>JAMZEH010000019.1:10460000-10927500 GCA_024699665.1 Ostrea denselamellosa | reverse complement strand
CATTTCCTGAAATACAACGCTTTCCATAAGTAATCCTTCAAACTTCTCTAACATATTCTAGACAAGTTTATGTTATTTTAATGTCATTGGTTCGTTTTGATATTGTACTCGCATCAGACAATGCACATAGTATTTTGAAATTTCTAAGTTTACAACTGGCATTGAAGAATCATTCTGTGCAATGCAATGGCCGTCCAATAAGCGCCACACCTCAAAAATATCACCTACATTTATGAAATCCATTTCCAAGTTCAAAATACAAGCTTTGCATACTATATACATGTGCATCTTAGAAATATGACGCCAACAGATATATTTTTTTCTAGTTTTGTATGATAATTCGTGGTGTGAAGTGAACGACATTTAGTAAGTAGTCAGTATATTTACCGTTCTTCTTCCTCGGTGTAAAGCTTTCCAGCTCTCTGTGTGTCTAGACTGTCCAGTTCCATTCTGGCTGTCCTCTAGGACACCGCAAACTGGACTGTAAAATAAGAACGATTTCACTGCAAGAGCGTGCTAATGCGCGATTAATTCCCCCGCTTTACTTTGTCATTATTAACAATAAATTGAAATATCCGGAAATATGACGTCAACAACTGTAAGGTACGCAAAGATGTCCATTAATTAAGGATTACTTAATTAACACAGTGTTCTCTAATTCCTCAGTTTGCACTGCTTATGATTACTAATCCCTACAGCTTCAAATATCGATGTTGTTACGTGAAAACTCATATAGATTTCTATCTATGGTGTATTGCTGAATAAATAATAAATACCGTGTAATCACCAAATGCGGGATAGTTGTAATACAGAATCCTCATTTCGACTACTTACACTGCAAATCAACCTTTACATACAATTTTTATTGAATTTATTTACAAATTTTTTCATAGTATAATCTTATTGACAATTCGTCAATTTACAACAAAGCTCCTATATCAATCCCAATTTATTATATATAACAAAACAATTTTAAGATGTAAGGCCGGAGGATTTTTAAATGAAGCGGTTATAATTGTGTTATAATTTACATCGTGGTTTTTCTTTTTTAATTTCTTAAAGAATATCTTATACCGGACACTTCGATTTTAATTGGATATATATATATATATATATATATATATATATATATATATATATATATATATATATTGTTTGTTTGATAGATTGTTTGTTATTTTTTGCCACACTCAACAATTTTTCAGTTATCTAGTGGAGTCCAGTTTTTGTAGGTGGAGGAGAGAACCCAGATACAATGTACCCGGTAAGAGACCACCGACCTTCCGAAAGCAAACTGGTAAACTTTCTCACATACATCGGCGCGAGCGAGAATCGAACCCGCGCCAACTAGAGGTGAGAGGCCTTGTAATTTTGAGCGCAATGCTCTAAACACTCGCTCACGGTGGCCCCCTCTCTATATTATATATATGAACACCTACCAAAGTAGTATACGTTATTTTTTATTTTTTTCATATATATATATATATATATATATATATATATATATATATATATATATATATGTGAAAAGATAACGTATACTACTTTGGTAGATGTTCAATACAAAACATTTAAAATAATCTAATTAGCAAAGTGATTAAAATTTGCTAGTAATGTGTTTTTTTGTTTTGTTTTTGCTTCGTGCTTTTATTGTAGGTATATATCTTGACTGGTTTGAACGGTATCAACTGTTAAAATCTTTTGTGATAGCGTGGGGCCGACATTAGTCTAATTCACGGATCATCTTTATGTTTCATTCAAGTTCTCCTTTCCTGGTTCATATCCTCAACGAACTACTTGTACGACCGTCAAGTGATTACAATAACGTGTCCTTATCTTTCATAGTATTGAAAATCTGAGATGATATACAATATCAAGCCTTGATTTTTATTTATTTGGGTTTAGATTATTGTTTTGTGAACATGTTCTGCGTTGATTTTAAAGAGGCTATATTAGCAAATTGCAGACATAAACATATTAAACCTTAGCAAAAATTCAAAACATGTACGTATAAGGATTGATCAAAACCTTGTCCTATAAAATTATGATAAATAGTATATTGAAAAATGGCTGGGAAATATATGCATATGAACTGAAAGATTAAATACTCACTTCTGTTAAATGTCCTTAAATATTGATTTGTCCGTTAAAACAAACACTGTCATACATGTCTTATATTACTTCTGAACTGGTTCATCGCAAGCATGATCAATACCAGCTACAACTAACAGACTGGGACAGCGGATATCCACCATACAACTAACAGGCTGGGGACAGCGGGTATTCACCATACAACTAACAGACTGGGACAGCGGGTATCCACCATACAACTAACAGACTGGGGACAGCGGGTATCCACCATACAACTAACAGGCTGGGGACAGCGGGTATCTACCATACAACTAACAGGCTGGGGACAGCGGGTATCCACCATACAACTAACAGGCTGGGGACAGCGGATATCCGCCATACAACTAACAGGCTGGGGACAGCGGGTATCCGCCATACAACTAATAGACTGGGGACAGCAGGTATTCACCATACAACTAACAGGCTGGGGACAGCGGATATCCACCATACAACTAACAGACTGGGAACAACGGGTATTCACCATACAACTAACAGACTGGGAACAGCGGGTATTTACCATACAACTAACAGACTGGGGACGGCGGGTATCCACCATACAACTAACAGGCTGGGGACAGCGGGTATTCACCATACAACTAACAGACTGGGACAGCGGGTATCCTCCATACAACTAACAGACTGGGGACAGCGGATATCCACCATACAACTAACAGACTGGGGACAGCGGATATTCACCATACAACTAACAGACTGGGGACAGCGGGTATTCACTATACAACTAACAGACTGGGGACAGCGGGTATTCACCATACAACTAACAGGCTGGGGACAGCGGATATCCACCATACAACTAACAGACTGGGAACAGCGGGTATTCACCATACAACTAACAGACTGGGGACAGCGGATATCCACCATACAACTAACAGGCTGGGGACAGCGGATATCCACCATACAACTAACAGACTGGGGACAGCGGAAATCCACCATACAACTAACAGGCTGGGGACAGCGGGTATTCACCATACAACTAACAGACTGGGGACAGCGGATATCCACCATACAACTAACAGGCTGGGGACAGCGGGTATTCACCATACAACTAACAGACTGGGGACAGCGGGTATCCACCATACAACTAACAGGCTGGGGACAGCGGGTATTTACCATACAATTAACAGACTGGGGACAGCGGGTATTCACCATACAACTAGCAGACTGGGGACAGCAGGTATTTAGCATACAACTAACAGAAACAGACCGGGGAGAGCGGATATTCACCATACAACTAACAGACTGGGGACAGCGGGTATTCACCATACAACTAACAGACTGGCGACAGCGCATCTTCACCATACAATTAACAGACTGGGGAGAGTGGATATTCACCATACAAATAACAGACTGGGGACGGCGGGTATTCACCATACAACTAACAGACTGGGGACAGCGGGTATTCACCATACAACTAACAGACTGGAGACAGTGGATATTCACCATATAACTAACAGACTGGGGACAACAAATATTCACCATACAACTAACAGACCGGGGACAACGAATATTCACCATATAACTAACAGACTGGGAACAGCAGATATTCACCATACAACTAACAGACCGGGGACAACGAATATTCGCCATACAACTAACAGACTGGGGACAGCGGATATTCACCATACAACTAACACACAGGCAGAGAGTGGATATTTACCATACAACTAACAGACTGGGGACAGCGGGTATCCACCATACAACTAACAGGCTGGGGACAGCGGATATTCACCATACACCTAACAGACTGGGGACAGCGGATATCCACCATACAACTAACAGACTGGGGACAGTGGATATTTACCATACAACTAACAGACTGGGAACAACGAATATTCACCACACAACTAACAGACTGGGGACAACGAATATTCATCATACAACTAACAGGCTGGGGACAGCGGATATTCACCATACAACTAACAGACTGGGGAGAGTGGATATTCACCATGCAACTAACAGACTGGGGACAGCGGGTATTCACCATACAAATAACAGACTGGGGACAACGAATATTCACCATACAACTAACAGACTGGAGACTGTGGATATTCACCATACAACTAACAGGCTGGGGACAACGAACATTCATCATACAAGTAACAGACTGGGAACAGCGGATATTCACCGTACAACTAACAGACTGGGGACAACAAATATTCACCATACACCTAAGAGACTGGGGACAGTGGATATTCACCATACAACTAACAGACTTGAGACAGTGGATACAACTAACAGACTTGAGACAGTGGATATTCACCATACAACTAACAGACTGGAGACAGTGGATATTCACCATACAACTAACAGACTGGGGACAACGAATATTCACCATACAACTAACTGACTGGGGACAGCGGATATTCACCATACAACTAACAGACTGGGGACAACGAATATTCGCCATACAACTAACAGACTGGGGACAGCGGGTATTCACCATACAACTAAGAGACTGGGGACAGCGGGTATTCACCATACAACAAACAGACTGGGGACAGTGGGTATTCACCATACAACTAACAGACTGGGGACACCGCATATTCACCATACAACTACGAGACTGGGGACAGCGGGTATTCACCATACAACTAGCAGACTGGGGACAGCGGGTATCCACAATACAACTAACAGGCTGGGGACAGCGGGTATTCACCATACAAATAACAGACTGGGACAGCGGGTATCCTCCATACAACTAACAGACTGGGGACAGCGGATATCCACCATACAACTAACAGACTGGGGACAGCGGATATTCACCATACAACTAACAGACTGGGGACAGCGGGTATTCACTATACCACTAACAGACTGGGGACAGCGGGTATTCACCATACAACTAACAGGCTGGGGACAGCGGATATCCACCATACAACTAACAGACTGGGAACAACGGGTATTCACCATACAACTAACAGACTGGGGACAGCGGATATCCACCATACAACTAACAGGCTGGGGACAGCGGATATCCACCATACAACTAACAGACTGGGGACAGCGGAAATCCACCATACAACTAACAGACTGGGGACAGCGGGTATTCACCATACAACTAACAGACTGGGGACAGCGGATATCCACCATACAACTAACAGGCTGGGGACAGCGTGTATTCACCATACAACTAACAGACTGGGGACAGCGGGTATCCACCATACAACTAACAGGCTGGGGACAGCGGGTATTTACCATACAACTAACAGACTGGGGACAGCGGATATTCACCATACAACTAACAGACTGGGGACAGCGGATATTCACCATACAATTAACAGACTGGGGACAGCGGGTATTCACCATACAACTAGCAGACTGGGGACAGCAGGTATTTACCATACAACTAACAGACCGGGGAGAGCGGGTATTCACCATACAACTAACAGACTGGCGACAGCGCATATTCACCATACAACTAACAGACTGGGGAGAGTGGATATTCACCATACAAATAACAGGCTGAGGACAACGAACATTCACCATACAAGTAACAGACTGGGAACAGCGGATATTCACCATACAACTAAGAGACTGGGGACAGTGGGTATTCACCATACAACTAACAGACTGGAGACAGTGGATATTCACCATATAACTAACAGACTGGGGACAACAAATATTCACCATACAACTAACAGACCGGGGACAACGAATATTCACCATATAACTAACAGACTGGGAACAGCAGATATTCACCATACAACTAACAGACTGGGACAACGAATATTCGCCATACAACTAACAGACTGGGGACAGCGGATATTCACCATACAACTAACACACAGGCAGAGAGTGGATATTTACCATACAACTAACAGACTGGGGACAGCGGATATCCACCATACAACTAACAGACCGGGGACAGTGGATATTTACCATACAACTAACAGACTGGGAACAACGAATATTCACCACACAACTAACAGACTGGGGACAACGAATATTCATCATACAACTAACAGGCTGGGGACAGCGGATATTCACCATACAACTAACAGACTGGGGAGAGTGGATATTCACCATACAACTAACAGACTGGGGACAGCGGGTATTCACCATACAAATAACAGACTGGGGACAACGAATATTCACCATACAACTAACAGACTGGAGACTGTGGATATTCACCATACAACTAACAGGCTGGGGACAACGAACATTCACCATACAAGTAACAGACTGGGAACAGCGGATATTCACCATACAACTAACAGACTGGGGACAACAAATATTCACCATACACCTAACAGACTGGGGACAGTGGATATTCACCATACAACTAACAGACTTGAGACAGTGGATACAACTAACAGATTTGAGACAGTGGATATTCACCATACAACTAACAGACTGGAGACAGTGGATATTCACCATACAACTAACAGACTGGGGACAACGAATATTCACCATACAACTAACAGACTGGGGACAGCGGATATTCACCATACAACTAACAGACTGGGGACAACGAATATTCGCCATACAACTAACAGACTGGGGACAACGGGTATTCACCATACAACTAACAGACTGGGGACAGCGGGTATTCACCATACAACAAACAGACTGGGGACAGTAGGTATTCACCATACAACTAACAGACTGGGGACACCGCATATTCACCATACAACTACGAGACTGGGGACAGCGGGTATTCACCATACAACTAACAGACTGGGGACAGCGGGTATTCACCATACAAGTAACAGACTGGGGACAGCAGTTATTTACCATACAACTAACAGACTGGGGACAACGAATATTCACCATACAACTAACAGACTGGGGACAGCGCATATTCACCATACAACTAACAGACTGGGGACAGCGGATATTCACCATACAACTAACAGACTGGGGACAACGAATATTCGCCATACAACTAACAGACTGGGGACAGCGGGTATTCACCATACAACTAAGAGACTGGGGACAGCGGGTATTCACCATACAACTAACAGACTGGGGACAGTGGATATTCACCATACAACTAACAGACTGGAGACAGTGGATATTCACCATACAACTAATAGACTGGGGACAACGAATATTCACCATACAACTAACAGACTGGGGACAGCGGATATTCACCATACAACTAACAGACTGGGGACTACGAATATTCACCATACAACTAAGAGACTGGGGACAGCGGGTATTCACCATACAACTAACAGACTGGGACAGCGGGTATCCACCATACAACTAACAGACTGGGGACAGCGGGTATTCACCATACAACTAACAGACTGGGGACAGCGGGTATCCACCATACAACTAACAAACTGGGGACAGCGGATATTCACCATACAACTAACGGACTGGGGACAACGAATATTCACCATACAACTACGAGACTGGGGACAGCGGGTATTCACCATACAACTAACAGACTGGGGACAGCGGGTATTCACCATACAACTAACAGACTGGGGACAGCGGGTATTCACCATACAACTAACAGACTGGGGACAGCGGGTATTCACCATACAACTAACAGACTGGGGACAGCGGATATTCACCATACAACTAACAGACTCGAAACCGTGGATATTCACCATACAATTAACAGACTGGGGACAGCGGGTATTCACTATACAACTACAGACTGGGGAGATCGGATATTTACCATACAACTAACAGGCTGGGGACAGCGGATATTCACCAATATGCTAAACTAATTACAAGATCATACATCATATCATAGGTTTCTTTATAACATGATCAAATCAAATGAAAGTTACGGAGGGATTTGGTCAAGTTTCTAATGAATAGAAAGAATTTACATCGTATCCCCCCTCCCCCTAACTTCCGTTCCTTGATCCGCCCCTGGTATAAGATAAGCAAAAATATCTCTATTTGAATTAAATGAATTGAAAGAGGAAGAGCTCTCATTCGTTAGTACCTTGCTACGATCAGGCAGACCTAGAGTAAGCTTTACGTAACTAGCTGAATACGTTTGATGATTGAAAAGAAAGACGAAATTTCTTCCTTTCAATTTTATGTGTGAATATAAAGGAACAACATTATAATGGTACAGGTAAATTATTCACAGTTTGAACATGGGTTACATTTTAGAGTATTCTGAAGTGAAAAAAAAAAATTGAAAACAGAGAGATATAACCTGTTGAGGAACTAAACACCGCGTAGGAATTTGTTCAAGAAAAAAATAAAGGTCTCAAGATTACATTAGAAAATGAACCCTAACACCGATGGGTAATGTTTTTATTTTCCAACAATATCTCGACACCGAGTTTAACCATTCTGACGAGGTATCTATTACTACTCTACGGTGATGCTTGCAACGTGCATATATTTTTTTTCTTTAGAAGTCGCGGCGTACAGCCTTTGCAAATGACGTCAAGGTATAGGAAAATTCCCAATAAACCACTTGACGCAATTTTTTTCACTTTCATGCTAAGATAATTCATAAGAGTTTCAAGCTTTTAGTTCGTGTTACTCGATATTGTTTCACAAGGGACCAATGTCATTCTACGTCATATATATATATATATATATATATATATATATATATATATCACACAAGAGTACTGTTTCCGGGTTCATAACGCAGGTTCGGAAAAATGATATGAACTCGTAGCACAGGTTAATAACAATGCAAATGATGTAGGGTCCTGTGAGGTCAGCGCGTACTGACATAGATACAAAACTTTTACTTCAAATGTTCTTCAGTCTAATCATATTTATTCCTGTTTCATTTGTTGTTAGATAATGACAAAGCTAAAAATTAAAATCCTAAGATTGATATGTCAATTTACGAATTCACGTTGACGTGTTTAAAATTATCTTTAGATCTTTTTTTCTTCCGCTCAAATGCATTTTCAGACAATGCAAACAGTTTGAAAATCACTTCCTTATAAAGAAACGTGAAATGGAAAGTAGCTAAAATATGCGTTTATTGATAGTTGTGTGATAGATAGAATCTTACACTCGTGCTTATGGTATATGAAATGTATGACATTCGTTACCAAATTAAAATATTTCCCTTACCAAGGCTCGGAAAATATTAAATCGGGCAACTCATTTCATAAATTTCATATGCCATATGCACTCGTTCAAAATCTCTCAAAATCTCAATCTCTCTCTCTCTCTCTCTCTCTCTCTCTCAATATATATATATATATATATATATATATATATATATATATATATATATATATATCCGTGTGACAGTGTGTACGAATTCATTTAATTGGTCAGAAACAAAAATAGATATTTAATTTTCAATCTTGAAATCGACAAGAACTTGGCAAATTCTACCCACCGATCGCACGGTGTGAAACCATACATCATTTTCAATCTCTCAATAATAATGTCCTTGACATTTGAGCTATGTCCTTATCAACAACTGAAGAAGAAAAATTATCTAGACAAATTCTTCCCAATTTAAGGTATCACCTGGAAACATTCTGCAATCCCCCCCAAAATTAAGTTATCTTTGATATTCAACCCATCTTGTATTTTCACCCATTATTTGTCACTCAATAATAAAAGGTATGAAACGGGAACTCCGTTTACGGAACATAAAATATTTGATTTGATTTTTATTGTATAATTTTATATCCTACAACAAAAATTTAGGAAATGCGTGGGGCACTTAGTGCATGAAGTGTCAGCAATTTCAACAACTGAGGTTACCAATATTTATTTTACACCGAGCCCCCCCCCCCCCCCCCAAAAAAAAAAATCAAATGTGACCATACAACTAACAGGCTGGTATTTTTTTTTTTCTGTTGAAGTTAGTTAATCTCTATTGCTTAGCGATACCGAAACAAGCAAACGAATGCAATGAACAACAGCAACAGTGTTTTAACGTAAATATACAACACGCAATGGACACGTCTCGCAGAGCGTGCTATTCAGTTACAGTAACTAATTTCACTTACCGTAAATGTTTTTCAAATAAATATTTTCTTCCTTTAATGTAAAACTGGAACCATAAAGAAAGACAGGCGCAAACGACTACTGGGAAATAAACACAGGCGGCCAATCGATGTCGGAAAAGGATAAGAGGATCGATTCGCGCAAAAGCAACAAGGAATCCATTGTTATCTTTGTCAACGCCATCTCCATCCGCCTTATAAGTGTTACTTCAGTAATAAAGAAAACAGTTCAAGGACTGGGGAAGTTTATTTAGTCGACAAAACACTCCAATGTTTATACAGCTTTTTTCTTTTCTGGGAATGACCCTGTATTAATTAAAGCCACGTGTAAATTGTTTTTTGGTTTTTTTTTATAATACTTCAATTAAATTTTTGAAGCAATATCACTGGTTTTATAGGCGGAAATTGTCAAGGACGAAATGACAATATGTCCAAGTATTCTAGTTGACATGAAAAGTGATTACAACATTATGATTTTATGTGTTTTGTACAGTGATTCTAAGGATTGATTCTAATCATATTCACATTGGACGAAATAGATGTGATATTGTATCAAGGTTAGTCCAAGGTCACAATATTTTCATGCCAGATGGCCTTAAAATTCCATTTTATCAGATATCAGTTGTATCTAATTTAAATAAGCAGTGATTAGAACATTTTGGTACATCAGTATTTGGTCTTTAATATGCAACATAAACGATGTAGTTCCAACTCTCTGTAGACAACTCAGTATTATATATATATATATAGAGAGAGAGAGAGAGAGAGAGAGAGAGAGAGAGAGAGAGAGAGAGAGGGGGGGGGAATTGCATGAATACATAAACAAAGGTCATTTGTATCGATCCAGTTGATTGAAAACTCATGTTAAATAATGTTCTAGATGCTTCAAGACACAAATAATGCCTGGAATATTTTCATTCAACATAGAGGGTATGCAAACTTATTTTCCTAGACAAAGATGCTTAAAATGTTGTAGATGCCCTAAAGCGTGTCACGGAGTGTTGGAAACTGGACAAAAACATACCGGAAGTCGAACAATATCTATGCCTTTTATTTCTCAATAAAAACACTGACCTTTCAATTTGATTTTAATTCCTATGTATTACTATGATACAGATAAGTTAATGTTCTACAGTACTACGATACAGATAAGTTAATTATTTACAATACTATGATACAGATAAGTTAATGTTTTACAGTACTATAATACAGATAAGTGTATGTTTTACAATACTATGATACAAATAAGTTAATTTTTTACAGTACTATGATACAGATAAGTGTATGTTTTACAATACTATGATACAAATAAGTTAATTTTTTACAGTACTATGATACAGATAAGTGTATGTTTTACAATACTATGATACAAATAAGTTAATTTTTTACAGTACTATGATACAGATACGTTTATGTTTCACAGAGGTAACACTCTTTGCGAAACTTAATATACTGTATGTATTTTGCCAAACACAGAAGTCATGGCTACTTACAGTTATCAGTTAATTTCCTTTGTCTGGTGTTGTGTTTTCTTGTCCGGATACACTGAAAGCATTGACAAGACAAATAGATGGAGAAGATGGATATTAGGCCAGAGGGCGTTTCATTTTTTATTTATGATATTTATTTGATTCCCTGTTCAGTCATTTCTTCGTTTACTTTATAAATCAATACTGGTCAACTTGATGATTTCCTGATTAGTAAACAAATATCCATTTTCAAAGTGTAAATAAACCATATAGCAGTATTTATTAAATATTAGCAGGTGCTTGTAAAGAAAGTTATTCTAAAAGAAGACAATGAGAAGATGAGGGTAATTTCATGTTTTTAACGAGGATGCCTTCATAAGAAAAAATGCAACATAACAACATGTTGTGCAGTTGACGATGTCTAGAAAGTTTTATAATCTCATATCCTAAATTCAGCTGATTGGTTAATGCCCTCAGCAACAGGAGGTAATTCAAATCAAGATAAATCATTTATACCATATATAAACATATCGCATCGATATTGTGATGTGTAATGCACTGACATACTATGTAAATGGATAATAAAGGAGCCACATTTGTCGCTTTGTGTCAGGTTTGGAGGAATCGATGAGACATTTTCTCACCGTCTGCGAATATGCGCACGCAAAATGGTCATAACTATAACTGTCGGTTTTCAGTGTCAAATTATTGATGTACGCCACACGAAATCTCCGAGAGGTGACGACTTTTAAATTAGATAAAACGCCTGACAATGCAATGCAGAAGAAGGAGACACGTAAAAATTAATTCTCTTGTTCTACTATAAAGGCTACCCACAAATCCAGAAATACGATATTGTGAGGTATATTAATTAATTATTCGCCATACAATATACCCATCAAGGTTATTTAACAAGTTGTGAAGTACATGCGTAAATGTAGAGCTACAAGAATGTATATGAAAAGTGAAGGTAACGAACAGTGATCAATCTCATAAACCCCATAAAGCATACAAAATTAAGAGCAGGGCAAACACGCACCCCTGGACACACCAGCGGTGAGATCGGGTGCCTAGGGGGAGTACGCGTCCCCATTTGATTTTATTTATACCCCAAAATAAGTAATATGTAATACATTCGATTTTGGTTAGTATTCTCAATGGCATTTCAATTTACAATCTGCGAAAGTCTCGACCTGATAATAATGATAATTTAAAAAACAATGAAGAATATCGTTACTTGTTAATCCACATTTAATAACCTGTATCTTGTATGTTCAGCCAGAATCTTTACAGAGAATGTTTCCAGTGTGAAGATTATGAGGCTACGGGTGTTGTTAACAGATACTTCACAGCTAGTAAAAACAAAATAAACCCACGGGGACCATATTTATTGTAGTTCCAATCCCTTCAGTAAAAAACAAAATGCTTCGTCAGTACTGCATTAGAATCAACTGTACTAAGTTGATACACGTGCACGCAGATGTTCTGTAGAAGTAAGAGGCCCACAGGACTTAACGGCGACCTGACTAACCCACAACGTAACACACAAGTGTGCATCTCTGCAGCGGGTACCTTTGAAATCTATATGATTTACGTTAAAAAAATACATGTATTAATTCATTTTCATTATGATCATAAGTAATCTTTGTCCAAAACACTTTGTCCCTTCTAGACTCTTTTTCACTCATATCGATACGTCATCATCTTTAGCTAAATTTTCCCCAAATTTAGACTATTCTTGAGCTCAAGGTACTTTATCGTGCCGTGACTCGGTTTTTTTAAAGTTTCCTCCGACAGGCCCGCCATTCTATTCTCTGGTTGCTGAGCGATGATGAAGAAATAGTCAGCTGTTGCTAATGTCCCAAATTATACACGGTCTACATACAAGTACTACCCCACGACCTTTCGGCTGTGCAAAACATGAGATAAATGTTGCGAACCTATGTCGACTACTAACTCTCCAACATAAAAATATCTATGCATTTTAATTTCTAAAATATATGATATAATCGGATATTCTGCCCCCAAGGCCTTCCATGCCTCTTTTCCATTGTAACATAATTTGTATATACTGTATATATTTAAGCCTACATATGATCTTTAGTATAGCTCTGATAAGTGTAGATTTTAGTTATGTGTTCTTCATGTACAGATAAGGTTCGAGTGAATAAACTGAACTGAAGTAAAGACTACGTTTAAAGGTGTAATGTATTTTCATAAATAAGTCAATGATTCCCATTCTGTGGTCGGAGCCCCTGACTCAGGGACTTTGATGAAGGTCTGCATGTTTGTTACATATGTAATTATGTACTCAGTCAGTGACCCAATACTTCAATGATCCATACGGCCCCACCCTGAAGCTTAGATTCCTGACTGTTTTTAATGTTGGAAGCAGCCTCATCACTTATACAGGTGTAAACATAATTTGTACCTGATTTTGCTTCCTAAATTTGTGGGACCTCGGTCGAATAACTTCTTAGAAATTTAAGAAGGAATAGCACGCCGAGAAATAGGATACGAATGAAAAGTGGAGGATACATACAATGATATTTTGAAATTGAAAAGTTTCAAATTTACTTCATTTACACGTCAACTGACTGCGCTAGGCAAAATCAAATTTACATGTTAAAAGGAACATACAAATATTGATGATATTTATATTTTCACTCATGTTTTTAAAGGAAATAGAAAGTTGGTCATTATGACGATGGAGCATACCTCCTTAAATGAAGGACAACATACAGCAGATCCAAGAAATGGAATCACGGCGAACACCAACAGCTTCGAGACAAGGGGAACACACTGGGACTACATATGATGACTTGTCATGCAATTTTAAAAAACAACATTTTTGTATCTGTCTTCAGTGCAAATAACTTTGCAGTTTATTTACGTTTTGTCATTGCACATCGGTGTAGTTTCTGTATACAGCTCTGAGGGAATGTGTAGCTACATTCAAATAAAATAATAAAAATTTAAAACAAAACAAAAAATCAAAAAAAACAAACAAACAAAAAAACAAAAACAAAAAAACCGCTTTCTATGCGCAGCTACGTTTAAGTATCAAATTGCTTTCTTTGATTTGTTAAACGAGATATGAAGGTTGCAAACAATGCAGAAAATACACATAACACACGTTATCGGGGTTACGCAATTTTTTTTCCTGCAATGCCAGTTTGCAACCTTTATTCCCCGTTTAACAAAACAAAGAAATATATTAATGATTCATGTTTTTCTGTAATCTTTTTCAATAGAATACTTTCAAGTACGTAAAAACAGATGTTATTGAACTGAAAGTTATTTTAACGTAACGGCTGAAAAGGGCTACTGGCCTTGACTGATCTCCATTATTTACACGATGGTAAAAGGAAGTAGTCCAAGAAGGAAAAACTCTACACTCATAATGTGTGTGTCTGTGATTGTTTATGTATGTCTGTGTGTGTTTATGTGTATCTGTGTGTGTGTGTGTTTCTTTATGTGTGTTTGTGTGTGTCTGTCTTTGTGTCCATGTGTGCACACACACACAAAATTCCTACAATTTCACCAATGCTGCGAAATACATCACGAAGTTCGTCAAATGTATATATTCACACACGAACAGGCAGCACTAAAAAACCGGATCTAACTAGATTGAAACAGAATGTGTCTTCATAGTTTCAAATGACAAGTAATGCATGATTTCATTAGAAATTATACAGAATACACACAGTAAATATACAGACATGTGCAGATCCAGAAAATGTTCTCACTGGTCTAGGGGAAACAACCTATTCTACACACTAGGACTTGGTACTGCATACAAATAAGTAAGTATGTCTACTCTGTAAAAATATCTACTGCGTCACTTTCATTTCAGTGAACACTACTTCATCTTTTGAGCACAAAGCAATCACGTGTATTCCATCATTTCATTTATTTTAACATTTTTTTTTAAAAATAGACATCAAGAGTATAAGAATATTGTAAAACTTCACTCAGTCAATTCAACAAGTATTTCACATATAACCACATCTGTTCCAGTCAGCTCCCTGAAGATGAGGCTAAAAATGCTAGATGGCCTTTTGGACACTTATTTGCATAATGTCCTTTCTCTCCACACTGAAACATAATAAAGCAATGTGTAGGAAATCTGTTACAGTACACATGTATCAGACTGTTTTCATTTATCATGCTAAAACTAGCCATTACACTGTAAACTAACTTTCAATATTAAACTAGAGCTGTACATAATGGGCTAATCCCAATGGCCACACCCAAACTGGCAAATACTTGAAATACTGCATATTCTAATTCACACTCTTACATGTTCATTTTTTTTTTAAATTTACCTTTGCTCTACATGAATTTACAATTCTCAAACAGATATTCATATCACCTATCCTGTGACCTTGACCTCTTTCAAATGATTAACCTCTGGTCAAAAGCAACTGCTGAGAATACAATCCTACAATCTCGGTATCAAAACATTTCTGGGAGACAAATTTAAAGCCTGTGACCTAGGCACATTCTAACTGACAACGTTAAATTTTGTGGGTGATTCTAAACCTTTGGATCATAAGTAACAGGGATTTTCTATCAAGTATGAACACCAAATCTCTCTCTGTTACTAAGATACATGATCAGGACAACCCCACTTCTTCAAAATAACCTTGGGTTAGGATCAGAACACACCCTCAAATCAAAACCAGTCTCTCTGTGTCATAAGAACACTTAGTACTCACCTGATAACAGGTTGCACATACAGTCAATACATTTTATTATTACTGTTCATTTATGTAGTGCTTTATCTACACATTTAACCAACACAGTTACCCTAAAGCTCTTCACATGTAAAACTAAACTAAAAGAAAGAATAAAGGCATAAAAAAGGACATAGCATAATACTGGATTTAACATAGTGAGAGTAACTAAAGAGTAGGCAAAACTGTAAAAGTTACTTAAGACAGCTAAATTTTCATAAGACTGAAATTCCTTTTTTTACTTTTGGACAAACTGGATGATCAATATACATCTTGAAATTCATTGGAGGTACTGATGAATCGGGCTGAAGAGAGCAACTGAAGCTTAAAATACCTCCACTGATCCTGTATGTTGTAATGAAATAAGACCTACCTCCACTGATCCTGTATGTTGTACTGAAATAAAACCTACCTCCACTGATCCTGTATGTTGTACTGAAACAAAACCTACCTCCACTGATCCTGTATGTTGTACTAAAATAAAACCTACCGCCACTGATCCTGTATGTTGTACTGAAATAAAACCTACCTCCACTGATCCTGTATGTAATACTGAAATAAATCCTACCGCCACTGATCCTGTATGTAATACTGAAATAAAACCTACCGCCACTGATCCTGTATGTAATACTGAAATAAAACCTACCTCCACTGATCCTGTATGTTGTACTGAAATAAAACCTACCTCCACTGATCCTGTATGTTGTACTGAAATAAAACCTACCGCCACTGATCCTGTATGTTGTACTGAAATAAAACCTACCTCCATTGATCCTGTATGTTGTACTGAAATAAAACCTACCTCCGCTGAATCCTGTATGTTATACTGAAATAAAACCTACCTCCACTGATACTGTATGTTGTACTGAAATAAAACCTACCTCCACTGATCCTGTAAGTTGTACTGAAATAAAACCTACCTCCACTGATCCTGTATGTTGTACTGAAATAAAACCTACCTCCACTGATCCTGTATATTGTACTGAAATAAAACCTATCTCCACTGATCCTGTATGTTGTACTGAAATAAAACCTACCTCCACTGATCCTGTATGTTGTACTGAAATAAAACCTACCTCCACTGATCCTGTATATTGTACTGAAATAAAACCTACCTCCACTGATCCTGTATGTTATACTGAAATAAAACCTACCTCCATTGATCCTGTATGTTGTACTGCAATAAAACCTACCTCCACTGATCCTGTATGTTGTACTGAAATAAAACCTACCTCCATTGATCCTGTATGTTGTACTGAAATAAAACCTACCTCCACTGATCCTGTATGTTATACTGAAATAAAACCTACCTCCACTGATCCTGTATGTTATACTGAAATAAAACCTACCGCCACTGATCCTGTATGTTATACTGAAATAAAACCTACCTCCACTGATCCTGTATGTTGTACTGAAATAAAACCTACCTCCACTGATCCTGTATGTTGTACTGAAATAAAACCTACCTCCATTGATCCTGTATGTTGTACTGAAATAAAACCTACCTCCATTGATCCTGTATGTTGTAATGAAATAAGACCTACCTCCACTGATCCTGTATGTTGTACTGAAATAAAACCTACGTCCATTGATCCTGTATGTTGTACTGAAATAAAACCTACCTCCATTGATCCTGTATGTTGTAATGAAATAAAACCTACCTCCACTGAATCCTGTATGTAATACTGAAATAAGACCTACCGCCACTGATCCTGTATGTTGTAATGAAATAAAACCTACCTCCATTGATCCTGTATGTTGTAATGAAATAAGACCTACCTCCACTGACTCCTGTATGTTGTACTGAAATAAAACCTACCTCCACTGATCCTGTATGTAATACTAAAATAAAACCTACCACCACTGATCCTGTATGTTGTACTGAAATAAAACCTACCTCCACTGATCCTGAATGTTGTACTGAAATAAAACCTACCTTGAAACATGTAACTTGGTCAAGAGGCCGTCTTGGGTCAATATAGTTATCTTGACCCATAGGTGGTTTGTATGGGAGATGCATATTTTGACCTGCCCCAGACTGATAAGTACTGTCTACTGTGGTCTGAATGACATTCTGTAAATTAAAACGAAACACTCATGATTGTAAATTCATGTAATCACTTAAACAAAAGTTACCAATGTATCAACTAAGACATAACACTTAAGGATTTAACAACACATCAGCTAGGATATAATCCTATAGGATTTAATAACATAACCACGACATAATCCTATAGGATTTACCAACACATCAGCCAGGACATCCTATAGGATTAACATAGCAGCTAGGACATAATCCTATAGGATTTAACAACACATCAGCTAGAAACCAATCCTATGCAATTTATAAATCCTATAGGATTTACAACACATCTGCTAGGACCCAGTCCTATAGTTCACTTCTAGTAATGTGCAAAATGAGTAATACAGTTTGATGAACTTCAGCATGGAAAAATACCATTTACTCTAGCTAGATATTAATCTGATCTACATGTATATGTAATGTGTTAAGTGCATTTTCCTCAAACTCTACACGTATGGATTTACATTTCGATACAATTTTGTTTTAATGCAGAGGAATTTCATATATATATTTTCTGCAAAGTAGTCAAAATAAAACTTGATGTTGTGCCTTTTACACTGAGTCACATATCATTTTCCTGGAAAATATAAACTGCAAATAAAAAAGTAAAATAAATATGTTTCTAGGTATAAAATGCAGGGGGGGGGGGGATGGAAGTTAAGTTTCCCTAGTTTACCCAAAATGGTACCTCACTGCACTCTTATTTTGTTTTAGGTCCATGGTGTATTACGTTTTAGGTCCAGGGTGTATTAAGTTTCAAAATGTATTCAGTAAAAATTTAAACATTGCAATCTTGCTTTTCAAATGTCACTACATTTTCGCAAAAATAATAATACATCATTATGGATGGTGAACACAATTCCAATATGTGAACTCTGGCATAATATCTATATATGTACACAATCCACATCAGACCAGATGTGGTTTGCTTTGGAGGCTTGTCAAGATATTCAAGATTCCATCATAAATACTGTTTGAGAAATAACACGCTTATATTATGCAACTGATTTTCATTCAATTTCTTATTAAGTTATACTATAATATATACTTTAACATAGTCTCCACTAAAAATATTCACCTGTGATCAGTTATTTTTTTCTAACTGATTTGAATGAATATTGGGTTATACTGAAATGGGATTAAAATCAGTGTTAATAGATATCAAAATGTTTACTCAAATATGCAGCGCAAGCATTTTCTGTTACATTTTATATCAATCTGGAGCAGATAATGAATAACTTTTAATACATTCCCTTTCAAAAATAAAGACATCTGCTATTTTTTTTTTTGGATTCATTCAACTCACATAATCAAAGATTGAGTGAAATTTCTAATAAGGAAAGGAATGAGGTTTGACATCCTCAAAATTCACATGAAACCAGTGAAAAAAATATATCCTTGTATATCAAATGATGACACTTTCACAAAATGAATTTACCTACAGTGGAATACTGTGTAAACTGCAGTAAATACCCTGATAATTTCACAATAATTTACAAACAACTTTCTACACATATATCAAAACATTGTGTCTATTCATGTATATTACAATTTTATCTGAAGAATCCGGTGTTTTCATTTTTGGACAGCTCAGCGCTTTGTGTCCTGGTTCTGAGCAGAAATGGCAGACAATGTTGACTTTCTTGGTTGATGCCTGCTGATCAAAAACAGGGATATCAAAACTTGGGCTGTAAAACAAAACAATGAAAATTACCTCATCAGGTGTTCAGAAATCTGCCTCAATCCATACTTTTAAAATTAATTTACAATCAACAGTTGTTAACATATCACCAATGACAGAGTAAAAAAAAAAAGCCCCACCTCTATCCATGATATAACTTTCAATATCCAACACATAATGTATGAGGAATCTTTAATAACGGACTTTGTTAACTGTGACTTCTCAAACCGAGATGATATGGAGACATGTCAATTATTGCAATGTAGGTCAGTTTTACCCTGTAAATATACTCACTGCATGTATTTACACTTTGGTCCATCTAAGCAAAAACCATTCAGATAACACTGGCAGAGAACTCGTCTAACGTGGCGATTTTTACAGTTTGGACCTGAAACATTTATATGCAATATACATGTACATATGATTAACAAATAATGAAATTAATGTAAAGATTAAAAATCATGATTTTCAGCATTTACTATAATGCAATAATATATTCTGGCTAATTACCAAATAATATCAGCAGTTTTCCTATGTCTTCTGAAAAATATTTCTATTCAGGAAACTAGCAAATTATTTTTATATTACTTCATAATAAAGATTACCAACACAGCAACATTTCAATCAAATATAAAGATTTTAATGTAACACAATTCATATATCTCAAACTGAATGTCTTCTCAAAAGGGTTGTTCTTGTTGTTGAAAAGTGTGTGTGTGTGTGTGTGTGTGTGTGTGCAAGTATCAATTATCACCATTTCTATACTGATATTTTTTTTTTTTAATTTTAAACATTGAAATACAATTTACATTAAATTAGATATGCTACAATCATTCATCAATATTCCCCTATAGATTAATTGATAACAGTATAATGTTGCAGGTCTTTATCTCGATGTTTGCACAGGCTATAAAGTATATACATCTGTTACAATGTCACTTCATGAATACTATCTTTCACTATTCATTATGTGATTTTCGATGTTCCAAACTTTTACCACTTACACACATGGCATATAATAAGATGACAGAATACCAAGGGCATATAATAGGATGACAGAATACCAAGGTTCATGATTTATTTGTTGTAAGAAGCTGATAATTGAGAAAATGAAAACCTGATCAGGATAAAAATTCTCCAAGAGAAATATGAAATTTACAGATGTGTACAAAGCCCCCCCCCCCCCCCCCCCACCACCACCACCACCACCCAACATAATTTCAGTTCCAGCATTATATACCTGAAGTACTGTCTTTAACATAACATAATATTATATGACATTAGGCCAAAATAAAATGTGTGTTTCCCCCAACATTTAGGTATGGTAAGTAGGCAAAACATTTTATTTTATTAAAACATTTTATTGGAAATCTTGAATTTTGAACACAAGTCTCTGTATACCTTACAAATACTTTTGAAGATCCCTAGCAGTCAAAATGTAACTCAGTGAAACTCCAATAAAAAAGAACAAAATTCCAATTTAAAAATTTTGGATTTTTATTTATTTATATATATCATCAATAAAATATTTTGGGCAACAAAAATGTAGGTAGGATTGGGAAACCAGAAACACACATATATTTTATTTTGACCTTATCTTCATCAATGGAATAGTCAAGGTGGTAGGAATTGGTACTTGGTGATAAATGGTTTTTACCCAGTACTTATACATAAATACATGTTACAGAAACTGAATCACCAATTGAGATTGTCACCAACTCATTCTAACCCATAAGTACTGAGATTCCGTGAAAGAAAACAATAAACAGATTCCTACCTAAAACAGAATTCTTAACCTGGTTTCATTTTTTTATTAATCTGATTATCACAAGATGCAATTTTTCATTGTATCGTTTTAAAATAAATGATACAAACATGCATGTATTGTACATGCAGCTTGGAATTTACTTCGTACATACCATGCCTACAAAATCCTCTGTCATACCAGGGACAATCTTTGATTTTGGCAGAAGGGTCAATGTGAAGAAAGGGACACTCTTTATTGTTACACTCACCTGAAATGAATATCATTTAAAAACAACAATGCACACATCTCTTATATTATGTGTTAAGATACCTGGGAAAATCATAACAAAGACCAATAGTTTAAAATTAAAATGACAAGACTCAGCTATTACAAATGTCATGTACATGTAAATTTTAAAAATTAGTTTTATTTCAACAGATTTTGGCAAAGAGAGAGAGAGAGAGAGAGAGAGAGAGAGAGAGAGAGAGAGAGAGAGAGAGAGAGAGAGAGAAGGGAATAATCAAACAATTTTTGGACACAAATTTAGAAGTGTTTTGTATTCTATTAAAAACACTCACCAAATTTGGAGAAAAAGTAGCACTCTGGCATTTTACTCATGTCAAACTCATGAAGAAATTCACAGTCGTCTCCCTTCTTACATAGTCCTCTGAGCCAGTGCTTACACACTACAGTTCTGTCTCCTTTGACATGTCTATAAGGGCAGGCTGTACCTTTACTACACACATTGATGAGGTAAAATGTACAAATTGCTGCTCCAGATTCTGTATAAATACAGATTATACAAATAACAATAGGTACTGCTATAATCTCTACAGGAATTTATTCAATGTAGGAAGAATTCAACATACATAAGACACTTTGCATTGAACAGCATTGAGATATTATAAAACAAGCACTTAGTCTACATGAAGAACATCCAAAAACTCTACACATGTGTATAATTCTCAAAAAAAACAAACTACTTTTTATGACTGTGATAGATGATTGATTTTAAAAAATTAACTAAAAATAATATAACTCAAAAATAATATATATTTATATAAAAATAATATAACTCAAAAATAATATATATTTATAAACTACATGTAATAACTGATTATATCGATCAATGATTGATACAGTTCTAATGATTTTGACCAATTTTTTCTGATTATTCAACCCTGTGATCCATTGATATTTATCTATGTATAATTATTTACTTTTGATTATCCACCTCTTTCCATGACTGACAGAAACTGGCATTGCCTTCTGTCAACAAACGAACAGTCATTATGTTTCAACAAAACATCTCTAATACGTAAGTAAGCAATTATTTATTATAGTGAGTGCATCATTACAGGTTCACACACACACATGAATTATTTATACATATAACATGCACCCAACCCGTAGGACCTACAAGTCACTTTATTGTAAAGAAAACACAGATTTGGTCATGTATTGGCTCATTTCAGAAGCAACCAGTTTCAACACGAATAGAGAGTGTACCAGATCTGAATTAAATGAAGGTTGATCTCTCTTGTTTTGATGGCCTCGATAAACCATAAGATTGTTTTAAATGTGCTATATGTTCTTAGTTTAGGGAAAGCTGTTAATCTATCATTTCAAATGCCTTCAGTATAATTGTGGAGCAATATTTTCAATTTCTGTAATATCCATAGGTAACGGGTTGAGAAAAACAATAATTTATACCAAGATTTTCATATAAACTTTCAATTTGTGAGCACCAAGATCCCTGAATATCATAATCATAGTAGCATGCTTTTTGGTAGATGATGGTCTTATTTATATAATATATGTAAATAATATATATTTAGCGGTACTTGTAAAGAAGCATATTAAATATACATGTATATATATCTATACCAATATATGGTTGGACATTGAAGGTGTAAAAATTTATTCAATATTTTTACGTGCTTCGCTCGTACCTATGATAGCACCGTCAACACATTAAGATGTTTTAGAAACAGATATATAAACCATGCATCTGTTCCGTTTGTTGACATTATGACAAAGATAAATCTCAAAAAACTTGGTGACCAAGTTTGATACCCAATCAGTGGCAGTGTCGTGTACATTGAAACTCTACTTACTATCCATTCCAGGGAATGGAAGTGGTTGTGACCCCAGCTGTTGTTCAAGGGCTACTTCCAAATCAAACTTTATGTGAGAAACGGGTGCTACCAGCTCCTGCATCTTTGTTAGAAGTAAATGTTTCCCTCTGAAAAAATATTCCGGTGAGAGGTTTTTTTTATTACTCAATGTTGTTTTTTTTCTTGAACTCCACGTCTCAAAAATATCCCCTAAAAAACGTTTTACTGACAAAGATTAAATGGACTTTCGAGATCCTCTGATTTTATTAGATCTCTTGATTTACTATACCAAGGGTGCTTTGCCGGAAGTTTTTGTTTACAAGTGGATCTGAGCGCTAGCATGTTGATGTTCTCTTCTGCAGCAGGTTTTTCTGCAGAGTGCCATGAACGAAATCATTCTGAGAACAAACAAAGGGGAATACAATCCAGGAGACAATATTTACGGGTAATTTATCTACTCCTTCGCTTAGGGATTCTAAATTGATGAAGCGGATCATTGATACTGTCAGTAACTGTAGATATCTGACGGACCATGCAGTGCCAGTGTGGCTGGCCATGTGGTGAAGGGACTGAACCACCATTAGATTTTGTCATCTCGATCTGGCACATAGCATTTACATGGATTCTTTTTAAAATCATTCTGGAAATACTTTTCAGTTTCAGAGAAATGATGCTGTAGACTTAGTTATGTAATATATTTATCACACTAGTTAATTCAGTACAAGAAAAAAAAAATCAATATATAATGATCATGTAACAGACTAACTGTGTTGCCTCTGCTAAGGATGGCATGTGTGTCCTCCGGTATAACATTCCAGTACTTTCAATACAAATCAAGCTGAGCTAAGTTATCTAAGCTGAGATTCGGCTCGGCTGAATATTTGTGAGAATCCATGTATCCTACCAAACCAAATTTCAACAAAGCTTAAAGGGTTATAACCACTAACCAGAGCTAGTAGGATTAAGGTCATATATCTAACAATACCACATTGCCCCCCTTTAAACAGAGAAGTATCCCAACTCTCCTAGTGTGTGAGTGCCGGAGGGGCAAAGTTCCCTGAGATCATTTACTTTACCCACCAGCAGTCTGATTAAAATTAGGTCTTTTGGTCCGCTCGCATAGTTCACAACTTAAGAATCTGAGAATATCTTATTTATAGTCATGTCAGAGTGACCTTTATGTCAGTCAGATGTCTGCAATTTCAGGAATATTATGAAATTAGATTTGTTAAATCCCCACAAAGTTTGGGGGGAGGTATATTGGAATTACTATGTCCATCTATCTGTAGATATGATATATCTGGATTTGACTTGTGTTCTGAGAGAATATCACATGGATTTTTTTGAAGATCTATACACTGTATTAAATAAGATGTGCAATATTTCTTTATTTTACAGGATTTCTTATTTAAAAACTTTATATATTGGACTGAGACATTTTGTTTCAGATTATTTTAATGACGTGCTCACAGAAACTACTGCATAAGCTTAGGAAGGGATATAAGGGAATTATCATGTCCATCAGTCTCTCTGTGTCCATCTGTCTGTGGATATGATTTTGTCTGGAAATTATTGATAAATATCGAGGTCAAAGGAATTAAATGTATCCTGTAACTTTCATTCAGATGAAACATAAATAGTGTTAAAACTTATTTCTTTCTGGTCTTTAGCTATACATGTGAACATTTCAGATATGCTCCAGTATGGAATAGCCGGCGGTGGCGGGGTGTGTGTGTGGGGGGGGGGGGGGGGGGGTGTTAATCCCAATAGTTTGAATGATTTTTTAAAATGTTTTTTTTTTCTCCATAGTTTTAGCAGTTCATGAGAGAGAAGAGAGATCTAACAAAATAGATTTTTCAAGGACACCCACACCTCATCAAAAGATTCCTGTGTGTTATTAAAATTCTATTGATAAATTCCATTTTACATTAAATTAAAAGATACAAATGTATATACATTCTTTGACACTATAACTATTGAACACATTCTGTTGGAATGCGATTTAGTGTAGGGTTTGTAAGAGGATTTTGTTATTGACTACTTTGACAAGAACCATAGTCGTACAGTAAAACACATTCTGCTAGCCATTGAAGGTTCACTGTGACTGTATTTATTTAGGTTATGAGGTGTGTAAACAATATTCTCTCTGTGAATGAGTTGTTATCCTCCATAAACTGCTTATATAATACTACACTGTA
Source organism: Ostrea denselamellosa (assembly GCA_024699665.1). Taxonomy (NCBI): domain Eukaryota; kingdom Metazoa; phylum Mollusca; class Bivalvia; order Ostreida; family Ostreidae; genus Ostrea; species Ostrea denselamellosa. Next base: position 10,901,411 of record JAMZEH010000019.1, on the reverse strand, counting down.
ACAAACAAGTTATTTCATATTGTGTCAAAATAGAAATATTTCTGCTGTTTTAATTTGAGTAATTTTGTCTTTGTATATTTCATTTCAGAGTTGTGTACTTAAATATCTGTAATCCTACAGCAGGACGTGGTGTTCGTCTAAAGTTTGAAGGATTAGAAAGTAGTAAGTACACCCCTTTGTGCGAGACATGTCATGTCTCTGTTAAAAAAACAAATGGAGGTGCTTGTAACTAACAGTAGTATATTTCATATAATTAAAGATAGTGGATATGATAAAAATATATGTCACAGAAATTATGAAATAATTTGTCAAAGCTAAATTGACTAAAATGTAAATGTGTTGTGAATTTTCCTTTGAACTCATACTAATTGTATTTTGGGGTTTAACAGTTACTTATACCTGTAATAGAGAAAAGATTTTGTTTTTGGTTTTATCGTTACTTAGCTGTAATAGAGTTAAGATTTTGTTTTTGGTTTTATCGTTATTTAGCTGTAATAGAGAAAAGATTTTGTTTTTGGTTTTATCATTAATTAGATGTAATAGAGTAAAGATTTTGTTTTTGGTTTTATCGTTATTTAGCTGTAATAGAGAAAAGATTTTGTTTTTGGTTTTATCGTTATTTAGCTGTAATAGAGAAAAGATTTTGTTTTTGGTTTTATCGTTATTTAGCTGTAATAGAGTAAAGATTTTGTTTTTGGTTTTATCGTTATTTAGCTGTAATAGAGAAAAGATTTTGTTTTTGGTTTTATCGTTACTTAGATGTAATAGAGTAAAGATTTTGTTTTTGGTTTTATCGTTATTTAGCTGTAATAGAGTAAAGATTTTGTTTTTGGTTTTATCGTTATTTAGCTGTAATAGAGAAAAGATTTTGTTTTTGGTTTTATCGTTACTTAGATGTAATAGAGTAAAGATTTTGTTTTTGATTTTATCGTTATTTAGCTGTAATAGAGTAAAGATTTTGTTTTTGGTTTTATCGTTATTTAGCTGTAATAGAGAAAAGATTTTGTTTTTGGTTTTATCATTATTTAGCTGTAATAGAGTAAAGATTTTGTTTTTACAGTTACTTATAGCTGCTCAGGGAATGCTGATCATGAAGGGCCAATCCTAACTGACAGCAAGTACTACATTGACGCTAAGGATGTGACTTTGTATATATGTCAAGGTGAATATATCGTATACTTGTTCATGCTTCTAATCATTTGTATGATTTTAATTTTGGTTTTTTCCAGTCTTTAAATCATTAATTTAAAGAAAAGTGCTAGATAGATTATAACTCTGTGCATGCGTGCATGTAACCTGTTGTCCAAAATCCATTACTGTATAGAATATGATATTTTGTAGGCTAAAAACTAATCCAAAATGAGAGTTCATAATGCATGTACAATGAAATTTTAAAGAGTTAAACTTATAACACCTCATTCAAATGAGGTCATCACATAAGAGCAAAAAGTGTGGACATGTATGCATCTAGCGAGTTTGTTTTCTATAGATATTTGTAAGTCATATCAGTTTGCACATTGCATGACAACATCTATTTATATTGTATATTTATTATCTCATTTTTACAGAAACAGATGTTGTGGGCATTGGATCCTATTGTTTTCCCTTCAAAGTGTCCTTACTCTCGGAAATTCCAGGTAAACAGAGATCTCTTGTCAATGTTTGTACAGCATTTAACTTAGGAGTGTGTTTTATTTCCTTTGTTATCTATGAATATCCTTTTTATTACCTTAATATTTCCTGATTAATTTTTATGTTTGTGTTATTGAATGAATATGACACTACTGTTACACAGTGTTAAGTGGGTTTGATTATTTTAATGGAGGATACTTGAGATTCCGGAACTGAGTACATAAGTTGAGATGTAGCACCAGTTAATCAAGCTAACAGCACCTTATATTTGTATGTTTTAGGATCTTTCTCATCAGAGAATGGGGTAGATAATGGAAAGTGGCAAGCATCCGTCCAGTACTGGTTGAAGGCAGAGCTCATTGGAGCTGAAAGCATATCAGTAAGACTCCTTAAGATCATAGATATACAACGGAGCATGATATTTCTTTTTGTTTTGAAAACAATAATATATCATCTTATTATTGTTAATCAATACATTTTGAAATCTATAGAAATGAAGAAAAATTATCAAGACTAATTCTTGTTGGTATAAATACTGGAATTTTGAAAACCAATGTTGTATTTCCAAAAGAAAATATTATATTTACCAGGGGGAAAGCTGTCAATTTGATTTTGTTTACATTTAGACTGTACAGTTCCTAGTGGTGAATCACCCTCTTCCTAGCTTCCTGCTTCCTAACGATCCACCCATGGCAGTGGATTGTAGAATCGAAGTCTCATATTTCCTGTTCCTTAAAAAGAGCATGCATGTCACTGCCAAGTATGTCACTTTGGTATTTATGCAGTGTAAATGTATAGAACTAGTGGAGAAATTTAAATTTTACTTAGCCAGGTACGACAGGTGTGATATTGAAGGATACACCTGTATGACTGATGGTGGGTCATCATGGAAATGGAAGTAGTTGTTTAGAGTTTATATTCTTGTGTATGTGAAACAAAAATTACGGACAGTATTAGATTTTAAAATGTTAGATATATAATGCACTAACAACAGTTAGAATATGAAACTTTGTGTAATGAGAACTTGGAAAATTTCTTGGTTTAACATATACATATACCTAACATTATAAGCACTGCACCTTTAGCATCAAGTTGTAAAATATTCAAAATATATGGTATAAATAGGATTTATAAAGCAACACACAATTACAAAGGATCATTTTAGTAGTCCCCTACCGGCCCTGGCAAAGGGGACTATTAGTTTACTCACGGTCTGCCTGTCCTTCGGTCTATCATTCCACGTGAGGTTTTCTGGACTTTTCTTCGCAATGGATGAAGATATTCAAATGAAATTTTATACATGGCTTCGTGTTGTATAGTTAAAGATTAAGTTCGAGTTTCGTTATGCTTGACTTCCTTTTGACTGAATTGTCCTACCGGTAGGGGACTTTGTATTGCCTGCAATACTCAGAATTCTTCTTACTTTTATAGTATTCCTAATGTAGATTTGCTATATGGACAAGAAAATTAAAAACATTTTATTTAGTAAAGTCACCTCTCGATAAACTGCCACCTTTTGTTCTTTTGATATTATGGCATTATAATGAATTTGGCAATGAATTGAATTTCCACCAAACTGGAGAGAAAGAGTTACGAGTTATCTTTCCTTTACTTATACCACTTGTGTAATTACGATATTGTAAAAATTATTTTCAAATTTTCTAACATTATTAGCATATGTATAGTTTTTATCAATAATAAGGCTTCAGTTTGAAACAATGCATATACAAGACACGTGCACAGTATGCTCCAATGTATTTAAAAACCTTCTTTAGTACACTGCGGTGCTGTTTCCTGAGAAAAATTTCATCCTTTACAGTCAAAATATCACATATTCTCTTTTTATGGATTTTTCCCATAAAACATCAAGTAATCTGCAATTTCCTATTGTGTACATTTCAGATAGTTTCTGTGGTTCGTAATAATTTGTTTATTTTCTTGTAAATTCAACAGAGACCTCTTTGGTGATGAAGCCATAGCTAAACTGAAATATTTTTCCATGATATAAAAACAGCTACAGTTCATATTAAGTAATTTTCTTGTTTATTCAATACAGGAATGACAGGGTCATTCTGTCCAGGTGTAAAGTGGAGATTGGTAATGACCAATTTACCTCTGCACTGACCACATGGCCCCATGGTGATTTATTGAAATAATTAAAACTTTGAAGTAGACTTTTGTTATAAAAACACTGTGGCAAATAGCAATAGTGAATTTGGTGTTTTAATGAGAATTTTAAGTAATAGGAAAAATGTTCTGAAGAAAATGTGGCATTATAACGAAAATGATCAAGGATCAAGTGGCGATAATTCGGGAGTTAACTGTAATTTTCAGGATGTGATTTTTCCTCTATTCAGAGGAAATCCTCAGATTGGCACAATTTTTGAAAAAGTGGAACACTGGAATTGATCTAAAGTGACAGAGAATGATTTTTTTTCCTGGGTGGGTGAGGTGTTTTCCTCCTTTTTTGACCAGTTTTCCTTTGATTTCCAAGGAATTCAGTCACATTCCTGAGTTTTTCCAGACTTAAAGATGTTTGAATATGTGGCTATAATTGTTTAGCACCAAGTTAAAGGACAAGCCTTACAAAAGTAAATGACACTAGTTAAAGATATTTATATCATTTTTGAATTTTGTATTAATTTTGTGAAAGAATTTATAATCAAGTATTTAGATAACCACTTCACTATGCATTGGATTGTATATAATTTTTTTTAATAATTATGATCCCAAATTGAAAAGAACCAGTTAAATGAGAACTCTATTATTTTTGCAATCATTTACCAGGCCACTATAGGTGCAATGATATACTGGTATATCACAATACACAGTACTATACTGGTATACCACAATACACAGTACTATACTGGTATACCACAATACACAGTACTATACTGGTATACCACAATACACTGTACTATACTGGTATACCACAATACACAGTACTATACTGGTATACCACACAGTACTATACTGGTATACCACAATACACAGTACTATACTGGTATACCACAATACACAGTACTATACTGGTATACCACAATACTATACTGGTATACCACAATACACTGTACTATACTGGTATACCACAATACACAGTACTATACTGGTATACCACAATACACAGTACTATACTGGTATACCACAATACACAGTACTATACTGGTATACCACAATACACAGTACTATACTGGTATACCACAATACACAGTACTATACTGGTATACCACAATACACAGTACTATACTGGTATACCACAATACACTGTACTATACTGGTATACCACAATACACTGTACTATACTGGTATACCACAATACACAGTACTATACTGGTATACCACAATACACAGTACTATACTGGTATACCACAATACACAGTACTATACTGGTATACCACAATACACTGTACTATACTGGTATACCACAATACACAGTACTATACTGGTATACCACACAGTACTATACTGGTATACCACAATACACAGTACTATACTGGTATACCACAATACACAGTACTATACTGGTATACCACAATACACAGTACTATACTGGTATACCACAATACACTGTACTATACTGGTATACCACAATACACAGTACTATACTGGTATACCACAATACACTGTACTATACTGGTATACCACAATAGACAGTACTATACTGGTATATCACAATACACAGTACTATACTGGTATACCACAATACACTGTACTATACTGGTATACCACAATACACAGTACTATACTGGTATACCACAATACACTGTACTATACTGGTATACCACAATACACAGTACTATACTGGTATACCACAATACACAGTACTATACTGGTATATCACAATACACAGTACTATACTGGTATACCACAATACACTGTACTATACTGGTATACCACACAGTACTATACTGGTATACCACAATACACAGTACTATACTGGTATACCACAATACACAGTACTATACTGGTATACCACAATACACAGTACTATACTGGTATACCACAATACACAGTACTATACTGGTATACCACAATACACAGTACTATACTGGTATACCACAATACACAGTACTATACTGGTATACCACAATATACTGTACTATACTGGTATACCACAATATACTGTACTATACTGGTATACCACAATAGACAGTACTATACTGGTATATCACAATACACAGTACTATACTGGTATACCACAATACACAGTACTATACTGGTATACCACAATACACAGTACTATACTGGTATACCACAATACACAGTACTATACTGGTATACCACAATACACTGTACTATACTGGTATACCACACAATACACTGTACTATACTGGTATACCACAATACATAGTACTATACTGGTATACCACAATACACAGTACTATACTGGTATACCACAATACACTGTACTATACTGGTATACCACAATACACTGTACTATACTGGTATACCACAATACACAGTACTATACTGGTATACCACAATACACAGTACTATACTGGTATACCACAATCCACTGTGCTATACTGGTATACCACAATACACTGTACTATACTGGTATACCACACAATACACTGTACTATACTGGTATACCACACAATACACAGTACTATACTGGTATACCACAATACACAGTACTATACTGGTAAACCACAATACACTGTACTGGTATACCACAATACACTGTACTATACTGGTATACCACAATACACTGTACTATACTGGTATACCACAGTACACAGTACTATACTGGTATACCACAATACACTGTACAATACTGGTATACCACAGTACACAGTACTATACTGGTATACCACAATACACTGTACTATACTGGTATACCACAATACACAGTACTATACTGGTATACCACAATACACTGTACTATACTGGTATACAACAATACACATTACTATTCTGGTATACCACAATACACAGTACTATACTGGTATACCACAATACACTGTACTATACTGGTATACCACAATACACAGTACTATACTGGTATACCACAATACACTGTACTATACTGGTATACCACAATAGACAGTACTATACTGGTATATCACAATACACAGTACTATACTGGTATACCACAATACACAGTACTATACTGGTATACCACAATACACAGTACTATACTGGTATACCACAATACACAGTACTATACTGGTATACCACAATACACAGTACTATACTGGTATACCACACAATACACTGTACTATACTGGTATACCACAATACATAGTACTATACTGGTATACCACAATACACAGTACTATACTGGTATACCACAATACACTGTACTATACTGGTATACCACAATACACAGTACTATACTGGTATACCACAATACACAGTACTATACTGGTATACCACAATACACAGTACTATACTGGTATACCACAATCCACTGTACTATACTGGTATACCACACAATACACTGTACTATACTGGTATACCACACAATACACAGTACTATACTGGTATACCACAATACACAGTACTATACTGGTAAACCACAATACACTGTACTGGTATACCACAATACACTGTACTATACTGGTATACCACAATACACTGTACTATACTGGTATACCACAGTACACAGTACTATACTGGTATACCACAATACACTGTACAATACTGGTATACCACAGTACACAGTACTATACTGGTATACCACAATACACTGTACTATACTGGTATACCACAATACACAGTACTATACTGGTATACCACAATACACTGTACTATACTGGTATACAACAATACACAGTACTATTCTGGTATACCACAATACACAGTACTATACTGGTATACCACAATACACTGTACTATACTGGTATACCACAATACACAGTACTATACTGGTATACCACAATACACAGTACTATACTGGTATACCACAATACACAGTACTATACTGGTATACCACAATACACTGTACTATACTGGTATACCACAATACACTGTACTATACTGGTATACCACAATACACTGTACTATACTGGTATACCACAATACACAGTACTATACTGGTATACCACAATACACAGTACTATACTGGTATACCACAATACACAGTACTATACTGGTATACCACAATACACAGTACTATACTGGTATACCACAATACACAGTACTATACTGGTATACCACAATACACTGTACTATACTGGTATACCACAATACACTGTACTATACTGGTATACCACAATACACTGTACTATACTGGTATACCACACAGTACTATACTGGTATACCACAATACACAGTACTATACTGGTATACCACAATACACAGTACTATACTGGTATACCACAATACACAGTACTATACTGGTATACCACAATACACTGTACTATACTGGTATACCACACAGTACTATACTGGTATACCACAATACACAGTACTATACTGGTATACCACAATACACAGTACTATACTGGTATACCACAATACACAGTACTATACTGGTATACCACAATACACAGTACTATACTGGTATACCACAATACACAGTACTATACTGGTATACCACAATACACAGTACTATACTGGTATACCACAATAGACTGTACTATACTGGTATACCACAATACACAGTACTATACTGGTATACCACAATAGACAGTACTATACTGGTATACCACAATACACAGTACTATACTGGTATATCACAATACACAGTACTATACTGGTATACCACAATACACAGTACTATACTGGTATACCACAATACACAGTACTATTCTGGTATACCACAATACACAGTACTATACTGGTATACCACAATACACAGTACTATACTGGTATACCACAATACACAGTACTATACTGGTATACCACGATACACTGTAGTATACTGGTATACCACAATAGACAGTACTATACTGGTATATCACGATACACAGTACTATACTGGTATACCACGATACACAGTACTATACTGGTATACCACGATACACAGTACTATACTGGTATACCACGATACACAGTACTATACTGGTATACCACGATACACAGTACTATACTGGTATACCACGATACACAGTACTATACTGGTATACCACAATACACAGTACTATACTGGTATACCACAATACACAGTACTATACTGGTATACCACAATACACTGTACTATACTGGTATACCACAATACACTGTACTATACTGGTATACCACAATACACAGTACTATACTGGTATACCACAATACACAGTACTATACTGGTATACCACAATACACTGTAGTATACTGGTATACCACAATAGACAGTACTATACTGGTATATCACAGTACACTGTACTATACTGGTATACCACAATACACAGTACTATACTGGTATATCACAATACACAGTACTATACTGGTATACCACAATACACTGTACTATACTGGTATACCACGATACACAGTACTATACTGGTATACCACGATACACAGTACTATACTGGTATACCACGATACACAGTACTATACTGGTATACCACGATACACAGTACTATACTGGTATACCACAATACACAGTACTATAGGTGTAATGATATCCTGTTATACTGCAGCGCAAAAAAAATGGTGACATACCAAGGTGTGAAATTTGTAAACGTGGGTATAACAATGTACAAGTATCACACTTTCGTCTTTTAATGTTCATTTAAAAACAAAACTGTTGAAACAGATAACCAGACAGAGAACTAGAACTCTTCTTATTAATGTGTGTCGTCTCATTCTCAATTTAGGTCATTCTCAATTTAATCAATAACTTTCGTCCTTTGACATAAGTTAGTTATTTTGTATAAAGTTTGCCTAATTGAGGTAATATTCGTTATCAGCTAATTACTGGTATGTTGATTATTATTGTGTTACAGAGCTTATTAAATGTTTATAATTTGTAAAACAATAATACATATGTATTAATGTCTTCTCGTACATTTAGATATTTCAGAACAGAGAAGCACAAATTATCGAATAAATCATGAAAAGTAATGTATCATGATACATATCGCATACAGTTATGTTGTATCACAATATATCATGGTAAGCTTCAATGATTACACCCCTGTAGGATACTCTGTCAGGTCATCATTGTCATTAGTTCTCATTTAACATCATATTTTTTGTGACCTTGACCTTCATTTACTTTTTAAGTTTGCTTTAAAGATGAAGGAATGCTTAGTATTTCCTTAAACACTTGGGTGGGTACAATTGTGTACACTTGTATGTACTGTATATCAGGTATTTTCTACAGTTGTCCATTTTTTGCGGATAGGAAAAATCTGTGTAATCACAAAAATGATATGGTATAAATAGGTATAGTGCAACCGTAGAAATTGGAAACACAGAGTATAATTTGTTACCTTTTAGGGATCAGGTCATAAAAATTTACACCCGCAGAAAATACCCATTGTATGGTATAGAATGGTAATGAAAACGAGATTTAAGAAATGAATTTCATTTTTGAAAATATCTTGAGGATATGAACTGTGATGCTTCAAGCAGGCATCTTCATTCATAGTTGTTAAAATAGAACTATTTATCTGTATTGTTCACAACTGCATCACGTTCATGAGGAAATGGCTATCATTACAATTTGTAGAGATATCAAAGGCAAAACATTAAAAATATAAATCTAAAGTTATGAAAAAAGTTATTTTTGTTTATATCAATTTAATTTATACATGGAAAAATTGAATAATGGTGTATATATATATATGTAAGTACATTTACAGTTATTATTTATGTCTACTTCACACAATGGACTCCTGATGACACAGAAAGACTATTGAGTTTAATGTTTGTCTAAAACATTTTATTGTCCGCTTACTAAATGCTACATTACACCTGATGATATATACCACCAGCAAGGTTATTATCAACTTTCCTATTCTCCAATGTGAATACAAATACCTTTTACATTTCAGCATATTGAAGAGTTATTAGGAAAGTCAGAAATTGTGTAAAAATGAGTGTATATGTCACTACATCTATCACTAACCACAGGCAGCCATTTCTTACTTCACTGAAACCACTATTAACTCGGAAGGAGGTTATATTGGTGACTTGTTGTTCATGAACAGTAAACAAACATGAAAAGCAAACAAACATGAATAGCAAACAAACATGAACAATAAACAAACATGAACAATAAACAAACATGAATAGCAAACAAACATGAACAGCAACAAACATGAACAGCAAACATGAACAATACATAAACATGAACAACAAACATGAACAGCAAACAAACATGAACAATAAATAAACATGAACAACAAACATGAACAGCAAACAAACATGAACAATAAACAAACATGAACAGCAACAAACATGAACAGCAAACAAGCACAAACATTAAACTAACATTATGAATGCATCTATTTTTTCAGTATTGTTTGGGCATTCTAGTTGGTATATGTGATAAATAGATAAGAATTAAGCTACTCCATGAAACTGAAAGTTATATGGATTGGACTCAGAATATTCATGATTTTCAGATTGACCAAACAGGTATGGCAGTCAGGCGATGTGGCTAAACTGAGAATTATCATCACAAACAACACGGATGTTAATGTCTCTCGTATCACTATTAAGGTATAGGAACCATAAATAGATTTTCTCTTTTTTAAAAAATATATTGTATAAGTTTGAAGTAAAACTCATTTTCACTTATTCATCATGGTGTCAAAGTAATTTCATTTTCAGGGCTTAACATTAACACTTGTCCGGTACCAATGGAAATAAATTCAGACAAGTGAATATTGCTGAGCACTTGCCCAATTGGACATGTTGGTTTTTTTTTAAGAAGTACAGTTTTCAAGTTGACAATATTAGATCTTTGAAAATGTTTTGGACAAGTGAAGTTGAAGTTCAGACAAGTTAATATCTTTGTCTCTTGTCCAAATGGACAAGTAGGAAAAAAAGTTAATGTAGAACCCTGATTATCCTAAGAAGTTCAGTTGACTTGCTCTAAACATACTTTTTTCCACTGTGTCATAATTCCATGAAATAACAACTTCTTTTCAATCCACAGATAGAAAATTATACAGATTTCTCAGATTGCCAATTCGTATGTCTTAAATGCACTTTGAGTATGCTGGGAAAATTTTCTGAACAAAATTTATGATCCACATAATTTGTATAATTTAAACCCACACAGAAAAAAAGTACTTCTGTCATATGGTAGAGTTGGATTTGATGCTTCACAGAAATTTATTTGAAATACATAGGAATTTTATCAATCTTACTTGTAATTAGCATCTATATATGTTTTGAAATTAGATGTATTTACTCTCAGCTTTGTCGGGAATTGATACTGGTTAAAAGGGGCGTTGTAATTCCGTGCTATGACCCAAAAGTCACTGTGGATGAAGAGAATGATCGAACATATATCAGGCCTAAGGGAGTGGATCCAGAAGTTGTGTGGGAGAATACTATAGCAGCATGCAGCCAAGATGTGTTGAATAAGTAAGATGTTTATCTGTGGCATACTTTTACTTACAGTATTACCGTGGTACTATGTACATGTATTGTAATAGTAATCTGGAAATATTTTGTCCCCAGCGGCAGCATGTCTGAGACATTAAGTGTATGCTTTGTTCATAATTCTGGTATTTTGTACCTTGATAACATGTTAAAGATCAAATACAAACATACATGTATGTAAGCTCTTTCTATGACAAAAGATTCTGAGGCAAGAAATTGGTATTTTGAGGGGAAAATATACTCTTGGTTTAGTAGATGACAATTAAAATTTAGTATTTCATGTACTGTTATTGTACAAGGAGAAAGAAATATTTCAGGGTCAATTCTGAAACCAGAAACAATTATGAAAATTTTTAGGCTTTCCAATTTTCTGGAGGGAGGGGGATATGTGCAATTAAAGTTTGCAAAAATGTATTTCATTATTGTAATTGTGCCATTATGTACTACCAATTAACAGTAAAGTTTCATAAGTGTTGTATAAAGCACAAAAACAGGGGAGAAATGAAAGATAGCTAACCATCTATAGCACTTATCTCCCCTACTGATTTGTTCTTGTGAATTTGATATTCTCTATTTTAATGTTTTTCCCTGATTTGAGTACATGTACATTTTAATAGCATCAATTTTTGGCTTTAATTGTTTTGTTGTTTTTTTCCACAGAAGTGTAGGGTTACTAGGATACCATTATATGCATTCAATATAATTATTTGCTCTGTTTCAGTAATCTGAAGGGAAAATTTGCTGCAGTATCTGTTAAACAGAGTTTTAAAAAATCGATTTATTCATTTGCATGTCAGCTAGCAGTTACAGATATGTATTTGTTTAATTTTTTTAGCAATATTATGTATAGATATATATGTTGTTTTACTGTGTTGATAGCTAGTCGGATAATTTGATTATTGATTACTTCTAGGATGAAAGGTTACTCAAGTGCGATATATTATATTTTTTCTATGTCCATATTTCACTTTAGGGGCCTGGATAATATCCGAATTCCTCTGAGAAACAAACAAGAAATTCCCATTGAGTCTACAGTTGCTGGTTCCCATATTCAGGTATTTGAAAAAAAATGTGATGGGGATTTCATGTTTGATATTAATCTGTTAAAGGGGCCTACAAGAAATCTGGATCCCTCTCAAACATAAGGACAATACCCCAGCGTTGACATCTCTTAATGGACATCACACACAGGTACTGGTCTGATGACATTTAGTCCTCAGAACTGCATCTCAAAGCTTTAAATCATCTAATGTCCATTTTCCATGAATTTAACAATGCTTAATTCTACTTAACTACATAGCTTAACACACAATTGCAATTTTTAAAAGGAATTCTGTTCCTGTCTTTTTTACTTTTTTTCACCAAAACTCTAATGACTAAACAGTATTGTGGGGACAGAAGAAAACGATCATTCAAGCTTTTATGAAAAGGAATTAATTGTTATTGGAATGTCAGTGAATGGTTGTCCAGCATCCTAACCTAAAGTTTACTTTATGCATAGAATGGCCTGGTTGATTTCCAGTGTAAACAAATGTCTCCATGTGTCTCGTTTGAAATATAAATAAAGTATGGACTTAGAGTTTTTTTCACCTCTCAAAAATTAAGAGCCATCCTCCTCCCCCCCCCCCCCCCCCCCCCCCCCCCCCCCCGATACAGTACAACTTATCTTCTACTGGTAATAAAAACTGTGTCTTTGTGTGTTTACTATAATGTTGTTTTGATGATTTGAAATGATAAATCAATAAATAGGATGTGTCTGGATTATATTATCACAAAGAAAGGTATAACAGAAACTCATTTAAAATCTAATATCGAATGACGAATATTTCAGAATTCAAGTCGTATCAAAGTTAATACATGTATGTATAAAAAGTGAAAGTAGGTAACCAGCTAGTGGTGGTTTAAACTACAAAAAAAAAAGTTTTCTCTGCAAGAATACTGTGCATTGTGTCATGCTTATTATGCATGTACGTATGTTTATTTCCATCTTTAATGTCATACCTTTTCCTTGTAAAATGTACGTTTTCTGAATCTTATTCTTAGAATTGCATTCTATATGTTTTGATCATTCAGCATTATATTGCATGGATATGAAGAAAGTAAATCTGCGGTATATGAAAGCACATTCTATCTGTTACAGTGTCATAAACACAGTCAAAACATTCGTTCTGCACGATGAGCTGAGCACAGACTGTCTAAATACACTTAACAAAGATTTTGAATTAATTTTCTAACTGATGATTTTCCTGAATTAAAACATAGAATGATAAACTGCTGCTTCGTGTTTTTGATGATGAAGATATGAAATTGTAATCATAAAATACAGAAGCTTCAATATATGTTCTATTGCTGCTGATAAAGATACCATCTCTGCCAATGCATAATAAATATACAGTATAAATTCAGTGTTATTAATTGTATGATGTAAAACACTGTATATGCTATATTAAAGTAGAATTTCATGAAAAAGAAGATTTGGGGGGGGGGGGGGGGGGGGGGGGTGTCAAGTTTGGAGTTTTTCTGATCAGAATATGTCCCTTGTTGTAGTTGTTCATATTTTACATTTTTCTGAACCACAAAACCAGAACCACTCAATCAATTTTAATCAAACTTGGCATTAAGGACCCTTAGGTGAAATGGATTACATTTGTTCCAATTGGAGAAAATAAGGGAAATGTGATAAAAGGGTGGGGAGTTTAAAAAATCTTCTCAAGAACTTCCTGACCAGAAAAGCCAAAACTTAAATGAAATTTTCCTTGTATATAAATGGTTTTGATGTAAGTTTTGAAATGAAACATGATCCATTAGAATTAGGAATGGACACTACAGGGATTTAAAGTTTCACTTTAAAATATATAGGGGTTTCAAATCTTACTAACAAATTAGAATACAATTTGTAAATTTAATATTTGTAAGTATTTTTAAATATTGAGGCTAAATTTAAAATCTTCTTGTAAAGAACCATAATTTTTTTTAAGTTGATATGTACATTTAATTAACTTTCTAATGTAGTGTAGGTTAACGTTTGGCTCAGAATGCTTGGCTACAATAGAAGTCCCAACTGATTCTTTAGTTCTGTACAAGCAAGAAGACTCAGGTGAGCAATGTGGTCCATGGGTCTTTTATTTACAATTTTTCTCAATGTTGGTTAAAGACTGAAATTAATTTAAACTGTCCTCTAACATCATCAAATTTGAAATGAAATGTTGAATTTCAGTTTTCCACAAATTCTTACAGTGGAAGAAAATGTAATATTATTTTATTTTCTTGAAAACATGTGACTAAATATAGCCCTCAAAGTCCTTAATTCTTTGACTAAAGTGGACCTTGTAATTAGCAATAATTGATTATGCTCACACTGAATACTGAGAGAGAGAGAGAGAGAGGAGACTTAAAATTGATATCGATACTATTCAGTCATTTACAGTCTCCAAAGTCTGTAGTCACTTTACTAGTCAGATATTTATGTCGCTGTCACTTTACTAGTCAGATATTTATATCGCTGTCACTTGACTAGTCAGATATTTATATCGCTGTCACTTGACCAGTCAAATATTTATGTCGCTGTCACTTTACTAGTCAGATATTTATGTCGCTGTCACTTTACTAGTCAGATATTTATATATCTGTCACTTGACTAGTCAGATATTTATATCGCTGTCACTTGACTAGTCAGATATTTATGTCGCTGTCACTTGACTAGTCAAATATTTATATCGCTGTTACTTTACTAGTCAGATATTTATATCGCTGCACATGTTCAGTATAGTCTCTTTTGCATTTCATACCTATATATATCATTAATGGCTTTATATCATAGCTGTACTAATGCATTATCAGACATGTGTATCTTATTAGTTATCAAAGTATAATTGGAGGGTGTTTTGGAAATTTTCCGAGATTGTATTTCAGTGAACCCTGAGGTTAAAGCTGAAGGTGAGGGTTAATTCCTCTTTGTTCCACAAACTTCCAGGATGAAGGGTATATAAACAGAAATCACACATCTCAGAAATACTATTCCCAAATTCTTAATATACCATAACCTATTCCTCATTTTGAATACCATTTGATTTCATACTTGATAACATGAAAACTATAGAGCATTAAGATAGAAGAAATTGTTATATTCAAAGGGCTATACAAAAAAGGTGAGTGCAAAAAATAGCAAACATTTGAAATATTGTAGAAAGTGTACATTGTGGCCTTTCACAGGAGGAAATTATTGTTGGAGACAGGGCCGACTTTGGTACTACACTGTAGGTGGCTCTATTCTGTAGACTAGGTCTTTATTTCCTGTGTATCCTAAATCAAAAAAAATCATTTCCTGTTTGTAACAGATTTCTTGTGCAACACAACAGTATGGTAGGGAAATAAGATTTTATATATGCCTCGTTCCCTAACTGTGTGAGTATATATTGCAAAAGCTGGTGTGATGTCACATTTTTTTTTCTAAATGGGGCTAGATACATGTATTTTACTGTAGGCTAAGAACCCAGATATCATGTTATTCTGGTCACAGTAGAAATAAATAAATGTATATCACCTGTACTTGTAGTTTAGTTGGCAAGCACATATGGAATTCTGGGTACAGGAAATAGTTGTTCACATAACGTAGAATATTCTTTGTATCCAAGAATAAGTTGCGATAATGTAACCCTCTTATTGCAATATTGCCTGATTGTTACGGTTGAACATTTATTGTTTGTCATCATTCCTGTTGCATGATGTCATACAGTTACGCAATATTTTGTTTTCAGTGTTATTATTACGTTGACATCAGTGTCAGTCTTCACAACAATCAGGAAGGAAATCTAACCGTACCTATATATTGCTTGATACATGCAAAGAATACAGAGGTATAAACCCTTTTTATATATTACAAAACTATTCTGTAGATGATGTATATTTACACAGAAGATTTTGATGTGCTTATATTATATACACATTTGTGAAATGCTTTATTAAGGCTTTCGTTTCTATTAAATTCATGGATTTAGGTGAAAGGTCAAGGTCACTGAAACGTTGAAAGAGAATTTCAAAATACTCTTTGTGCAATATTGAAATCACTCCCACTGACAGTTAGAAAGAGAATTTCAAAATGGTCTTTGTGCAACATCACCCCACCCCCAGTTTTTATTAAATTTTCATTATTGGATTCAGAGGGTTGTAGATGAAACAGTTGTGGCATTGCTATTTAGAACATAAACCTTATTGAATAATGATTTATGAACAAGCATAAAGAGTGATGTGAAGACAGTAACTTGTTTTAAGGTGATAATTACTCAACTATGAATTGCAACAAATGATAATTGAGCAAATGATGGAAGTACCCATGCTCTGCTATTTGTCTTTCAAATCAACATATGCAGCTCTTCAAAAATAAAGAATGCCCAAAAATTTCAATCTGCAGATCTATACATGAATTCTTGCACAAGAAATTTGTAGTATGTGACAGTGGTATTTATGAAAGCTAGCAGGGAGTA
Organism: Ostrea denselamellosa; assembly: GCA_024699665.1. NCBI lineage: Eukaryota > Metazoa > Mollusca > Bivalvia > Ostreida > Ostreidae > Ostrea > Ostrea denselamellosa. The sequence continues at coordinate 10,883,808 of JAMZEH010000019.1, read as the reverse complement.
GACAAATCTGTTAATAGGGATCAGAAAACGACAACATGCTGCGTTCCTAACAGAATGAAATATAAAGTTACATCTGTAATGGATAAAAATCTCTGTATATCTAGAGAGTTGTCAGAAGTCAACAAGTTCTATGTAAGAAAATAAGATACATAAGGTTTGTGTACTTATTTTAAAAATTGTTTCATGAAATGATTTTTTTTGGCTCTAAAAGCTTAGTTCTTGGGGTTTTGTTTTTTATCTTTTCAGTTTTTGGCATGGAAACCACCCAGCTGGGTTTATGAAACAGAAGTAATAATGGGCAAATCAATATTTTCTGTTTCAAAGACTGTTTTAAGTAAGTAAATATTTAGCACTGCCACTTTCACCATTGTGTGACACTGCAAAACCATTTTTCCAATGCATATAGATGAAAATATCTAAGTGTATAGTAATTCAGTTGTAACGTGCTTCCATTTCTATATATATTGGGAGAAGACAAGAAGTATGTCACAAAACACACCGCAGTGATTCTATATTCCATGTAATCAGTGAAAGACAAAGTAAACTCCAAGTATCTATTTTCCACAGCTCAGGAAAACCAAATTTTTAGTTTACATATACACATCTTCAGAACTCAAATGTCTCAGAGGTTGGGAAGACAAAATGGCTCATTTAAATTTTCAAAAATAGGGGTCTATAGTTTTACAAATCAATGAATATATTAGAAAATTTTATATAGAATAAAAAGCATAGAACCACATGTTTACAATTTGTGAAATTAATTCAAGCTTTCCTTATTTATGTGGTGTAGATGAAGCTTTTTTCATACCTTGGTACTTTTTTTTGGGGGGGGGGGGGGGGTAGGGCCAAAGCTGGTTTTAAAGTCTTACATGGAAGATGTATGAAGGTGATGTAGCTAATGACACTCAGGTGCCTCTGCATTTTTCACTCAATCGAAGAAAAATCTAGCAAAATTCTTAAAGGTTTTCTTTTTGAGACCACAGCAAATTCCATTTATACAGAATCCAGGACAAAATCACAAGCACCAACCAAGTTTTATGTTGGAATATAAAACCTTTAAATGAAAATGGTGCCATTTCATTTTAAAACATAATTCTAATCATTGTCATTATGGTCAGTTTTGGGGAAACAATCAGTGTGACACAGGTGAGTCTCATGGTCCATGGACATCTCGTAATTTTCTTGACATCATTATTAAGGACAGCTGATCGGTATAGAAGATCTAATGCATGCATTTCATGCTGTTGTCAGAGTCTATTAGAGAGAGGGCCCAATGAGAGAGTGTTTTGTGAACCTCTGATTGTTTCAGAGTACTGTTTTAATTTATTGCATTTATCACACAGCATTTGTAAGGGTTGATTGTATTTCATTGGTTTTCTCAGTTTTACAGCAGTATGATCTTGAGAAATGCGACACTTCAGATGTTAAGAATAGTTTTAATTCTTCAGTCTGTAATAGATGTCATGATGTAGCTTACTGTTTTTAAAATGGTCAGTTTTCTGACTTTTTATGTAGATTTAAGTTTCACTGCAGTGATTCCCCAGAATGGGTACTAGATAAGATGAGAAAATGGGGCGGGTTTTTTTTTGGGGGGGGGGGGGGGGGGGGAACTAAATCAAATGATACTAAACAAATCAATCGTACCAAATCTTGATATCACTGATTATTATTTATAAGTGTCATATCCTTTCTAGACAGGGACATTTTTGAAACATTCCACATTTAAACATTAATTTTGAGTTCAGGATTTTATCGAGTTAATCATGAAGGATAAATAAATGTTAATGTAGGCCTTATTTGTAATTAAATGCCTATATTTTTCTTTAATTCCTCAATTTTTCCCTCCAAATTCCAAAAATATACTTCAGTACAAGATAAAGTTCAATATAGATATTATTTTTTTTAAAATTATATTTGATCAATTTTTACACTAACACCTGGCAACAGGCAAGTTTGTACAGATTGTAAAAGTTCAGTGGAACTGAAATCCACTATAAGCACCTGTTTTGGTTGCCACAGAGACAATGCAAGCTCCAATTCCGTGTAAACGTGAATATGTCAACACATTTGCTTGTGCATGCAGTCATGTCTATAAAACTCAGCTTTCTTGGGAAATTAGCTGAGACTCTCTGTACAAAACATCTATTCCTTTTTCCTTTTGGACAAAATAGATTTTCAGGATTTCCCATGGTAGTCATTTTGACAGAGATTTCATGGTGAACTGAAATGTGAAAAAATGTGAATGTAATGTGTGGAAATGAAGGTTAAGGTCATTCAACAAGTTTAAGGTCAAATTTGCTGAAAATGAATATGACCACTGAAGTGTTATCTTTTTCTTTTTTTTTTTGGGGGGGGGGGGGGGGGGGGGGGGGGGGAGGATTTGAAGTACACTGTATGTACAAGAATAATGTTATAACTGAATGTATGTGGATGATAATTTTGATTATGGTTTAAGAAAATAAACTGTCAGGGCAAAAGATATTTCTGCAGTTAACACACTATTTAGACAGATGTAAACATGAATGATATATCAGTTCTCTCACACTGTCACAACCAACAGTGCTCATATGTACTTGAGATATTGGTGAAAATCCTGCTGTATGGGAATCTGTTGTTTAAACATCTGTCTCTTTACATCCTTAGTAATCCATCACTTTCTCTTTTACAGGAAGTGAGGCATTTTCAGATATCCCTAGGTTCCAGGCCTTGAGTCATATAGATGATTGATTTAGTAATATTGATTAGTGTTCTTTCATGTCCTTTAATGTACTGCCTTCTTCAAGATTTTTTTTTTTTTTTGTGGTTGATCCGACATTGTGTTCACAATGCCATTGTTGCCTTATTTAACTGGTACTGTAAAAACGACATGTATATTTTTAAAAAGTACAATTCTCTGTACATTAATTCTTTGAAACTACAGAGGTGCTGTTGTCTGAGTCAGATGACTTAATATCAGGATGTGATGAAATGGTTTCTGGGCTGGTTTTCTTTTTCTCTCTCTCATTCTTTCTCTATGAGAGAGAGATTTTAAAAAAGCTACATTTTATTTGGTACCCTGAGTAAGTCCTAATCTCTTTTATAAAATTCAACTGACTGGAGCATCAGAATTCTTGAGTAAAACGCAGTTTTGAAACCAAAGCATTCTGTCAACTTTGGAGGAAAAAAAATGCTGCTTTTATCATACATACAGTTCTCGAGGTTTACAAGGTTATGCTTTTAAATGACTGATATTGAGCATATATTATAATGAATCTGTGATATATTGTGTTATTTGAATGTATGTATACTTAAGAAGAAGTTATTTCTATATATGTGAATATTTGCATATACTGATCAATCATTTATCAGATACATGTAAAGTAATTGGTAAGCAAGACTTTATAATCGGACAGTTAACCCCACATTGTAGATTATAGGTTTGGAGCTTTACTGTTATACAACTACAAATGATGTGTTAGACAAAACACACAATGTGATTTCTTTTCATTGTTTTGCATATTTGATTTTTCAAGTAAATAGTATGAAATGTTTTGTGATTATTTTATACAGGATTGATCAATCGAATAATTGGACAAATTTACATAAATTCCTTTCAAATATTTAACACGAACAACTTCCTGTTCTGACTCAGTTTCATGTGATAAAAGTAACCTGTACTATTAAGGATTATGTATTGCAAAATATTTGTAAATCTCTAACCTACTGTTAATATTTTTTCACAATTGTTAAAAATATCTTCAGTGCAATACAGTTAATGTATTATTTTACATGGACATTTTTTTTTACTGAATGAGAAACTGGCATTTTGACTATGCATGTACATTCAAATACTGCCAAAATATAGGTGGGCTGTTATTCTAAAAAAAAAAAAAAATGCTGTAGTTTTGTTTTTTTGTTGGTTTTTTTTTGTGTTTTTTTTGTTTTTTTGTTTTTTTTGTGTGTTTTTTTTGTTTTTTTGTTTTTTTAAACAGATTGGGTTGGATATACTCTACTACAATGAAGTGAGATATCACTAGTGATAGTTACATGTTTGAATGACACAAAATCATGATCACTGTGATATAATGGATGGACAACAGTTATAAAAGTTTTGAAATTTATATCTGTTGAACATGCATTTCGGATTTTGAAAGGAATATCTTTAAAATTCCTGGACCCAGCTGCACAAAAATTAATTTCCATGCATGCAGTTAATGCTATTAACAAGCTGTTAACATAACTTCCATGCTGTTTGACAGTTGGTTAATTTCATTGCAGTTAGAGTTTTGACAGTCACTTAATTTCCACCTGTTGCGATAGCTCAGTGGTTAAAGCGTTCGCTTCGTAACCATGAGGTCATGAGTTTGAGCCCGCTCGTGCCATGGCTGCGTCAAACCTAAGACCTAAAATAGGTAGTTATTGCTCCTTCGCCAAACGCTAGGCGTTTTAAATGTGAGAATCACGGGTCTTTGGATATGGAAAAAAACAAAACAAAAACGGAGGGTCCCGTGTTGCGGCAGGCGTTGGCACATTAAAGAACCCTCACTGCTACGGCTCTGAGCACTCAGCATAGGTCTAAACTTGTGCTATTTCACCTACAACTGCTGACGTCGCAATACGAGTGAAAGATTATCGATAGGGCGTTAAAACAAACAATCAGTTAACATGCAGGTAATGCTATTAACAGTTAATTTCTGTGCAATTAACAGGCAGTTAATTTCCGTGTAATTAATGCTATTAACAATTGGTTAATTTTCATGCAGTTAATATAATTAACAGATAGTACCTTTTGTGCAGTCTAGGTCCAGACTATTTGATTAGAAGTTTCCCGTGATTTTAGGATGATTGTGATACATGTTTATTATTTATTAATGATCATTACATATTTTTAAAAATATATTGATATAAAGACAATTAGATCTTAATTCACGTGTTTCTTCTCATTAAGGTGGCCAGATACTATAAGGCAGTTCAAGTATGTTATGGCAACAACAACACACGCGCACGTGAAGCACATGTCACAATATAAAAGTGGGGGAAAGAGTCTGAATAATCTCAGATTTCTGACGTAATAATGTACTATATTTATCAAGATTCCTACACGCATTGTTCACAACTACAACGCATTCATGAGGATTGATTGTTGATTTCCGCCACACTCAACAATTTTTCAGTTATCTGGTGGCGTCCAGGTTTTTTATTGGTGGAAGAGAGAACCCAGATACGGTGTACCCGGGAAGAAACCATCGATCTTCCGAAAGTAAACTGGCAAACTTTCTCACGTATATCGGCGCGAGCGGGATTCGAACCCGCGCCGAACAGAGGCATTCACGAGGAGTTGGTAGAGATATCGAAGACAAAAACATTGGAAGAATGTATCTTGGTCCAAACTCATTTGCGCAGGGCTTTCCATAGTTATACTTCAAATTATTGAAACGCAAGTCCCATAGTGAGAGTATCATGGTCCAACTCGCTAGCGCCGGGCACTGAGCACGTACGGGTATGTATTACAGGGGTTGCGTATACAAAATATCGGACATTCATATAAAACCACGTCTTGTGAATTAACTCTACGGTACATTGTGTGTTATACATAAGGTAAAAAGGAAAACTTTCAGCAAATGGATACAGATGCCTTTATCAAGGATGACCCATGAAAGTCGCACGAATTATTTCCAATGAGGTCGTTTGGTATCTAAGTAAATATGTATTTTAGAGTAAAGAATTTCGTATTAACAGATTGTTTTCCAAGCATATATAATTAACGTGGAGAGAGAGAGAGAGAAAAAACCTTCGTTTCACCTGACAACATTTTGATAATGGAAATAACGTCATTTACTGTTTGGGTATAAAAATTGTTGATTTCATTTCATTATCTGAAGAGTGTAACGAATACTTCAATATAACGTTGAATTTCTAGAGATCAGGGGTTTCATTATTAAATTTTAAAATAGATAACAATAACTCTGAAATTTTAGAGGTCAGGGGTAATTATTTGAAGATTAACATAACACTGAATCTCTAGAGATCGAGATAATTCATAATACTGGAGATGGAGAATTTCATTTTCTGCAGAAGAAGAGTGTACTAAACACATGATATAACAGAGGTCGGGGATTTCAGAGTGCATTGAACAATTAACATAACACTGGATTTCTAGAGATCACGGATTGTGTTATTGACGTACATATTGCATAACATCTTTGAATGTTTCCACGATGTTGTCTGTTTTCATAACTCAATGTTAGTGTGTTATGGTTCAACGTAATTGGGGCTTCATTGCAGCTCCCATTGAACACCAGAAGACAATTAATCAGGTAAACAATGCATGCCATATCATGATTCCAGAAGAGAATTGTTGTAATGGTGAAAACAGTTGATATCCTGCCATTTCGTCAAGTTTAAAGAGCAACTGCATATGGCTTCACTAATGATGATGGGATTAGAAAACTTTCGATTGGTACTTGACTGTTCTTTAAATATGTATTTTGTTGACCTAGTGCATTCTATTGCAAACCTATTAATAAAGTGAAAAGGACTTGCATAGTTTTGTTTTTTGTTTAAAAGGAACCAATCGTGGTTCATTGCCTCCCATCTCGTTCACTCAGCCTCTTCTGATGAAAGCTAGGTTTCATTGATTTATTTTTTTTTTGTTGCCTCATTTTAAAACTGAATCATCCTTGGGGGAGTTGAGGAAGGATTTTAAAAGGTTTTAGCCAACCATTTCTCTGTGTTGATGAGATACTGTGTCATTAGGCCATTCAGTTGATCTTCAAGTAATGGCATGGCGTATCATATACTGTCAAGTTATTTACACAGAGAAATATTGGAATTGCATATTTTATGAGAGTGATGTCGGTCAAAGGAACACGACATTGCTTAGCTTCTAAGCTGTTGACTGCATGTTTAGGATGCACAAATGTGAATGTTTATGGCTAAGTAACGATGGCATTCAGCAATTGACAAACCGATTATTTCTATGTGCCTTGTCCATTACGGCTACTACCATCTCATTCGATATCGTTTCTCAGAGTTATCATTCATGAATATCGTCTGATAAATTGTCATCTACGCAAATCTCTTTTACGATATAAGAGATGAAATGCATCAATGAAGATACTCGGACAAATAATGACACTTACGAAAGATTTAATGCAGCAGTCAATGATAATATTTTCTATTTTAACATAAGAAGAGCGTTATAATTAAACAGATATCTGCTAAAGTTTATAAATAGGTGATATAAAATGAAGCCCACAATTCTTTATCGCCAAAGCCATGGCTCTTTTCGAACAATAAAGAGGATTTCGTGGATTGCCATTTTATGTGACTCGTCGATTGTAGTGTTAATTGCCAGCTGTACACATTATAGATCTGAATGATATTTATTTTTTTTATATGCATATTGTATATGAAGAATATTGGTATGTTTGCAAATCCGATCTCACGATGTTATCTTTTTTTTTTTTTTTTTTTTTTTTGAATTAATTCTGTTAACGGAGCTGGTAGAGAGAGAACGATATATTTCACTTCAGTGCCTCATTTTATGCGTACAAGGTTTTCTATGCAACAGATACTTTAGTAGCATTGTCATATTTTCCGTTTGTTTGTTTTAATATACTGGCTGGGTGTAAATTCCACAATTACAATATGTCAGTTGCCCCTCGGTTTGTATCAATCACTCTCTGGAAGACAACGACACGTGTAATATCTTTGATAATTTTAATTTACATATACATGTAGGGAGAAATTAGGAATGATATACATTGTTTGTGTTCTACACACAAGTCCACAAACAAACAAAAGTTTGACATCTTTCTAGCTAGAAATACAATTTTTATCGGAATCAGCTGATATATGATTGATAAACGTTTATAATAAATTAACATATGTACAGTGCAGAAAAAAAAGTATATGACACATTTTTATTGATAATATGTGTGACATAATTTTTGTGTTACAAATAAAAAATGACTTCAGATGCCATGTACATGTATACGATATTCATACTGTGAATGATAAAATATACTTGTATATACTATTTGTATCACATCAAAATTCGTGATATAATTTATATTTTGTCATAAACTCTCTCTCTCTCTCTCTCAAACTCTCTCTCTTCTCTCTCTCTCTCTCTCTCTCTCTCTCTCTCTCTCTCTCTCTCTCTCTCTCTCTCTCTCTCTCAGACTTTTCTCTTCTCATACTTTCAAACTACTAGCACTTCTATTCTAAGAAACCTTGCATCGTTCAAATATTTCAACAGATATATCAGCACTTTGAGATAAATTAATCCTGGTGTTAAGCACGAACAGTTACCCTAACACAATTCATTAACGAGGACAAAGCTCTGTAGTTAAGACAACCAGAACACACGTGACTTTTAAACTCATTGATTGGGACGAGAAAAGTGATGAGCATTTAAACTGTTCTTTGAAAACATGATGAGTAAAGCCTTGCGTTGAATATGAAAATAATGATATATATCTTCAAACTTCCACATCAAAGAGACGAGGTCTGATGGTAGATCACCTTCACCTGTGAATAGTTATGAAATACATATATTATAGAACCATTATTTCTTTCATTATACGTGCAGCTACTTTCATAAGGTTTCTTCTTGATATTTAATTGCAACTCATACATTTATCATTTCACGTGTCAATAAGCGCTCTCTCTCTCTCTCTCTCTCTCTCTCTCTCTCTCTCTCTCTCTCTCTCTCTCTCTCTACAAGTAACCAAATGATGTTCTGACATTTTGTGAATCGGTCTTACTTACGATGTGAGAGTGGTCATTCTTGACGACGGGGGTATCACATTAATATACAAGATCCGATATAGTCCCAGCAAGATAAGGAACCACATGGCAAAACAATCAAAGAGAATCAAGACTTAATAGATCGCAGATCGTCATTCCGACCCACTGTCTTTACTGCTGGGTTTTATAGACGTGTATTTGGGAATTCTATCCATGTTGTGTCTATTGCAGATCGAGTCATTTCCTATTCGGTACCCCCGTTTCATGGTGCTCTGCTGCCTCATGATAAAACTGTCTTTTGTTCGCGACTGGGAACTTGTAGTTCTGGGCAAGATTTTCCGTAAACAGCCGCAACAAGGAAACCACAGATAAAACAGCAGAGCAAGATCCTTCTGTTTATAGAGAAAGAAAATAAAAAGAATATATTTCATCAATGACATTTAACAAGAATAATAATAATAAAGAAAAGTACCATTTTTAGAGGATCCAGTTTAACCTCCGGTTGGATTTTCTATGACGTATAATTAAAATATAATGATAAAAGCAACTTGATGAGAGGGTGATATCTAAAACATGGGACATCTACATAATGCAGTACATAATAAGCAAATTTGGGAGGATTGGTCGTTTGTTTTACGTCCCGTCGAGAGTTTTTCACTATATTGAGAGGAGCAAAACCTTTATCCAAATTTTAAGTAAATATTTACATAGGATATTTGTGCATTAATGGAATTATAGCCATTAAAGCGTTGTGATGTCATTTTCAGTGCGACAAGTTTTTCTTCAAAAGTGTTCAAACACTTCCAAAACACTATAGCACTATTTGATATAAGTTTTAGTGCCTTTTGTCGATAACTGTACAAGGATGTTTGTCAACCCATACATATCTAAGTGTATGTTCCAACTTCGATACTTTAACTCACACGTAGTAGGATTGAAATTGCCACTCGAAAATGTGAAATGGGCATTTGATCTTATTTAGAGTAGCACTGGTTCTATCCAGAAAGTGAGAATTGTGAGACGTTCGGGAGCGATCAAACCACGTGATCAGTCACGTGCGTGTATCCAGCAATCAATAGTCTGCTGTAAAGAAGAAACTTGTTATCATATTTTAAAAAAATTTTAAGTACATTTACGAAATAAATTTCAGATTTGAAAATACATGAGTATATAAACTGCGACACTTCACTCCGGTATACTTCAAGAAATGCGTACGTGAGAGGAGGAACGGCGACACCCACTTCATGAAGCGCGTTTGAGCAGTAAGCTCAGTAGTGGACAGCATTATTTGTGTCGAGTTTTTGTCACCTCGTTTATGTGAAGTTTCACAATAATCTCTTTGTATTCCCTCCAGGCTGACAAACAACGCGGCGTCTAAATGAAATTCATTGAAGAATTTTCTCTCCCTTCGTGACGAATAGTCTTGAAGGGACAATATCTTAAACCCGGTCCATTCATTCTGAATATGTTAACGAATATTCAGCTATACAGCGCGGAGTTTGTCCTGGAGATATGGAGAATCAGAAAGCAATGAATTGACTTTGAATTCCCTTGGAGTACACTTGTGTTTTCTTTGCATCAACAAAGACTTCGTTAATTCTTTCTCAAACTTTCTTTTATCTCTCTTTACTGAACTAAATTGGTTTCCATTACGAGTACATGCCGTGTTCTGTGATATCCTTTCTGCTGATTTCATTTTTGGTGTTCTACGTCATAACATTTGTAATAAAATGGGAAGAATCACGTGCATATCATAATTTTACGATCTGATATACTAACATAGATCCAACATGAATAGATTACCTACCCTGAAATTATCATTTGTGAAGCCGTATATGATGGGATTAGCAAAGCTGTTGGACATGGCTAGCCAGTGGACGCAGAGAAACATGATGAGAATCATCATGTGTTCCTGTTCACTCTCAAACAGAAGAAAGTCCTCATAAAAATCTACCAGCATGGCGAACACATGGAGAGGAAGCCAGCAGACTCCAAATACTGCCACGACTATAACCAGCATCTTCACAATCTGAAAATAGATTGAAAATCACCGTCATCATCGTCATCATCTTTTATTTGCAAGATGCGTAAGTTTACCTCAATAATTCACCCCCACCCCCCAAAGGAATCCAGATCTTATCAATGCATATGATTGTCCTCTTTGATGGTTTATAGAGATACGTCATATATGCATATCATATTCTTAAAAGTCGCAATATTTTTTTTATATAATGCTTTATATCTGTGCTACATATCAAATATTACATTATACTATATAAACATTAAATTGTATATACTTATGCACAGAAATGCCTTCATATGGCATCTTGCACACTTAGCTCACACATACATGTACATATATTCAAAAGCTTGTCTTAATGTGTGTGTATAGTATAGGTTCAGAATCAAGGATCGAATGTGTGTTACTTTTCCATAGCATGTAAAATTGAGACAGGTTACAATATTTTATAATTTTAATACGTTTGCAGTCAGACAAAATAAAAATCCGGGACGGAAGCCCTGTGAGATACATTCACTTTGCAGACTGTAGACACATTCTACAATCTCATCTGACTGATCACAAAATCAACTTATTGGAGAAAATGTTGTGTCAAGACTGGATAAACGACAAATATGAAATTATATTCTTTGTTCCCACTGTCTCTTGATCAATTTCTATTCGATATGGGTTAATTAACAAACGATAAAATCTAATCAACTTAGAATAAAATACACTTTATGACTGATCCGTGGCCAACTTTGCAACACTCCAAGGCAAAAAGGAAAAGAACCCCTACGATAATTAAATAAAGGGGTGTTTCGCGAAGACGTAAAGAGGATAAGAGTACAATTTCTTTTCCAGCTCGGAGTTTTTCAAGTCAACCAGGTGATTATTGGTGTTTTATGGGGGTTATGCAACAGAAACTTGCAGAAAATCAGACTGCGAAGTAATGTCACCGACATCTAGTGCTCATATAGAAGTCATTAATTAGATTTTCTGGAATGGAAAATCGAATGAGATAGATTTCTACTTGAACACAGAATACATCACCAGATAGGGTTGGAGATTTTCTCTCATTTAATAATAGATTACTTCTCTCTAAAAAACGGTTACAGAAGCGCTAAAATTGCAGATAACGCAGACTGTGTGAAAATATATTTCTGCGGGCTCCTTTGAAAATAAATTAGATAATTAACTTCGCATTTCAGGTGTCTTTAATGATTAAATTCGACATCAATTACAAATGTGAAATCGACGTTACCAACGTCTGTAGAAACCTGAAATAACAATCATACAATAGCAACTACTATTATTAATGGAAACTTCAAATGTTCAATAAATAAATAATTATACAATATTTATAGCAAATAAACACAGTCATGGGTGACATTTATATGACGAAAATAGAGGATACAATTTTCATCCATATTTCCCTCCACGGTTGCACGTTTTCCTCACTATTGCATAATAACACTGGTTGTAAGTTGCTCTCTACTAATTATCAGCGATGTTTGTATACTGCATTCCTTAGTAAAAGGCTTCGGAATACTAGAATGACTTGAGCACGCGCTCACGTGCGCGTTACTCGATATGTAATGTAAGATATAGCAGAAGTGCTTGCCTCTCTTCACATCATCGTGGAGTAACCTGTTGTGTGGGAGTCTGGGTAATTATGCCTAGCTAGTTTTTGCGCCTTTACAATTTTCACTGTTTGTTTGCTAATCATGATCCATCGGAAACGATTTGCAATGAATTCTCTGTATGTCGAATAAATTCATCTTCGACATTGTTGTCTTCATTGTCTTCTTACAGTAGTTATAAATGCATGATGGATAGTTTTTCGATTTTATAATGGCTGAGTGTATTTCCATGAAATAAAGTCAACGACAAGGGAGGGAATATATATATAGATAGATAGTTTTCTTTCATAGGTTTAATGTATAAGCATGAAATATGTAACGATATGCACAAAATACATAATCATTTTCAGTGTGACCTATATATAAGACAAAGCGGAATTGACAAAATAAGACGAAGAAATACAGTTTACAAGATCCCAAGTAAGCTGGGGTGGAGTTGTTGTTTTTATCTATCAAATAAAATTCAGCATCGATTTCGTAACTGGAAATGAAATCCGATCCGGTAATGAAATCCGATTCCGGGTAATGAAATCCGATTCCGGGTAACGAAATCCGATTCCAACTTCATACCTGTTTTTGAAGTGTTACTAAGTAAAATGCAGAATTAAAGTCCTTGTGGTGTTGACGTTTAGTGCATATCTACGTAGATAGTGTCGCTATATAGCGTTAGGAACTACATCAACAATGACTACAAGAAGATGACTACCCCTCCAACGATTACATTACATCAACAAATTAATATTTACAAACACAGCCGTGTTCATTATTATTAGGTACTTTAATGTCAATTTACAATTTACGAACATGTGATTTACAAAAACATCTGCTTCACATACCCTTTGTCTATTCTATTGACCTCTTGTATCCCGTAATTTCTTGTGAATACTAACTACTCGTTAGGTCTTACTAAGCGACAAGGAGTTCCCGCGATATCAGACTTGGTTTATGGATAAAAAGTTAACAAAACCGCTCCTTTTAGGATAAAATTTTGATTTTATTTACAACAAGGTAAAATACTACAAATGTAAGATACCTTACTGAACCGAAAAATACCGCAGGATTTTACACGCATAATCCAATTATTTTCTGATAATTAGGGCTAATTAGTTCATTATGAAGCACTTTTGCCGATCTCACGACTTTTCACCCTTGTCGTATGTACGGAATACACAACTCCTGGTCTTGTAATTAACATGATTAAATCGACGCATGATGGGCATACAGTGATAGGAATCTTTACGAACATTACTGCCTCACTTATACCACTACTAAGATTTACTATCTCTGGTTCTCAAAGTATGCAATGTAATAGAAATTTAAAGAGTCCAAATAACAAACAAAAAAACTGGGGGGGGGGGTCTATTGTATACAACAACGCCCTTAATTAGACGAAGTATTTTCTTTTCAAATCTTCGCAAAAATTGTTGCAAATGGTTCTTGTCTACGACAAGTATGCCAAGCCTGAGACTACTGGGGTCAAAGTTAAAATTTTGGCCCGTTGTGATGCCTTCGACCTCGTTTGTTAATTTTTCTTGACTATATATTACTTTCTGGACTGTGTCAATTTTTGTCGGCACCTAGCTGCGGCTGAAATAATGACTTGTATATGGCGAGTCTGTCTTGTATTGATCACAGTCAATACTTTGTGTATCACAAGGTGCCCCAGCTCCTAGATATCCGTAAAATTTTACACGCGTAGTAAAAATCCCGGTACAACGTCATCAAACAAATAAAACTTGACATTCGGAATATAAATCAAATAGGTTATGTAAATATACTGATTGGGAAAACATTGCTCCAAGATAATTGAACTATTTGCCGTTTTTGTGTAGTACCATTATAAATAGAACACAATATGATGCCTACCTTTTGATGGAATTACTATATTTTTTTCCCCACTAACATTAAAATTCTGGGTATCTTTTACAATTTACGTAATGATATACAAGAGAATATCTGAATGTTTCTCGAAGTCTAATATCTAGCTTTTGCCATTTATCTTTGTCTTAAAGCAGAGCAAATGGCAAATCCAACTGTTTTTACAATTTTTCTTTGGTATAATTTGCAATACTATTCAATCCAAAGTTTGTGTCAGCTGTTTTTCTTTATTTTGATATTTTGAATACTATGTGATTGCATCAGCAACAAATCCATGTCATTACACTCTGTTCATGCATCATAACCACCAGTAACTATAATAAAGATGGCCACATATTCACGATGATGTCAACCCGGAAGAAAATTGTTTGTAACAGAAAAAAAAACCTCATCACCATCGAGATTTTCCGTCTCGACTAGCATTGTCGTCTGGAGGTCGCAATTGGGGCTGAAATAAATGACCATTTAGAACTGTTACAAAAACGCCTGCATTTGATATTCTTCCTTTTGATTATGTCTGAATGCAATGTATTTCATATCATGTCTCTATTACCCTCTTGAGATGCTGTCAGACAAGGAATTATGTACAAAGTCCTATATTGTTCATAGATCACCAATTAAATTCACTGACACACTGATACAAAACACGTGGTATTTAGCGTGCTTGCACAAAATGTACTCCAAAACATTTCACAGAAATGGTTTGATAAGAATGTCGTTTGGGTAGTTTACTCAGCGTCAATGTCATAAAATTGATATATCAACTACAAAGACAAATTGTAAAATATGGAATAAATTGTGTTCGTTTTAAAATAAACTTAATTATTATACAACCTAGTTAGATTATGACAAAAATTAATGAGTCTCATGCAAGTTAATTCTCTTCATCCGTGATTTATATTCGCACACACTGCAATAAAATGGGTTATCGCAGTTTTGTTGGTCATGAAAAGATCTCTGCTTACGTCAGAACTTAACAGACGATGGTATCAATGTCGTGTGCGGTAATTACAAATAATAGACCGAGCAATTAACATGTTACCCAGAAAAAAAAAAAAAAATTCTCTGCAACTTACAGAAAATATTGCATGTTGACTAAACATTTAATATATCATTTTTGAGTACAGATTCATAAGGTGAATGGAACTTTACTGGACAATAAGATAACGCATATTAACACCACCTCCTCGATATCGAGTTCATATATAAACACGCTGTGCCATTTGGGTCTAGGGAAAAGGTCCTGAAAATGAGGATATAATACAAGGACGCTACAGAATGATTAATTTCCGTTTTTTTCCCCATTCAACGTCTCTGTATCCATTGCAATATTTGATTAAGTCGTAAAATTTGATATTTAATGCACAAGAAAGTGCTCCACAAAGAGATGATGTCGGGGAAGGGTTAAGGATCGGAAATTAGCGAATCGTACGAGCCAAACATTCCTGGAACAGCTTGACTTTTCTTATTTTAGGATATTACCATCTTTACCTATTGAAATAATTTGACACACACACACACACACAGAGAGAGAGAGAGAGAGAGAGAGAGAGAGAGAGAGAGAGAGAGAGAGAGAGTATATATATATATATATATATATATATATATCCTACAGTTTATCAGTTTATTTAACAAAACCATGAATTAAATACATTGTATTTTTCATTTTTTTCATACTGTTTTTGAATTTACTGGGTGGGTGTAAATACAAAATATACAATATGACATTACTCAATCATACAACACGTTACGAAAAAATATATTGCTAGATGAGAACAAAATATGTTTATTTGCTACTATCGGTATTTGTGCACTAACGGCTTTTTGTCATGTTGCACCTCTTTGATAGACAGATAAAGCACAGCTATAAACACTACACATAAACTGCTGTTTATCAATGTGGTCTCTAAATCGGGTCCATTCATATAACTGCATATCTTTAAAATTAAGAAGAGATATTTCATTTTAGATGTTCATAAGAAAAATATAGTCAAGGGTTTTTTTTAATTTTATTTTTATTACTTTTTTTTTTTTTTAATTTTCATTTATTTATTTTATATAATTTGCAGACATCTAAGAATTGCAAAGATATGAGTTATGAGCTGCGGCGCTTTACTACAGCACATCTTCATGAAGCGTGTTGGCGCCTCACGAAGAGTATGTTAACGTGTTCTTGTCCTCGTGTATTTTAAAAAAAAACGAAATTTATTTTTTATGTTACATTTTACTTTCGCTTCTTTTGAAATATCCCCAGCCGTCAAACAGTTGTATTATATGTATCAGGCATGTTCACGAAGCTTTCTTAGGACTAAGAATGTCATAATTATGTCTTAGGACACGTCTTAGTCTTAAGTATGTTTCTCGGAGCTTTCTTAAATTAGGCCTCGCCGCAAGTTCGTCCTAACTTCAGGACAGCTTAACCCCTGTCCTGAGATCATCCTAAGTTTGTATAAACATGACAGCCATCATGGCATTGAAGCGAAGAGCTCACAGACACTGTGAAAAGATATTTAAAGACGTTGACAATCTGCTATATTACTTAACAACGATTCTATCGTGAGCAAGTAAACTTTGGCGGTTATCACAGCCTCCCGGCGCTGCTGGAATGCCTTTTTCTGAACGTCACTAGTATAGGAAGACCATTTCTTCCTAATCTCATGCACAGTTTGTGATGGACGAATTACATTTATCTTTCCACAAGCACCCCCCCCCCCCCCCCCAACACACACACACACACTCTTCTTTGCTATATCTGTAACATTAGATAAATATACGGCAAATAAGAAATGTCTCTCTTTTTCCACCTCATCAGCTATAGAATTTGAATTTTCCCACCTGAAAAACTTGGGTTCCTCATCTTACGATCATGATGATACATTAATCCGTACAAATCAAAAATCAAATTCCGACCGGTTTTACATGTACTTGTGTCGGAAAACCGATCATTGTTTAAATATTTTTATCTACGACCTTGATATGAGTTCATGTAAGCCAAGGCATATTGGTTCTATTGATTGATTGTATTTTGTTTAACGTCCCTTTCGAGAACCTTTCACTCGTATGGAGATGTCAACATTGCCGGCGAAGGGTTGCAAAATTTAGGCCTATGCTCGGCGCTAAGGGCCTTTGAGCAGGGAGGGATCTTTATCATGCCACACCTACTGTGACACGGGATCTCGGCTTCTGAGGACTCATCCGTAGGACCGCCCCATTTAGTCGCCTCTTACGACAAGCAAGGGGTACTAAGGACCTATTCTAACCCGAGTCCGAATTTTAAACTACAGTACAAAGGTATGGCTCAATGGTTTTACATAGCAGTCATCGTTAAAAAAATAAATTCACCAGTATATGAAACATGCATTGGTACGAGTATTACAACATCCGTGCGCGCGTGTGTGTGTGTGTGTGTGTTGTTTGTTTATTTTTTTTATTTAAAGGTAATTTTTTTTTAAATCTTAGTTTTTAAACATAATTATATTAAGTTTACGGTATCAATATCAAGAATATTTATTTAAATAAATCACGTCTCTAGCTGTATGTGTCTATATTTTAATTGTTTGTTCGAAATATGTCATGAATATCATGTGCATAAATAAATGTAAAGGAGTGAGGTTATCCCTAAGCAGTTAAGACGTCCTAACTTAAGATGTTACTTAGATATTATCGAGATACATCCTAAGCCGTGTCCTGAATTGATCTTAGGATGTTCCCAACTTTTTTCCTAAGTTACATCTTAGGACATATCTTAAGACCTGTCTTAGGAACGTTTCGTGAACATGCCTGCTGGATTTATACGCACATCGTCCACATTCATGAGGAAATGATTATCATTACAGTTGGTATAGATATCGAAGGCAAAAACATTGGAAATGTAAATATATACCTGTATCTCTCTTGTCTCCACATACCACGTTATGCTACAAATACATGTACCATGCACAAAATGATGAATCATTCTAATTTAGAAAACAAAAACACCCTTCTCTCATACGAAACACTGTGTGTCTTGTGGGTTATATGGAATTACTATTTCTCATCATGCAATATTTGATCACATCTTCAAATATTTATTAATATTTACATAGATAGAAACAAATATAGCTTTCTGCTACTTCCTGTCTGTATACATGCTGAAGAACACGCGCCAAGAAACTCAAATATTCATGAATGAAATGAAGGAGGCTCAAACAAAACTGTATAGATCTAGATATCCTGTCATCAATAGTTTTTTTTTTCCCGTTTGGAGCCTCTCGATAGTAAACGGGTAGATGAAAGGTGCTCCCGTTTTATGCTTCGAATACACATTTCCAGATCACGGATTATCGCCAGAATAGGTATATCAGTCCGTTGTTAGAAAAGGTTTGTGTAGAAATCGGTAAATTAAAAAAAGCGTGTTAGAAAATCATAATTTTGATGCACTTCCAGTCAAAGATTTTTGTTTACCTGTATATATTCACCCAAGTGTAACAAAAACTTATTTTGGAAAGGGGTCACGCTTGACGGTTTGATAAATACAGGGTATCTCCAAAAATTGATGGCAGTACGTGTTCCGTATCTCGCTGATGGATATGCTTTCATCGAATGACTCTGACTCTGAGAACGAACATGACGAAGATAATATTTACTGTACGCAAGATGCAGATGAAGTTGACAATGACATATTTAGTGAAATTAAAGAGCAGTTCGGTCAATATGATAAGGAGACTTTTGTTTTGAATCTTGTGGGAAAATATTCTGAAGAACCGGAAGAACTAAATTCTATAAGGCAAAGCTTGTATGACTATGCAAAATCAAAACTAGAAGATTTCCCCCACGGTTTCTTATCAGAAGGACGCCAAAGAGGTACTGGAAAATCAGTGACAGAAAAATATGCAAGTGATGTATATTATATATATGCTTTTGTGGAGGGTATTGTATCGACCACAGAGTTCCAAAGGGAAGTGATTAGCAAGCACAAAATGAGACATGCCATGTCGCAGGATTTGTCACAGAGTATTGCTGGTATCACAAACGAAGGAAGTGGAGACGCATACAGCTTACCCCTACAAATAATGGAAGACTTCACACGCAAAGAACTCGTCCCTATTAAGGAATCTCTTACAGAACTGAAAGCAGTCTTTGCATGTGAACTACGGTCTAAAAACAACGAAATTCGTCAATTACGTGCTGACAACAATCGACTACACACAGAACTTTCCACGTGTATGGAGGAAAAACCCAGACTTTCTGACAGTACTTCACAGTTAAGATCTGGAATAAAATTCCTGCGTCAAAGTCTAAAGTCCTGTGATGATGCTAATGAATCCAATAACGAAATATTGAAGGAATTAAGAAAAATTCAGAGGGGTCAACATATATCAAAGGGATCTCCAAAAATCCTCGAGGTGATAGACAAACTGGAATTGTGCAGGAAGAGAATTCTCCACGTTACAGTGCACGCCGGAACACAATGCAGAATACCACCTACACAAAAAGAGATGTAGAAAGAGCACGATTGTACAAATCAGCTGATGAGAGAAATCTAGTGGATCAAGACGTTCGAACCAATTTTCCGGATGGAGATTGTCCTCCATCGCATAGCAAAATCGATGCAAATCAGAAAGAAAACCTGAGTACGGAGAAAACCTATGCAAATGCTCTACTATCCTTGGAGACGAATAAGGATAGCAATGCTGAGACCAAATCATCTTTCACAGGCTATACATTTGTTAGAAGTAAACGCCGAACCAAGCGGATTGTTTTAGCAAACATCAAGGCAGAAGGTACAACATACGAGAAAGTCAAAGCTGACATTATAGAATGGTGCGAAAACAAAGATGTTAATGTATCAAACATATTTCTTCTCACCCACCATGCTGAAAGAAGGTTCCCCACATTTGTAGTACGTGCAAACATCTATGAAAATGACTATGAAAAAACTCAAGATCCAGATTTCTGGCCAGATACCATCTCTGTTAGGGAATGGGTTATCCGGAATGACAGAAACACTGAAGGGAAACACTCGTAAAATATGTAATGAGATTAACGCACATTTTCATAACTTTTATGATCCTTTCATGTTGGAATGTACATGGAGTATTCAGTTGTCTTTCAGAGTTATCTGATGTGCTAGAATTTTCTGATATAGTTTGTATATCTGAACATTGGCTCCCCAAAAGCTGCTTATCAGTATTACGTACTTCTTTCTCAGAAAATATAACATCCTTTGCAGCTCCAGGGATATCCAAACATAACATCACAAGAGGAGGCATAGCATTCCTTATTCGAAATTCTAGTCACTTTGATGGTCGAGAAGTACATGTAAAGTCAGTGAATGAAAGAATCATGGCGATAGAAATAGAACACCACTCGCAGAAAATGTTCATTATAGGATGCCTTCTTCCTTCAACAAACAATTCCTATGAAGAATACAAAACCGTGATGCAAGATGTTTTCGATTTGTGTGATGAACTGTCTGAAATCGGTCCTGTAGTTCTATGTGGCGACTTTAATATAGACGTTCAAAATAAGAGGGAAAACCAAAAATCAAAACTTTTTATTCAAAATATTCAGGAGAGAAATTTCTGTAGCCTTTTCTCATCGGGGAATCAATTTACATTCCAAACTAAAGATAAACAATTTGAGTCTCTTCTTGACTATATCTTTGTCCCTGAATATATCTCACAAGATGTTAAATATAAAGAAATATTTCAAGACTTTGATTACAATGTGTCTGATCATTTTCCACTGCTATGCGAAATCGATATCCCTAATGTCTTCTCCAACCTCCCTCCAGATTATTCAAGGAACGTTACCAAATGGAAACATGCCGACGATATCGAATTAAAAGCATTCAAAAATACATGTACCAGCCTTCTAAACAGAGAAGAAACAGTTCCACTTTGTAAACAAAACATCGATAGTTTCCTTGTCCACATTACAGCATCGCTTCTGTCAGCAGCTGATGACCATATACCATATGGAAAATTTAATCCACACCTAAAGCCCTACTGGAAAAAAGCAAAACTAAATAACGCCCATTACGAAATGCGGAGCTCAAGAAGGATCTGGAAATCTGAAGGTTCACCAAGAGATATACACAAGAAATCATATGTAAAATACAAAAGTGCAAAACGTGAATTCAGGAAAATGCATCGACTTGCACAAAAAGACTGGAACCATTCAATCTTTGATGAAATTGAAAAAGCAGCCGAAATTGACATAGGAACGTTTTATAAAACTGCATGGAAAAATAAGAAGCGTTCGAGTACAACACTACCTTCGAAATTGAAATATAAAGACCTCATTGCAGAAAACACCACTGATATGTGCAATCTTTGGCAGGCATATTACTCTGATCTTGCTAACGAAGAGTATCACCCTAAAAAGTTTGATGAGGGATTCAAGAACCACATAGACAAAACTGTAGAGAACATCGATGCTTATCTGAACCGCCACGATACTGTTGTTACAGAAACAGACGCCATAACTGCACAAGAAATCGAACACAAAATTAAACAACTTTCCAAAGGAAAAGCCCCTGGACCGGATTTCCTTACAAATGAACATCTTATGTACAGTGGAAACACGCTTGTTGAAAAATCGTGTCTATTATTTAATGCTATAGTTAAAGAAAAGTACGTACCTGAGATCTTCAAAGTTGGAAAAATTATATCTTTATACAAAGGCAAAAATAAGGATAAGTGTAACCCTACGAACTACAGGGGGATTACGTTGACTTCTGTTGTTAGTAAATTATTTGAAAAAATAATACTATCAAGAATCGAAGATGGTTTTACACAAAAAGATATATCATTCCCTCATGAACTACAGTTTGGATTTAGGAATGGCCATGGTGCCATTCCAGCTTGTTATGTTTTTAAGGAAATTGTTAACTACTATGTGGGTAAAGGTTCTCCAGTGTTTTGTGCATTCTTAGATAACGAAAAAGCTTTCGACAGAATTTGGCACAGTGGTTTATTATATAAATTGTATCACCTTAACATTAACACAAGACTATGGCAAATCATAAAATATTGGTATGATGACAGCAAATGTTTTATATCCTTCGGTGGTTTAAACTCCAAACTTTTCAAGACATCACAAGGTGTTGGGCAAGGTAGCGTCCTCAGTGCATTTATGTTTCTTGTGTATATAAATGATTTGTTACACGAAATATGTAAAACTAACAGTGGTCTTATACTGGGTGACAATCATATTCCAGGTATTTTGTTAGCAGATGACACTATCTTATTAAGCTATTCACCAAGCTCCCTGCAACGTTTACTAAACCATGTAGAAAAGTATGCTTTTACTTGGAGACTGCATTACAATCCTTCTAAAGCCGCCCGCGTGGCGCAATGGTTAGAGCGTCGGGCTCAAAGATCTGATGATCCTTGAGTCGGGGGTTCGAATCCCACTGTGGGACGTGGGTGCCGGTCTTTCGGATGAGACCGTATAAACCGAGGTCCCGTGTCGCAGTAGGTGTGGCACGATAAAGATCCCTCCCTGCTCAAAGGCCCTGAGTGCCGAGCATAGGCCTAAATTTGCAGCCCTGTCACCGGTAATGGTGACAGTCGCCGGATAGCTGAAAAATTGCTCAGGCTATAAACAAACAAACAAACAAACAATCCTTCTAAGAGTATTTCTATTGTTTTCAGCCAAACTCATAAATGTTCTGTGTCTTTTGTCATTACCCTATTTGGCAACGAAATTCCTCAATCCGATAATACTATTTATGCCGGCTGCCTTCTCCAAGGAAATATGAAAAGTGACAAACTGACAGAAAGAGTGTGCAAAGCAGCAAGATCGAAAATACACTCATTACACTCTATTGGTGTGAACAACTCCGACATTCATCCAGTTGTTTCAGCTAAAATATGGAAACGTGTTGTTCTACCCGCTATCTTCTATTCCTGTGAAATTTGGCCTATATTAACACTCACGGACACACAGCAACTTGAATACATACAACGACATTTTGCCAGGATTATTCAAGGATTCTCAAAATTTTCTCCTTCACTTTCCAGCATTTCAAATATCGGACTCTGGACAATACAAGGCTATATCGACAAATGTCGATTATTACTTCTAGGCAGACTTCATAGATCAGACCAAACAACTGTACATTACAGAATTTTTAGATATTTACTTGATGCTCAGGTATCCGAAAAACATTGTTCAACCAAAGTTATGTTAAAAACAGCAGAAAAATACCAGGTTATTGATTTATTAAAAAATAATAGTAACGAAGTCTTTAACAAAAATGAATTTTCTAAAATTGTCACTAGAGCAATTTGGGCAGCAGAAGAAAGACAATGGCTTGCTTCTCTTTCCATAGATAATTCTATGCATCTTTTCAGTAAAATACACAATAAGCTAAGACCTAATAGATTATGGCAAATTGTAAAAGACGAACCATCCAAAACACTTTTTATTAATTTCTTGGTACAAGTGTCTTCAATGAAAATTATCAGTAAATTATGTCCCTTATGTAATAGAAATACGCGTAACTTTAATATGCATCTTATGTTAAGCTGTTTCAAACTTTTGGAAGATAGAGAGACTATGCTTGAAAATATATTGCAAATACTCAGTGTCGAAGAATACGTTTTGTTTGAATGTCAAGATTATGAAAGACAGTATTTATCGTTAATTGGTTGTGTTGAAGATACAAGCTTTCAAAATATCTCTTATATAAAATGGAAGCAAATAATGATTACTGTTGCTAATACATTGTACAAAAACAGAGGGATTTTTGTCATTGACTGTCGTAATATGTAGTTCTAAACTGTCAACGTGAATTTTGTACATAATATAAATATGTTGTTCTTGTTTAGCTCATATAACTTTACTGTTTGATTTTGATATACTCTCCATTAATTTGGAGGAAATAAAGAATATCTTATCTTATCTTATCTTATCTTACCTGTATCTCTCTTGTCTCCACATACCACGTTATGCTACAAATACATGTACCATGCACAAAATGATGAATCATTCTAATTTAGAAAACAAAAACACCCTTCTCTCATACGAAACACTGTGTGTCTTGTGGGTTATATGGAATTACTATTTCTCATCATGCAATATTTGATCACATCTTCAAATATTTATTAATATTTACATAGATAGAAACAAACATAGCTTTCTGCTACTTCCTGTCTGTATACATGCTGAAGAACACGCGCCAAGAAACTCAAATATTCATGAATGAAATGAAGGAGGCTCAAACAAAACTGTATAGATCTAGATATCCTGTCATCAATAGTCTTGGTTTTCTCCAGGAAATCGAAAATAATTCTTGATCTTTAACTCCTTTTCAAACGTGTTGAGAGTCGGCTGCATAAAGCTTTTCTTGCTCTCCATTAATCGTTTAAAAGATAAATGCATGAATGAACACGTTAAAGAAAACGTTCCCCGAATTGCTCAGAGTTACATGACTATACTGTGTCGTACCATCCTTATAGCTGTAATCGCTCTGGTCCGTTATTCTCGCGAGACCTTTATCTAGTTCATTTTTTTTTTCTCATTAAAAAGGATAGGTTTCTGATGAAATCACTACTGAGGATCTTTTCTTTATGCAAATCATTTACAATTCATTGTATATAAATCTGAAACTGATGTTTCGTATCATCTGCGCAATATAAGTGGTTGGAATTTTAGGAATGTACAATAGACATATCATAATTAGAGCCTCGTCCACGGGAATTAGACAAACAAATACTGAATACATGTACTACAGTGTAACCAGAACCCGGATATTCAAATCCGTATCATCCCTTACAAATTGTTTTTCCGCCAAATATTGAGTTGATAATCTTCAAATATTTTGACAAAATATTTGATAGTGCACAAACTGCCACCTGGTTCAGGTAAAAAGCTGTCTTTGAAGGTTAGATTTGTTTTCGCAAAAAACAAAAGGCGTGGGGAAACCTGGATATCTTGAGAGATTAAGCCAACAATTTCGACCTGTTTGCCAGTCTATATCCCATACACCACAATCAACATAACAGAAAACAGTGGGTAGCGCATACATTTTAATTTTGAATTCAGTTAATATTATGTTATATCATTAAGATACATTAAACCAGAATCTTCAGTGCCACATCAAACGCAAATAATCTTCATAGATTTCCTGAAAATTCTTAATTGCATTCCATGGAAGTTACGAATATAATGATAAATATATTTCAAACACAATAAAAAGCATAGCTTTCCTGTTCGATTAACTTAATGGTAAACTGCGAGAAAAACAGTACTAGACATATTTAGTTTCAGAATAGACCATAAGGGATGTTGGTAAGCTATGAATTAATTTGACATATTTTCATGTCATTCAGATATTCTAACAGAAGGTATGATGATGTAGTATAAAACAAAAGATGATTGTATATTTGTATTTTGCAAATAAGAGAGAATGTGAGTAGGACGTGAGTACTGTTTGAAGTACACCGTTACACTTGGCAAATTGAGTTTCCATTTGTGCATGACACACCTGCAATAATAAAGGATGTATAATTAAATATTTTTTGTAGATTTTGACGCACATCTTCTTGGTTTTAGCGCTGTAGAAACAATATGACTCGGCCCCTGGTTGTGCTTGTCTTTTGTATTGAGTTTGGCTCTGACGTGGACGGAATTGAATTTCAATCCTTCATTTTTATGGTTGACTACATCCATGTACTCCATGAGAGAGAGAGAGAGAGAGAGAGAGAGAGAGAGAGAGAGAGAGAGAGAGAGAGACTGTGTTCATTTTCTGAGAAAAGAACTAAGAGCTCTATTACAGGTTAACGTTAGTGATTGTGTTTTGCACTTCAAGCAAAAGCATTAATAATTTACTATGTATGCACTATATATATAAAAAAGGAAATAAGACAATCACTTTGTATCAATGTGCAAAAAGCATCCTAATCTATTTTTAAATCAAGCATATACAATTGGCTTTTCATTAAATGTTTTATCTCGAGTTACTTACTAATGAAACAGTATTGTGCATACACCTCTGAAAGTAGTATCGACTAGCAACTGAGTAATGGCCGCCTTTCGTTGTATATTTTTAAAGTGTTATACAAGTATGTGTTAAAGCGGACATATACTTAGCTTTTTAGAAACTGCTAGAATGAGATAATTCATTGTAAACACTCAGAAAGAAGGATTCAGCAAATTTTCATTTTCAACTCTATCCTTAAATACTGTACGATACAAGGAATAGTCTCTGAAATGCGTAATTCGTATGAAGACACTTATTCGCCGATATTTATGTAAGAATAGGTCAATACAAATTTACTGGAAAAGGGTTGTGTGTGGATTACTAACAAAATCTTTCATTGTTATATTAAACGTTTATTTAATTAATGTTCTAACATGATTTAAAATATGATAAAACATGGAAATTTGACTGCAATGAAGGAATCTATGTTAACTAACAACATAATTTTATGAAAATCAAGATGACTTCAGCTTCTCCATCGTCAGCTTCCCATACTTGCATAGCAATATTTCCCATTATCATCTGCATATGATGTTTATGTGTCTTAACTGATTTGATACATGCGAACATTTCCTGCGTATGATCAATTTTCACCAATCGAGGCAGGCTACTGACAAAAAGTTGATGTTACAGGGGTTTCAAAAGTCTCGTTTAAAGTCAGAATTTCGCAAATTCTGTGGTCGTTATAATGATCTAATTTGCAAATACATTTTATCACAGGGTCGAATGCTGTGTAACGTGTTTCATACCAATTGTTAGGCCGTTCTTTACATACTGGTTTTGAATACGGATTGATTCGTATACCTGATCAAAATATAGCGCTCACGGCGGGTGTGATCGGTCAACAGGGGGTGCTTACTCCTGCCATACACCTGATTTCATCTCTGGTATGTCCAGGGGACCGTAATTTCCTTTCTATTAATTTTGTGATCTTTAAAATATGATTCATGAATTTGGTCACTGTTCGTTATCTTCATTTGTTCATTCTAGAATACCCAAAAACGTATCTCTATTTGAGAACAGTCATATCATTTGTTGATGTACGCTGGATTGTCTTGTCTAGTTATGCACGTCATATATTAGTAATTTTCTAATATTGAAAATGTTGTAAAAAGTTACGAATCATTGAAAATTCATTAATATCTGTTGGCATTATTAAATAGTTCATTGGAATTCTGTTTGACATGAATTTTCGATGAGTAAAGAATAATGCAACCTTTGACTCAACCCAGTATTCAAAATGATCTTTCATTAAAAGGATGGTACATCTTTGTCTAAAATAAAATTGATTGATTGTTCGTTATTTTCCGCCACAGTCAACAATTTTTCAGTTATCTGGTGGCATCCAGTTTTTCATTGGAGGAGGAGAGAACCCAGATACAATGTACCCGGGAAGAGACCTTCCGAAAGTAAACTGGCAAACTTTCTCACATGTATTGGCGCGAGCTAGAATCGAAACCGCACTAACTAGAGGTAAGAGGCCTTGTGATTTTGTGCGCGATGCTCTACCCATTCGGCCACGGAGGCTCCAAAAATAAAACTGAAGCAAAGCATTAGATTTGTACATCACATTCTCCAAACTATTGAGGAGTTACTCAATTTACATACTTTAATAATCTTATCAAACCATACAGGATTCACCAAAATTAAATGATTGATTGTCTATTGTTTAACGTTCGGCTTGAGAATCTTTCACCGATATGGATACGTCATCAGTTGCCGGTAATAGGAGTAACAGACACTATAACATTGTGGTTAAACAATATCAATCAGTTTGAGGATTGCCATATATTATCAGTATAAATAAGTACTTTCATTGTCCATGATAAGTTATGTGCTTGAAATTTTAATTTCAGATCAAGAGATTTCACATTTTCAGAATTAAATCATTGTGGTTCATCTTATCGTTTTTTTTTCTCTCTGAATACATTTACCCTTTGCGTATAGAAACTGAGAGAGTACACATTTGTTTTGAGATCATAAGGACGTCCAATATTTGAATTTTGACTGTTGTGATCAAATTTCTCTATTTTCATACATGTGATCTTAAATGAGATCACTCGTTTTAAAATTACGGTCAGAGTGATTGATTGCATATTGTTTAACGTCCCGCTTGATAATTTCTCACACAAATGGCAACATTACCATTGCCGGTGAAGGGCTGCAAGATTTAGGCCTACACTCGGCCCTTACGGCCTTTAAACAGGGAGAGATCTTTATCAAGCCTCACTTGCTGTGACACGGGACCTCGAATTATGAGGTCCCATTCGAAGGACCACCCCCATTTAGTCGCTTTCTACGACATGCAAGGGGTACTGAGGACCTATTCTAACCTGGATACCAAAATTACGGTTAGTGTATATTGATAAAATATCTATATTGTCTCCCACCTCTTGAAAGCTTGAAGAAAGATGGGTATCATTTGTCAATGATACAACTTTCTATATCACTAAACCAAAGTCTAATCCAAAACTACCATTTTCCTTCCAATAGTTCTAGTTAATAGATGTGATTTAAAGCGAAACATTGAAGTGAGATAAGACGAATATAGTAAAACATGCTCATAACGAACACGTTTATAACGAATTCACACTTATAGCGAAATGATCTTATTTTTTGTGAAAGAAAATATCGAACATTTTATTGGATATAACAAAGTTATAACGAACTGTTTTTTGCTGGTCCTGGATGTTCGCTATAACCGTAATTTACTGTAAAACGTTAGCATGCTATCGCAATACCGAAATAACATTCAAGTTGAAATAACAATGTAAATCTAAACAAAAGATGGCTGACGTCATAACACTGATTTGACAACCTTTAAAAAGCAATCACGGTTATTACATGCACATGGTAGTTGAGTGTACACCCTTCTATATATATATAAGAAATTACACAGATGCTGTTTCTAAATCATGTGTAAATATGATGTAAACAGACGTATAAGCGTTTATTGTTTAATGTACGACATGATGCGTGCTGCTGGTCGCTAGATTAAAAGTGAAATGTGTTTAACACGCCTTATTCAACGAATTTATCTATACGCCATCTGCAGGTGTAAGTATATTTGATGCCAAAAAGAAATTATATGTCATATCAAAAATCGTTCACAGAGATGCGCATTTTATTCCAATAGGCCCGTCGTGATCCGGCTTAGAATAGATCCTCAGTTCCCCTTGCTTGTCGGAAGAGGCATCTAAATGGGGCGGTCCTTCGGATGAAATCGCAAAAAACCGAGGCCTCGTGTCACAGCAGATGTGGCACGATAAAGATCCCTCCCTGCTCAAAGGCCATACGCGTCGAGCATAGGCCTAAATTTTGTAACCCTTCGCCGGCAATGGTGACGTCAATATATGAGTGAAAAATTCTCAAGCGGGACGTTAAACAATATATAATCAATCAGATACTACGCCCTCTTGTTGCCGCTAGAGGCTGTTAGAGGTACATTTTCTGCTATATATCATTTTCAAATACATACTAGGTTTCTGATACATCGTTAGAGATATTCTAAAGTAAGGAAAATATTTTATTAAAAGATACCTCTTATCTTCTTCGTCCGATGTCTCGTTTTAGGAATGTTTATTTTAAGGAGATATATCGAGCTATAAACATAATATACAGTATCTATTTCTATGCAAATATTCTGAGTATTCCTATAAAACGCCTCTTCGTTGCACTTCCTCCCTTTTTCCTTTCTCTTTTTTCTTTGCCTCTTTCTCTAATTTGAATATTTCCTGGCCATGTAAATTGATATTGTTTTACCATGTCAAACATTGTTTTTATCATAAAAAAGCATAAATCATTATACACATTGTGTAAATTAGTACACAATACCTTAACAAGATATAGCTGCTTAATGATTTAAAGTATAATTGCAACAAACCTTGCAAAAGATTAAGTATGGGACATTTGTTGATTAATGTTGCATGAAAATATGATTGAAATATCTATTGAAAAGTATCTAAAGGTTTCAAACCATCCTGCCTGGACAATTTCCGTTACATTCTATAGAATACATTTCTCATTTACTGTTATGTTCCTTGTAAAACAATCAAAAACAACAAAAATCTGTATGAAAGGAATTATGTTCGTCATCCTTAAGTAATTAGCCTATTATTTGTTGCATCACAGTAAAAATTTGTCATTAATAAAATGTAATTCGTGGAAAATTCCAACGAAGTCCAAAGTGAAATTTACCCAACTCACTGTCGTGCTTTAAAAGTAAATTCAAGAGATTTCTCTTGAAGCTGAGTTAGAAATCTCAAAACACCACTAATTACTCTCTAGCTAATCGTAAAATACATTACACAAAATACAGGTTCATAAATCATTACTTTAAAAAAGAAGTATTGTTTGTCTCGTCAAAAAAAATTCCAAGATCGAATTGGGGAAAGAAGTCGATAAGTAACTTGCAGTTAACTTCGGGAGATTAACCTACACAATTATCGGCTAGGAATTGATGGATGATCTGTGAAATACTGGTTGAACGCGAGGAGTTTTACCATATGATAGAATCTCTATTGTATTGTTAACAAAATCCACCAAAACAACATGCTGTGATTCACCAAGAATTAGATCTGTAAGAGTTGGGTATGTTTGTTTGTAATGAGCAATTCATAACCTTTCAAACTGTGCACAGATATTGCATGCGAATGCGAATTTTCTCTGGTCATTTTGTTTGTCTCTGAGAGACCGAGACAATAGATTAGTCGAACATGCATTAATAAAAGTCCTTAAGAAAACAAGTTCTTCTCACGACAAGAATTCCAGGTTGCATAGAAAGTCCATTATCAGCTGCTTGTCATCTTGTCCTGTCGGTAACCCCCTCTATGGAATTCAGCTGTTTGAAGGAATTATATATCTAACGCTGTACACAAGCCTGTCTTCATGTCTCAGAGTCGTCTTTGAAATATAACGTAAAGACGAGAGTTTATTTTTCCCCGGGTTTATCAATCATATTTGGGGCTAAATTACAATTAAACTCCATTGTTCTGCAAATCAAGCTTTGCAATAAGAATTGTGACAATTTCGTCACAGGTGGTGTGATATATTGAAGGGTCCAATACAAATGCGTACATGTAACATCTAATAAAACGTAGACCGATTAATGCCACATTTCATTTGGATTTGATCAACGATTTCTTTAGGAACTGTCTCTATGGTATCTGCATCATGTCTATTCAGAAAATATAAAATAAGCCGGAAATACTATTGTGGTAAATGATACGCAAATTGCAATAAACATTTTGTTGACCACGTTTGAGGATAAATTGTACCCTGGACCCGAGGGGCGAGGTTTTCCGAACGAAAGGCACAAATATCCTTCAACATACGATGATTTTTCATCCTATTCAATTTTAAAACTGTTATATGTGAAGATAAATAAGCAGTAAATCATAAACTTCCTAACTGTTTATTGTAAATAAACTGCTGTAATTTGACTCAGTAGTACCATGTTTCCAAATGCAGTAAAATACAGTTACAGCGAAATGATTATAATGAATCTGGATTACAGTGATTTTTTTTTATCCCTTGTAGTCTTCAAATATGTGTAATCTCTCACTGTGTAATTACTGTTATATCTCTCACTATGTAATTACTGTTATAACTCTCACTGTGTAATTACTGTTATAGCTCTCACTATGTAATTACTGTTATAACTCTCACTGTGTAATTACTGTTATAGCTCTCACTATGTAATTACTGTTATATCTCTCACTGTGTAATTACTGTTATAACTCTCACTGTGTAATTACTGTTATATCTCTCACTGTGTAATTACTGTTATATCTCTCACTATGTAATTACTGTTATAACTCTCACTGTGTAATTACTGTTATAGCTCTCACTATGTAATTACTGTTATATCTCTCACTGTGTAATTACTGTTATAACTCTCACTGTGTAATTACTGTTATATCTCTCACTGTGTAATTACTGTTATATCTCTCACTGTGTAATTACTGTTATAACTCTCACTGTGTAATTACTGTTATAGCTCTCACTATGTAATTACTGTTATATCTCTCACTGTGTAATTACTGTTATAACTCTCACTGTGTAATTACTGTTATATCTCTCACTGTGTAATTACTGTTATATCTCTCACTGTGTAATTACTGTTATAACTCTCACTGTGTAATTACTGTTATATCTCTCACTGTGTAATTACTGTTATATCTCTCACTGTGTAATTACTGTTATATCTCTCACTGTGTAATTACTGTTATAACTCTCACTGTGTAATTACTGTTCTATCTCTCACTGTGTAATTACTGTTATAGCTCTCACTGTGTAATTACTGTTATATCTCTCACTATGTAATTACTGTTATATCTCTCACTGTGTAATCTCTCACTATGTAATTACTGTTATAACTCTCACTGTGTAATTACTGTTATATCTCTCACTGTGTAATTACTGTTATAGTTCTCACTGTGTAATTACTGTTATATCTCTCACTGTATAATTACTGTTATATCTCTCACTATGTAATTACTGTTATATCTCTCACTGTGTAATTACTGTCATATCTCTCACTGTGTAATCTCTCACTATGTAATTACTGTTATATCTCTCACTGTGTAATTACTGTTATATCTCTCACTGTGTAATTACTGTTATAACTCTCACTGTGTAATTACTGTTATATCTCTCACTGTGTAATTACTGTTATAACTCTCACTGTGTAATTACTGTTATATCTCTCACTGTGTAATTACTGTTATATCTCTCACTGTGTAATTACTGTTATAACTCTCACTGTGTAATTACTGTTATATCTCTCACTATGTATTTACTGTTATATCTCTCACTGTGTAATCTCTCACTATGTAATTACTGTTATAACTCTCACTGTGTAATTACTGTTATATCTCTCACTGTGTAATTACTGTTATAGTTTTCACTATGTAATTACTGTTATATCTCTCACTGTGTAATTACTGTTATATCTCTCACTGTGTAATTACTGTTATAACTCTCACTGTGTAATTACTGTTATATTTCTCACTGTGTAATTACTGTTATATCTCTCACTGTGTAATTACTGTTATAACTCTCACTGTGTAATTACTGTTATAACTCTCACTATGTAATTACTGTTATAGGTCACACTATGTAATTACTGTTATAACTCTCACTGTGTAATTACTGTTATATCTCTCACTGTGTAATTACTGTTATAACTCTCACTGTGTAATTACTGTTATATCTCTCACTATGTAATTACTGTTATATCTCTCACTATGTAATTACTGTTATATCTCTCACTATGTAATTACTGTTATAACTCTCACTGTGTAATTACTGTTATATCTCTCACTGTGTAATTACTGTTATATCTCTCACTATGTAATTACTGTTATAACTCTCACTGTGTAATTACTGTTATATCTCTCACTGTGTAATTACTGTTATATCTCTCACTATGTAATTACTGTTATATCTCTCACTATGTAATTACTGTTATAACTCTCACTATGTAATTACTGTTATAACTCTCACTGTGTAATTACTGTTATATCTCTCACTATGTAATTACTGTTATATCTCTCACTATGTAATTACTGTTATAACTCTCACTATGTAATTACTGTTATAGCTCTCACTGTGTAATTACTGTTATATCTCTCACTATGTAATTACTGTTATAACTCTCACTGTGTAATTACTGTTATATCTCTCACTGTGTAATTACTGTTATAACTCTCACTGTGTAATTACTGTTATAGCTCTCACTGGGCAATTACTGTTATATCTCTCACTGTGTAATTACTGTTATAGCTCTCACTATGTAATTACTGTTATATCTCTCACTGTGTAATTACTGTCATATCTCTCACTGTGTAATTACTGTCATATCTCTCACTGTGTAATCTCTCACTATGTAATTACTGTTATAACTCTCACTGTGTAATTACTGTTATATCTCTCACTGTGTAATTACTGTTATAACTCTCACTGTGTAATTACTGTTATAACTCTCACTGTGTAATTACTGTTATATCTCTCACTGTGTAATTACTGTTATATCTCTCACTATGTAATTACTGTTATAACTCTCACTGTGTAATTACTGTTATAACTCTCACTGTGTAATTACTGTTATATCTCTCACTGTGTAATCTCTCACTATGTAATTACTGTTATAGCTCTCACTGTGTAATTACTGTTATATCTCTCACTATGTAATTACTGTTATAACTCTCACTGTGTAATTACTGTTATAACTCTCACTGTGTAATTACTGTTATATCTCTCACTGTGTAATTACTGTTATATCTCTCACTGTGTAATTACTGTTATATCTCTCACTGTGTAATTACTGTTATAACTCTCACTGCGTAATTACTGTTATAGCTCTCACTATGTAATTACTGTTATAACTCTCACTGTGTAATTACTGTTATATCTCTCACTGTGTAATTACTGTCATATCTCTCACTGTGTAATTACTGTCATATCTCTCACTGTGTAATCTCTCACTATGTAATTACTGTTATAACTCTCACTGTGTAATTACTGTTATATCTCTCACTGTGTAATTACTGTTATAACTCTCACTGTGTAATTACTGTTATAACTCTCACTGTGTAATTACTGTTATATCTCTCACTGTGTAATTACTGTTATATCTCTCACTATGTAATTACTGTTATAACTCTCACTGTGTAATTACTGTTATAACTCTCACTGTGTAATTACTGTTATATCTCTCACTGTGTAATCTCTCACTATGTAATTACTGTTATAGCTCTCACTGTGTAATTACTGTTATATCTCTCACTATGTAATTACTGTTATAACTCTCACTGTGTAATTACTGTTATAACTCTCACTGTGTAATTACTGTTATATCTCTCACTGTGTAATTACTGTTATATCTCTCACTGTGTAATTACTGTTATATCTCTCACTGTGTAATTACTGTTATATCTCTCACTGTGTAATTACTGTTAATAACTATCACTGTGTAATTACTGTTATAACTCTCACTGTGATTGTTAGGATATAACTTCTTCGATTTCAGCTTCGCGTCGCGTTTTATATATTTAAAATAAAAATTCTCAAATATCTTGAAGTACTAAGATCGCATTATAAAAAAGTGAATATAACGAACAGTGATCAATCTCAAAATTCCTATAAAGAATACAGAATTAAAAATAGCGCAAACGCGGATCCCTGAACATACCAAAGGTAGGATAAGGTACCTAAAAGGAGTAAGCACCCATGTTGACCGGTCGCACCCAACGTGAGCCCTACATCTTGATCAGGTAAACGGAGTAATCCGCAGTTAAAACCAGCATGTAAAGAACTGCCTAACAACTGATCGTATGTATCGAATCAGATGAGAGATGATAATGGTATATTGCTACATAACATTTCCTTAAACATCGTGCTCTAAGATTTTAAAATTTATTGAACAAGATCGTGTCTGGCGATTACCGGTAGTATAGATAGCAAGCAGTATACGTACGAATCAGATTCGGTAGATATAATCCATTGTAGAAAGTTAATGGACAAATCATATGTATGTGAGAGGGTGATGAAAATAATTACTATGTACTGTAATCGAAAAATGACAGGTTTTTCATCTTTGTACATCATTAGTTAATACGGCCAAAGCATTCTACACATGTAACAGTCATTTAAACATTTTAAAGCTTGCTTTGACTCTGAAACATCGAGTTCGTTTAATTTATATTCGTAGATGATATCTGTCAAACATACAATTATATAAAGTCATATTCAATGTTGTAAATAGCATATCTTGTAAGAGTAATCTAGAACGACAGTTTAATGGCAAGAAAATGTCACACAGGTCAATCATTATCTCAAAATGACCATTATAGAAGTGGTCAAGTGATAGTATTAGGGTTTGGCGACCATAATGATTTTATATTGTGTCCGGTGTGCATCAAATGTTAAAGATCGATTAAATTATTCCGACAATATTCCCCCGGTGACTCAAAGGAAGCATTTATAACCATTTATACATGTATATATGTCATGTGTTTTCTCTGTGTACCCATTTAATGACACATATGTTATACTGTAACATATTGTCTAATGTTTCCTTTGGAGATTTTACTGATACATATGTAGTGCATATACAGTGTAGATGACAGTTAATTTGCCTCTAAAGGGTGTTATAGTAATTAGACAAGTGTTAACCTCTAATGTGGCTATACAAAAAAAAACCCATTGTGAACGTAGGTATGGTCATACGAGAAAACAAATCATATCTTTTGACAAATTATGGCCTTTCATAAAGACATACAAGAGACAAATCTTGATCTTCGATACGCTTCTACGAAATACCAATCGTGACCTCTAATACGGACATACGAAATACAGATCGTGAACTTTGATACAGTCATTTGAAATACAGATTGTGACCTTTGATGCAGTCATTCGAAATACAGGTCGTGACCTTTGATACAGTCATACGAAATACAGATCGTGACCTTTGATACAGTCATACGAAATACAGATCGTGACCTTTGATACAGTCATACAAAATACAGATCGTGAACTTTGATACAGTCATTTGAAATACAGATTGTGACCTTTGATGCAGTCATTCGAAATACATATCGTGACCTTTGATACAGTCATACGAAATACAGATCGTGACCTTTGATACAGTCATTCGAAATACAGATCGTGACCTTTGATACAGTCATTCGAAATACAGATCGTGACCTTTGATACAGTCATTCGAAATACAGATCGTGACCTTTGATACAGTCATTCGAAATACAGATCGTGACCTTTGATACAGTCATTCGAAATACATATCGTGACCTTTGATACAGTCATTCGAAATACAGATCGTGACCTTTGATACAGTCATTCGAAATACAGATCGTGACCTCCAATATGGTCATACTAAATACAGATCGTGACCTTTAGTGTGGTCATGCTAAATACAGATCGTGATTTTTGACCTTGTCTTAAAGACTAGTATCTTCGTCAAGATTCGCAATGGTTGGATTACACACATATTGCCACCCATACAAAATTTCAAAACAAATAGAACTGATATTTTTAAAACACGCACGTTACAGTAAAATCAGGGCGACAATAAATCCAAAAGGTTCAAAGTGGACATACGTGGTTATAACTAATACAGGGCATTAACGCAAACCTATTCTTGGCTATTCAATGGAATGACGTTCTCCTTTTTTCAAACAAGTTTAAAAAAATAGTAATTAGCCAGCAATTAATTAATTAAGAACTACGCTTTCAAGACTACAAATCAATAAATAAAAAACTAAACAAGTAATAATGATAAGCAATTTAGATAATCATGAAATAGGTTATCATTTGGCTTATACAGTACATGTATATTTTTAAGATGGTCATGTGAGGTATATGAGAATGTGGGAGGTTCAGTATCGCCCTGTATACCCCTCTCCCTAACTCTAGTAGTGTGCCACATGGAACTTTAATCTTTTAAATATTATTTATATTTCATTGTATTGGGGTAAAAATGACGCTCACGGGGTGTGTGACCGGTCAACACGGAATGCCTACTCCTCCCAGGCACTTGATTCCACCTCTGGTATGTCCAGGGGTCCGTGTTTGCCCTACTATTAATTTTGTATTCTTTATGGGATTTAGGAGACTTATCACTGTTCGTTATCGTCACTTACTTCCTTATCACCAAACCAGAAATCAAGTGCTTATATTTCTATCTTACCTATGATAAAGGTCATCAATGATAAAACGTTTGTCACATTTACATACATAACACAACATTTTCCATTACTTGCTCTCGGGTATTTAACAACGTTTGCCATTCCATGACTTTAAATTCGGTGTGTACCAAGTCTCTATCACTGGTGTTTTTTTTCTCAATAACATATATTCTTTGACTAATAAAAAAAATTAGACGGCAGAGTAAACTTGAGGCCCTTTATACCCATTGTTTTTATTTATTTTAATTGCTGAAATGTTTATAATATTTGCTTCTGAATTTTTCAAATAGACTGAACTAAGTGAACTTCTTACTCCGCCATATAAACATTTTATTACCAACTGTTTTATGGACATGAAATGGTTGTAAAGTACAAAATAAAAATCAGAATGCATCAAATGAAACAATATATTGCTATAAATAAGTCTCAAAATAAAACCATTACTTCACGCTATATAACGATCAACGTGATACCTTGATTTATTTTATCAGACCTCCGATACATTGTAAAGAAATTGTTAAGCTGATAGAAAAGAATATTATAGACGTATGTGCTCAATAAAATGCACAATCAATGTTGTTAAGCAACTCATTTTCGGAAAGATGAAATGATATCATAAATTTTACTTTAATCATAAAGTTATTACGGAATATATCACATTATGCTAAAAGGATAACATTTTATTCTTCCACTGGGCAGAATCTTCTCGTTCATTCCGCAAAACCGTGCCCTTAGTCTTCGGAACATAAAGTCAAATATTCTCACGTGCGAGTTATCAAATAAGGATCTGAGATTAGGTTAAGTATATTCAAGGATATTGTATCGTTGCACTTATAATCATATAGATTATCAGAAACATGTGTTCCTTTGTGATAATTCGCCTGGTTATTATGACATTATGATGGTTCTACAATTATGACTACTTCTGCCCGATTCAGATAAATGATCGTTCACTTTATTGGAGTTGTGCGTCCTTTCGAGAGTATTTCCCTCATACTGAGACGTCACCAGCTTCACGTGAAGCTCCACTAAGAAAGGAGATATGGCGTGTGAAGAGCGAGATTTTTAATTAACATAGACTTCAGCGAAAGTTTTCTCGCTTTCCACACACACTCTCGCCATTGAATGTCTTTATAATCTTTGACGATATATTAATTAAATACATACACCAGCATGTCCGCCGTACCTAATCTGAAAATTCGAAACAATGTCACAGACACTTAAGACACCTAAATTGTGGAGGGATAACTTATCACCATGCATGTATGTTTACATCGTATAATTATTCAGCTGAAAAGTCGAAAATAACTAACAGTATTCACTCTCAGTAAGACTATGTACATCTTTTACTTATGTATAACTATTCCTTTGTCTTGTGGAAGGGATAGGTTAACCCAAACGTTTTCGTGTCATTGGTCATTTCAGTCTTTTACATACATTGGGGGGGGGGGGGGGGGGGAGGGTGTCAAGATATAAGGCTCAAGGTTAATAGGTAATGCTTATTCCCCCTAGGCACCTGATCCCAAGTCTGGTTTGTTTGTTTTACGTCCCGTCGAGAATTTGTCACTTATATTGAGACGTCACCAGCTGTAGATGAAGTACCACAAATTTAGACCTATGCTTTGGGCCGTAGCAGCGAGGGTTCTTTAACGTGCCAACGCCTACTGTGACACGGGACCTCCGTTTTTAAGATCATATCCGAAAGACCCGTGATTTCCATTTCTGAATGTCGAGCGTTTGGCGAAGGAGCAATCACTACCTATTTTCGTCTTAGGTTTGACGCGGCCATGGCACGAGCGGAGCTCGAACTCACGACCTCCCGGTTATGAAGCGAACGCTCTAACCACTGAGCTACCGCGACCGGTTCTCTCGTAGAATGTCTTTTGTTCCTTTTGGTTAAAAATGGGTAAAAGTTTGGCTATAGCCATTTCCAGTCCTGAAACTTGTACATTCTTTAATTTTCATAAATTCAGTATATTAGTCAGATTTTGATATAAAAATTGTATTTTCCAAAAATCGATTCCTATTTTAGAAAAGCATATCACAAAGTCAGGGGTATTTGTATTTTCCTTGAAAATTTTGTTTTATAAAAGAATCAGTATTTCGTGCAGTTAATCGAATAGAAATCAAGGGCCACATGCGTCGATCAAAAGATACAATGATTGGCATGTGTCAGTCTTATCGCTATCGATACATGTGGCCCATCCATAGCAATTTCCATTTTTTTAATGATTTTAAAGACAATGCTTGAAAATTCATGTGCTTGTGATGCTATTTAAAATACACTCATATATTACCATTGGTTTTGTATATCTTGCACTTTTAAATCACAGGCAATAGAAGTGCCATAATTTGACTACTCGTGAACTTGGTGAAAGTTTCAAGATAAAATATCAAGGTCACTAAAAGGAAAAGTATGAAAGCTTTGGTCAGAAGTTCAATATCTAAATATTCTCCGACTTGTTAGGAATGATATATTTAAATCCTTGGTTCCTAAGGTTATAAATGTAAAAGTCGCCCAATAAGCGGTGAAGGGCACTGAAGGGGTGATTTTCCGAAACATTAGAGCTTGTTATATTATTGTATCTTACATCAACTGATTATGAAAGGTCAAAGTGACTGGGATAGTAATTCTAAAATTCCTTGTGATTCTTATTCTAATAAAGCTAACAGGAATACTATTTCTTACCTCTTACCATGAAAAAGTAAAGACAGCAGTGATCAATCTTATAAATCCTATAAAGAATACAAAATTCAGAGTAGAGCAAATCTGGACCCCTGGATCAGAGGTGGGATCAGTACCTAGAAGGAGTAAGCATCCCCTGTCGAACGGTCACACCCACCGTGAACCCTATATCGCTACTGAGTAATGGGAGTAATCAGCGTGCAAAGAACGGCCTCAATTGGTATGAAACACGTCAGACAGTATTTTACTCAATGACATGTTGCATTGGTAAATTAGATCATTATTACGACCATGCTGACTTTAAACGAGACTGTTAAAACTTCTGTAACTTATTCTTCAGTAGCCTAACTGGATTTAAAAACTGATCATATGCAGAACAAGCTCTTGTGTATCGAATCAGCTGAGAGTTATAAACACCAAGATGGATAATGATAATGGAATATTATTACATCAATATGGAAATTCAAAGATGGGGAAACTGAAGTTATCAATTGCGAGGTTGCCAGGGGATGTTGTCGATTATATTTAGTTTGCTCGAGTTCATTACAAAGATTCAACACAATGGATTGGCGATGAGTACTGTTGTTTTGACGCACGTTTTCGCAGTTACAACGTGAATTTTCATTTACATATAATCCACTTAAAGACATTGTTTTAAATCAACCAGTATGTTTTAAATGCAGTGCAGCTCAAAGGAAAGTACAGCTGTTATGCAACGTTCTCCGAATTTCCATCACTGGGACAAAACAAATCATAAACCAAAAGCACCCCCAGTGACTGATAGTACTAGAAAAAGTGCGATTCTGTGGAGATATCCTACGCAAAACAGTAATTGCATTGGAATTTAATGGACAATTCTTTTATTCATACTAGAAGTTTTCGACAGTTTTTCTTGGTGTCCCGATTTTATGTGTCTAGATACCTCCCAAGATGCCTATTTCAGCTGAGAAACGACATAACACAAAATGATTTCATATTGCCAGTATTACCCAAAACAATCACGATTTATTTACCGGAGCTATCCGTTTGTTGCGATATTTCGACATAGGATGGTCGGAAATGAACTCTGGGAATACGGAGGGGACAATTTAATATCAACTAGGTGGTAAAGTTTAGAAAACTGTAGGATGTTCCAAATTAATGGCGAGCTCACAATGACGAAAAGTGCAGATATTATGAGAATAATTGGGTGGTTTTAAGTTGTTTAATGTCCCGCTTGAGAATCGTTCACTTATATGGGGACGTCACTATTGCCGGTGAAGGGCTGCAAAATTTAGGTCTATGCTAGGCGCTTACGGCCTTTGAGCAAGGAGGGATCTTAATCGTGCAGCCCCTGCTAAGACACGGGGCCCCGGGATTTGCGGTGTCATCTAAAGGACCGCCCCATTTAGTTGTTTTGTTTGTTTTACGTCCCGTCGAGAATTTGTCACTCATATTGAGACGTCACCAGCTGTAGGTGAAGTACCACAAATTAAACCTACGTTTAGTGCTCAGGGCCATAGGAGTGAGGGTTCTTAAACGTGTCAACGCCTACCGTGACACGGGACCTCCGTTCTTAAGGTCATATCCGAAAGACCCGTGATTTTCACTTTTAAATTCCGAGCGTTTGGCGAAGGAGCAAGCACTACCTATTTTTCGTCTTAGGTTTGACGCGGCCATGGCACGAGCGGGGCTCGAACTCACGTCCTCCCGGTTACGAAGCGAACGCTCTAACCACTGAGCTACCGCGACTGGTCCACATTTACTCACCTCGATCCATTTAGTTTTTTAGTCATCTCGAACGACAAGCAAGGGGTACTGAGGATCTATTCTAACCCGGATCCTAATGGGAATTTGCGAAAGGAAAAAGAAACGAAAGGTTTTGTAGAATAATAAAATAGTGTCAAAATGTCGCAATTTATTAATATTTAAAAATCGAGAACTGCTGGGAACGTGCCCCCGTGAAGGTCCACGGTCAGAGCCCGGTCATTTGCCGATTGTTTGAGATAAATCGTACAGACAAATACCGAGTTCTACTGGCATAGAGTACTATGAATCACGGTATCAGATTTCGTTGAAGAGATTTTTGGCTTGCTTCTATGTTGTTTTAGGTATCATTCGAGAGTTGAGACATCAGCAGCTGTAGAAGAAGTACCTCAAATGTAAACCTATGCTTAGCCCTTACAGTGAGGGTTCTTTAACGTGCCAACGCCTGCTGCGACACGGGACATTCGTTTTAAGGTCATATCTGAAAAACCCGTAACTTATTCGTCTTATGCCGGGCGCCTGCAGAAGGAAAGTCACTGTTAATGTTACAGTTTGACTCGGCGCCGGGATCGAGAATCGATCCTTGGGATTTCCGGTTGTGAAAGTGAGCGCCCAAGCCAGTAGGCTACCGGGAATGAATCATCAGCAATTAAACTCTCTCTCTCTCTCTCTCTCTCTCTCTCTCTCTCTCTCTCTCTCTCTCTCTCTCTCTCCTCTCTCTCTTACGCACACACACGCACACACACAGTCTTGCCGATACAGATCCATTAATATGCCTGCAATGGTTGAATTTACTAAGGTATTGACAGAGATTACAGGTGTATGATAGATATGCCTCCACATACACATATTCTCTCCTCGCTTCTATTCTCTACCCAGCGGTTTCTCTCTTTTTCTATGGCCTTCCACATTTCCTTCTACCCTGTGGAACCCTCGCCATTCCTCCTTTTCTGGATGCCTTACATGTATGTGGGCCTGCCATTTTATTTTAAGTCTGAGCCACGTGCGTTTAGTTGGCTTGAAGTCTGTTTTTGTTATTTTTCATTTCAGGAGTTCAATTTTCACAAGGGTTTTCTATAATCTTAATTTCACATTATAGTTTTTGCTAAGCCTGATTAAAGCATTTCTCGCATCTGACAGTTTGTTGTACATATCAGTATTCAACATCTTCCATAGATATACCATTCATCGCGATGTTTTCGTTGCATTTTTACACTCATATTTAATAATTTACATTTGTTATATTTACTTTAAATGAGAGTAATGTCTGTGAAGTCGACACCGTGTAACTTTCACCTCGGCTTTCACCTGATTCCTTTTTTCCACCGC
This sequence comes from Ostrea denselamellosa, assembly GCA_024699665.1. Lineage (NCBI taxonomy): Eukaryota > Metazoa > Mollusca > Bivalvia > Ostreida > Ostreidae > Ostrea > Ostrea denselamellosa. The sequence goes on along the minus strand of JAMZEH010000019.1, from coordinate 10,840,118 downwards.
TCTGTAGTTTCACTCATTATACAGTTTATGATAATTAAGAACAGCATTGCTGATAAATTACAGCCCTTGGTATTTATATTAAATCAATCAGTTGTTTCCCCTTTAATTATTACTGTACAATCGAGATTTCTTACTGGATTATTTTATTATGTTGATTGGATCTTTTAAAAGACGGATACCTTTGATTTCATAAGTGAATATAAGTGTTTCTATTTACTGAGTGGAAGTCTTCTGAACATTGGTAACGTGTATATTCAGTGATAAATATCATCAGGTGTTCCTTATGTGGGTGTTCTTGTTCCAACGAGCTCATTTTATTGCCAGCTTGTTCTTTCCACGGTCTAACATCTTCAACTCTTTTCATTTTAAGCTTGATTTTCCTACATGATCTTTTTTCATTTTGAACTTGTTCTTTATTTATATAATGTGTTATCAACAGATCTTTTTCATTCTGAGCTTGTTATTTCTACATTGTACTCTATATACATATATTTACACACACACACACACACACACACACACACACACACACACACACACACACACACACAGGGGGGCCTCCGTGGCCGAGTGGTTAGAGCATCGGGCTCAAAATCACAAAGCCTCTCACCTCTGTCGGCGCGTGTTCGAATCTCGGCCGCGGCGTTATGTGAGCAAGTTTGCCAGTTTACTTGCGGAAGGTCGGTGGTCTCTTCCCAGGTACAATGTATCTGGGTTCTCTCTTCCACCAACAAAAACTGGACGCCACCAGATAACTGAAAAATTGTTGAGTGTGGCGGAAAGCAATAAATAATCAATCAATCAATCAATCAGAGAGAGAGAGAGATCTAAGAAATGGTATTGTGAATTGTTACTAACAATGTAATACCTAGACACTCATTATAATTGATCAATCGGAGATCAGCGGAATAGACAACGAATAATGCGGAATCAGCAATTAACTGGACATAGAGCAGCATTAGAAAAATATTCAATCATCGTTTTCAGATTTGATGGCGTTAATTAGTGAATAATTAGCACACGTCTAAAGATTTTAGGTTTTTAAGTGCAAACCGAGTTATACCGCTGACACGATAGGAGAGCCAGCAAAGGCGACCATTAGATGGCCTTCTGATATTTTAATTCTCATGCACATATCAGTATCTTGCCTTTTTGTATATTTTTAACACGTGTTTGGCTAACGATAGCGAGCTTACTGTATAAAAATGTGACATATTCTAAAATCTACATCTTAGTAGTGCATTATAATTCAGAAACTTTTAATGCTTCTTAATTTTTGCCAGTAAGTAGTTCTGGAGATGACAGGTTTGCAGGATGATGTAATATTAGTGAATGAATCATTCTTTATGTTGAAAAAAAAGAAGTGCTACCAGAAAGTGATTTTGTGAACTCTGAAAAAGCATTAAGTTCACATTCTTTTAAATAATTAAGCGCGTAATGTGAGAAAGCAGATCCCACCAGGGAAGCATTTAACTGTTTTAGCACCAATAGGTGAGAGACAATCGTGATGTAAATCACAAACCATTAGCTTGAATTAGTATAAAACACTTTGTCTTATAAATCAAATTTCGTCTAAAATATATGGCAACTTTCAAATGCCTAGACTTTCAATTCAAACAAACTCTTTTTGTTAGATTATTTACTATGCATTTTTAGATTTGTCAATGACCTATAGGGCATTAAGATGTTTGAAATCAAAAAAAAAAAAAAAAAAAAAAAAAAAAAAAAAAAAGGCTGAAACCTTTTGATCGGTGTTATACAGGAAATAAATGAAGCAACGGGAATAATGACCGGGAAGGGTGTTTATATGTATATATTACACAAACAAGTAGGCAGAGACACCTGTGGCTGCATGCTGGGTGTAAAACCCCATACGGTACAAACAGTACTAATTACTGGAGATCAGCGTCACGTGGATGACCATTTGCTGAGGATTGCGAATTATCAAAGGGAATTAATCTTGTATCTGGAAAACATTCCGTGATTCAAATAACAACTGTTCGTAGAATCGGCGGTCATTGTAGGTTATAACATATCCATGAAAAAAAAAATGAAAATGATAAACAGTGATCAATTTCATAATTCCTGTAAAGAATATAAATTTAAGAGTTGGGCAAACACAGACCCCTGGACATACCAGAGGCGTAATCAGGTGCCTAGGAAGAGTAAGCATCCCATGTTAAACGGTCACATCCGCCTTAAGCCCTGTATTTTGATGAGGTAGACGGAATAATCTATAATCAAATTAGTATGAAAGAACGGTCTAACAATTGGTATGAAACACGTCAGACAACATTCGATCTAATGACAGGTTTGTATTTGTAAATTAAATCATGATAACTACCATAGAATTTGAGAAATGCTGACTTTAAATGAGACTGTTGAAACACCAACAACCCTTCCTCGATTTAAAAGCTGAACGTGTACATACATGTAACTCACCCATGGTGGTTCAGTGTTTAGATCGATTGACAGGGAAGTCATGGGTTCGAGCCCTACATGCCTTACAGCGTCAGGCATTAATAGGTAGTGAATGTTCCTTCGCTCAACGAAGTGAGAATCGTGGGTCTCTTGGACGAGACTTGAAGAACCAATGTGTGTAGTTGAGATACAGAACCGTCACGGCTACGACCCTGGGCGTTAAGCATAGGTGTAAATTTGTGGTACTTCACTTACAGACGGTCACTTCTTAATATGAATGAAAGGTTCTTGAAGTGAGGTAAAACAAATACATAAAACAACATAAAACCCACCGGCTAAGTAGATCTATTCAATTTCTGGTAATTAATTTAAATGAAAAATACAGTAAAATATGTATACAAGAAGGAAACGAAATGAATTATTTGATACTGCAATGCAATATGAATGTCAAAATTCATCATTCTGCATGGGAAAGATGAATATAAAGATAAATCCCAAAAATTTATACCGTGCTTTTCACTGATAGTTACTGTCAGAAGAATTTATTGAGCATTCTTTCAAAGCATTTGATATTGATGTGCTTATTAAAACGATTTTAAATTCGCTGGCCATGGGTTATTGCCATATTAAATACATTAATAGTTAATAACTGTATTCTACAGGGAAATACACAGAGCTGAAGAAGTCATTGTGGAGGTGAAGTGCAAGTTTCGTAGCCAGGAAGTTTTTTTTCTTCAAAATGATTATACAAATAATAAAACAAAATCCTTTCAAATATTTTCGTATTATTAAGAGTTGTTATGGTTACGACCAAATGTAATCTTGTTACTAAAACACTGTTCATTTTATGTGAATACGATACAATGATTTGCTAAAAATTGTACCTAGCCAAAAATAAACAATGATCATACAGGTAACCATAAAGGTAATGATTAACACCTGAGCAGGTAGTTTGTGGCAGTAGAAGGTGTATGAATTGTAGGCGGAGAATTGCGTTTTACAGCCAAAGCATTGCATTATAATCCTATGTAAGGGTCCGATTATTTCAATTTTGCAATAATTCCCACATAAAGCATGACTAAACACACAACTCTCGTAGAAATACTAGAATAATAAATACCTTGATTTTCGATCTCAGTCTATGTAAATCTCGAATCTGGTCCTTATTCCCTGGGGCAGTCCTTTTCCAAAGAAGAATCCCTACTATCGAATACGTTATGGAAAGAATTAATAATGGAATTACGTATGTACACAAAAACAGACACACAGTATAAATCTTCCGAGATTCCTGAGACGGCCAAACTTCTTCACATTTGTAAATGTCCCCATATTGTTGTGCCCTGCCAACAAAAAACTGTACGGATGCTAATGACAAAGCACAGAACCAAATCACCCCTATAACGTATTTGGATCGTGAATAAGTTACCCGGGATCTTAAAGGAAATATTACGGCTAGAAAACGGTCTATTCCGATGGCCATATTTGTCATGACACTGGCCGCAACAGCGAAGAGTTGAACAAAAAGTACTAAAGTACAAAGCGGCTTGTAGAAAACCCAGTGCCCTAAAATGGTGTCTGCAAACGTAAAGGGCATGCAGAAGAACGCCATCACCAAGTCTGCAACTGCTAAGTTGATCAGGAAAGGACGAAGGTCCGTCCTAGAATGTCGTCCTTTAACAAATACTAGAACCACAAAAATATTTCCAGTTATAGACAGTAAAGTTGTGAGAGTGTATAGAACCATTAATCCCGTTAGGGACTCGTCAGATAACAACTGACCCCCACTTTTACTCGAATGAGAATCGTTTGTTGTTGACGACACATTAAGCGATGTAAGATTACTAATATGTTTTTCAGAAATCACTGTAGAAGTCTCACTAAAATTGCTGGACATATCCGTCTGAACAGTGTCAACAGATACAAAAATTTCATTCATACTGTGATGTGATTTTCCCTGTTCTACTCTTCAATGTAATGTTATATGAATTCTACGTTAGAGTAGTTCCAACATTTCTTTCTGTCTGTCAGCACTTGGAATGGGCGGAGACTACCACCACGTGCAATTAGAAAAAACATTCCGGATCGATCGTATAATTCCGAAACAAGTGAAATACTTACACCTTTGTGGGATTAAAACGTCCGTTTAAATTGACTAACGGCACGCACTTCTAGGAAAAGCCTTCGTGTGATCAAATTATCGGCCGTATTGTTATAGTAAGGGTATGTCATTAATTCGGCTCCATGTTGTTGTGCTTGCAATTCTTACCGACATCTGCTAAGAATAATTCGGAAGATTTGTTGAATGAATGTGATAGAGTTAGGCTAGTTGTAGAGTTATCAATTCCACTTAATGAAGACTTTGCGCCAGTCATAGATGATCACTGGTCAGATAGCTTAATATCATGCATTAATAACTTTATCTGGTCCTAACATAAATAAGCTATTACAATAGCTGCATAACAAGCAGTACCATTAAATCTAACTGTTCATAAATGTTCACAAAGAACGAATAAGAACTGAAATAAATGGTGGAATATTTTTAGTTCCACTCTGCACAATGATTATGTCACCAATGGACAGGTTTATTGGACAATTTCGAAAAGATTTAGTGTTTCGAAAACCACTGTAAAATAAACATGGGTTTATTATGAAACAGAGAGTAACGGGTACCATTCATATCACTTAAGTTTTGCCCAGGTATATCAATCGCTATATGATTGGTGTTCCAAGAAGAATTGTGTAGATATAACCTGTATAGAGATTGCATAAGATGAAAGGCTAATCTTATCTTCAGTATAAAGCTGTCTAACAGGGAAATTTAAAGGCTTTTCTGTCAACATACATATATTGTAATCGTTGAACCTTTGTATGGAAAGAGGAAACATTTGGAATACCTAAGTCTTATAGAAGAGACCTTGTACACTGTACGTACTTAATCTAAGGAAATAAAAAGTTACTGATAATAAAGGTAGACTGCTTTCCGAAAATACCCTGCAATGTGCTTCCTTGTTTTCTGTGTGAAAAAAATAGTATATTGGGTTTTCGTTAGTCTCGAATACAAAGTAACTTAGTCATTATTTTTGAGTATTTTCTTATATAGATACTTTGCAAATCACACAGTCTATGATTTATTTCAATTATTTCTTTTTATTTTATTTTTTTTTAGAATCTGTAGTAAAGTAGGAATAGTGATTCTTAACATTATACCCCCACCTTCGAAAAACAAGTGAGTTTGATAAACACACACATTGCCGATAATCAGCATCGTAATCAGAACGGGTTAGATGTCAGGCGTTCAGTAAATAAAGAACTGAATTTATAGATGCCGATGCAATGTTAATACCAGTCGTGATCCATTTAAATAACGTATGGGGGTTCACTACACCTTGAAGCAGTTTCTCAAATCGGCACAAAATAATTTAATTATGAAAAATATGATACGACATAAGTACATATGTCATACAGGCAAAAATATGTAATTTTGGATAAAAATCACATGATTTCCAAAAATTTATTTCAATAAATATGAACAAAAAACTCGAGGGGGGGGGGGGGGGGTGGGGTGGGGAGTATATAATATCGTCACGTGATTGTATTTGAAATATGTATGATATTGCGTCCATGCTCTTGATCATGCTTCATGAAATTTTGATGGCTTATGTAATCAAAGTACCGAAAGTACGTATGAGAATTCAATATGATTTTTATGAATATTTTCAAATTCTTATGATAGTCGACAATTTTAAAACCGATACCTATATTACATGAAACTTAGAAGCATGCGAGAATTATCAATCCCACATCACTGCAACTCGAATCATACCATGTCCCACTTGAGAGAGCTTTGCAACCGACCTAGGCCATTGTTTGTTTTTTGTTTGTTTATAGCCGCCTGAGCAATTTTTCAGCTATCCGGCGGCTGTCACCATTACCGGTGACAGGGCTGCAAATTTAGGCCTATGCTCGGCACTCAGGGCCTTTGAGCAGGGAGGGATCTTTATCGTGCCACACCTACTGCGACACGGGACCTCGGTTTATACGGTCTCATCCGAAAGACCGGCACCCACGTCCCAGAGTGGGATTCGAACCCCCGACTCAAGGATCATCAGATCTTTGAGCCCGACGCTCTAACCACTGCGCCACGCGGGCGGCCCTAGGCCATTGAAGGTGATATATATATATATATATATATATATATATATATATATATATATATATATATATATATCACGAGAGAGTAACCATCAATTATGAAAAAGTTACGCAGTACATCCCATAAATGGCCGTCTCTGATTTGTCAAATGGTATTGGTATTTCTTGAAGTTTCCAAGGACTTGCTTTTGTCTGATTCAAATTAGAGTACTGATGTGAATGTTACAGTCTGTGAAATATCCCTGATAAGCACATCTTCTTGTGGACATTGGTAATTTTATTTTAAACCATACATTAGACATACTTGATTGAAGACGAGGGCAACAAATATCTATGAATTAACCTCTGAAATTTATATATAGGCCCTTTTCAAAACTTATGATGCTGAAAATATTTAAACCATTTTTATGAAGCCTCAGAGAAGCCTTTCACGCAGGCGAGTTGAGATATTCTCTCTCTCTCTCTCTCTCTCTCTCTCTCTCTCTCTCTCTCTCTCTCTCTCTCTCTCTCTCTCTCTCTCTCTGTATGTGTGTGTGTCTAATTCAACCATTGCCAAGAGTCTGTATTTGATACATATCAAACTGCAAATTTTCTTGACAACTGGATGACCTTTTTAATCAATTTCACTAAACCCGAAAATGAACTTAAACTTAAAAAAAGCAGCTGCTTTTTCGCCAGTTTTCCAGAAAAATTCTTGTATGAAGATCAAACACATTATAGTAAGATTTACTGAAAAAGACGAGAACAGCTGAATTGTTGGAAATCAAAATGTCTGCATGTGATTGATCACTGAAACACAGAGACAATGCTGACTCAAGCGAACGAAGCTTGCATTTTAAGCTAAAGAACTAAAAATATAACCAGGGTATTGATACCACTACATTTTTCAATTAAATCTCCAAGCACAATATTGTATGGTTCTAAATGGGATTCCCAACAAAATTGCTTTACATAATTGTAAAGGGTGTCATAAATGTAACTTTAAGGGTGTCTCCATAATTTTAAAAAATGTCGCCCTAATTCAAACTGAAATCAAATGTTTTCGGACTCTAATCACTCAATACTGCATGTTAATAATTAATGTAGAATTTGCCACACACTTCCTTTCTTGGTTTATTTATACTTTTTATTTATACTATCAGAACCTTGGTGACAACGACCAAATGAATACTTGATCTGCATTTGTATATACCATAAGATACAATAATACTGCAATATTTTATTGATAAAGAAAGCTTTTTCTAAACAGGAAGTACTTTGTAGTGTTTCAATCAACAGGTTTTGAAGTGAAAAGCAGCTTTCCAAGTCTGTCCTGGTATGGATTATTCTAGCAATTCGTTTAATCCAGTGTCACTTTTCACAAGCCAATGAACCGTCTAGCAGTTGGCTCATTATCGACATAAACTGAAATTTTTTTAAAAACTGTACATAACAAGGAAGTATAATATACAAGGCAGTAATCAATGCATTATTAAAAGAAACTGCAGAAATCAGAAAGATGTGTTATGCAAATTGAGAATTACATATTCCTTCCATTGTTAAATTTAATAATATTTTTCTGTATATTAAATATTGATGTTTGATTAAAATCTAAATTCTGATAATTGGGTCAGGAACTTGAAAGTTTTTATCATTTGACAGCCATTAATACATGAAAGTTTTGTTTTGTATATGGGAACTATTTTATTGGTATCTATATATTATGAATAAACAAAAGTTAATCACATTGCTGTGCATATTAATGATTTACAGTACTTTACGAAATTATTTGGATTAAAATTTATCACATTTAGTTTCATGGGGAGGGGATCTAGGTAAAAATATGTGAATATTAATGTGGCAATTTTATTTTTTATTTTTTTTTGTCATTCATTGACAAATTTGCCCTTATACATAAATGTGACATTCACAATATCCGAAATCCACATGTAAGAGATCTCATTCAAAATTTCGTCATAATCATAACTCAGATCTGTGTTTTAGTGTATTCCATGCTTTGGATTCCAAAACGTTACAGAAACCCTTACAAAGAAATATACATTGCTGAATCCATTAATCCCGTGAGGATCCGGGTTAGAATAGATCCTCAGTACTCCTTGCTTGTCGTAAGAGGCGACTAAATGGAGCGGTCCTTCGGATACGATCGCAAAATTTGAGGCCCCGTGTTACTGCAGGTGTGGCACGATAAAGATCCCTCCCTGCTCAAAGGCCCTGAGCGCCGAGCATAGGTCTAAATTTTGCAGCCCTTCATGCTTTGGATTCTGGTTTGAAAACACAAAATTCAGAAACAACAATGTGCAAATGACACAAAACAAGAGACTACTGTTATAAGGATATGGATATATAGCTGTATATATGCCAATACATAAATTCTAGAGACTACTTGCCTATTTATATGTCAGATGTTGTATTTTAAAAATCTATGCATGATAATGATGAAAATGAAGCCCTTGTCGTGAGAAATGTAAAATCCAAAAACATTTTCTAATTCGGCACATTTCTATGAAACGTTAACAGTACCCACCCACAATATGCTGATGAAGATGAACAGTATTCTCCGTATTTTCTCTCTCTCCCTCAGTTCTTTAAGATAATAAGCTTTCGTCATCAAACTCCGGATCCATGGACAAATTCGAATAGAGTATAAGAAACCCGTTAATATTATTCATAAGCTTTTCATCCGTCATGGTTCCATCTTCTCCCATATAGTGAAAAGAAGGAAAGGGTCCTTTATCCTTCACACCGTCCTTTAAGTAACAGCTATTGCTACAGTCGTTTCCAGTCATCAAATCTCTGCAAATGTCAATGCATACTTACGAAATTATCATATGTGAAATACAGAAAACGTGTAGATAAGAGTTTTGACATCGATTGTTTACATTAGTACCTGCATTGTTTTCCATTTTTTCGCCAACCAGGAAGTAGACAGTAACCTTGACATCTTGCATGTTCGCCGTAAACCAAGTTGATAATATGCAAACGCGAAAAAAAGTTACGATCGTTTCTTTAAACTCAAACAAGTTAATTCATCGTCTATTCCTATGCTGAGAAATGTGTGATTGTCTCCGGAAGTAAGACTGCGCGAGACTTTGTGGCCATATTCACACAACATGGGGATGCCTCAACACCAATATGATTAACATGACCTTACTGTTTTTGGAGGTCAAGGCCATATAGATCATGATATGAAATAAAGTCTTGCGATAAGAAATCTTTATACAACATTTAAAAGTCAGTCGTAGCTTAATATATTGATTTGCTATTGAATAAGTTTTTTAAACGTATTTCACACCACAAGGTCAAACACCGTGGTGTCACAAGGTTTCATTGTTTGACCTTGGATTATGGTTTTGGTGCCATAAAAAATCTATGTACAAAATATGAAAGCCATCTTTGATAGTTCTTAAAATTTGGTGAGCTCCGAGTGAAATATCATGATATGATATGAAAGAAATTTATATACGAAATATGAACGTTATACCTTAAATAATCCAGGAACTGTTAACAACGTAAGGTTTTCTGAAAGGACAGACTTCAAGGTCAAGATCACAAGGTCAAATACCATCATACCATATAAAAGGTCTTCCCAAAAAGAATATATATATATATATATATATATATATATATATATATATATATATATATATACAACATACGACTATTCTACCTTAAATATTTAATAGTTTACATTCTATTAAAAGTTGGTCAAACTCCAAAGTAAAGGTCACGAGATCAATAAGAAACCTTTACTGTGGGTTGGTTGTATATTGCTTAACGTCCCGTTCAAGAAATTTTCACTCACATAGAGACGTCACCATTGCCGGTGAAGAGTTGCAAAATTTAGGCCTATGCTCGGCGCTTACGGCCTTTGAGCAGAGATGGATCTTTATCGTGCCACACCTACTGTGGCACGGGGCCTCGGTTTTTGCTGTCTCATCCGAAGAGCCTTTGAAATGACTTTGTTTTACTTAATTTTCTAGTGACATTTCCACATAAAACTTTGATCCCCTATTGTGGCCCCATCCTACCATAAACTTAAATCTACTAATTCTGGAATCTTTCGTGTAAATTTGAACTTTTTCTGACCCAGTGATTTTTTAGCAGATTTTAGAAGAATTTAATACATTTTTCCTATATATCAGCATGTAAAACTTTGATCCCCTATTGTGGTCTCACGCTACCCCCGAGGACCATGATTTGAAAAAAAACAACTTGAATCTACTTTATCTCAGGAAGCTTCATGTGTATTTTAACTTTTCTGGCCCAGTTGTTCTTAAGAAGATTCTGAAAGATTTTTTTTTTTTATATATGTTCGCATATAAAACTTTGATCCCCAATTGTGGTCCCACCGTACCCCCACCCCACCCCCCTGGGGGCATGATTTGAATAAACATGAATCTAATCTATATTAGGAAGTTTTCGTGCAATCTTCAACTTTTTTGGCCCAGTTGTTCTTAAGAAGAAAATATTTACACCCCACATAGCGTTAATTTTACTTTTTTGATCATCTCCACTTTGAATGGGGGCATGATCCTTCATTTGAACTTGAATCTCCTTTAACCAAGGATAAGTTGTGCCAAGCTTGGTTAAAACTGGTCCAGTAGTTCTGGAGATGAAGATAACAATCGCCAAAATTCACAGACGGCGATAAACACTATGTGATCAGAAAAGCTCACGAGCTTTCAGCTCAGATAACTTTGGTAAATATACATACTTGCTAAATATACATATTTTAAAACTAATTGACGAATTTTAACTCTTTCAGGCATGATTGTGTTTTGGTCTTTCATATCCATTCTCTAGTGAGCATTTTTCTCGCCGTGTTCACCCATCTTCTTTTGGTTGTAAAGATGTAATTTAATATAAAGAATGTATTCATAAAATGACACGTAAATATTTTTTTTATGAGCAGGAGTAGGTAAGGTAATGATTCTATAGATTATAAAAAGCTAACACGTCATGGAGGTAGAACGTTTGTTCAACTCCACTAAAACCGCGTACGTATACACGTACCAGGAACAACCAACCCAGTAAATCTCCACCTCATTGGATTGGTATAATGTAATTGGTTCTGGAGTTTTAATTAAAAAACGAAAAATAATACAGTTACCGAAATAAATATTTTAGAAATATATTCCTGAAGATTAACAGGACTAATTCGATGACGATATTGATATCTTGTGTATGAAATGCGCTACAATCAATTTTAGAGAACAGTTTTAGAACCCTGGTGTTAATGAGGACTTGAATCTCACTGCTATTCCTAATATAGCATTTGCTTTGTTTGCGAACAATATTAATCAGGTTTGTTTTATAAAACAGGAATCAAATACTCGCCTGTTGTTTTAATTAAGACTTAATGAAATGAATGCGTTAACTCAGTTTCAGCTTAATAGCAAACATTCCTATATGACGTTTTATAATAATTAGATTCTTTTTTTTTTATTATATTTTGCTCTTTGTAGCATTTTATAATGTAATGAACGCAACGATACAGTGCTTGGTCTTCAATCAAATGTACATTTAAGAAAAAAAAATGAAATTAAATATTAGCATGAATTGCGACGCTTTACGCCGGCATACGTCATGAAGCGCGCTGTAATTTATTTCTTATATTTACATTCTACTTTCATTCCAAGCCGTTAAAATAGATTCATACTATATTTTTCAAGATTAATATGGACAATGTTAGCAACTACAACGCATTCATGACAAAATGGCTGTGATTATAATTTGTATAGATAATTATCGATAATGAAAGCATACACATTGGAAATGTACATATTCATCTTTGTGTTCACATTATGACTCCTGAGCTAAAGGGGGGAGGGGGGGCAGCTGTTTTAAGTTTTGAATAAGAGTATATTAAAGCCTTCAAATATCTCCTTCTCAAGAACAACAATAAATTGTAAGCATATTCATGAAGGATATATTCACGTTAATCTCTCTATGACACCAGGGTGACATCACGAGAGGGGCACATCAATAAAATACAAATGCATAACGACATATAAGTAGTTTCTCAGCACCAGAATAATATTTAAAGTTAATATCTATATACCTATATACAATTATTTAACAAAGAGTCTGCAGTCTTTGTTTCGTTATGTGTTTTTTTTTCTTTTCTTCTTGTTTTGGTTATTTGTATCGTTTCGTTGAAGGGGCCTCCGTGACCGAGTGGTTAAAGCATTGCGCTCAAAATCACAAAGCCTCTCACCTCCAGTCGGCGTGCGTTCGAATCCCGCTCGCGCCGATATATGTGAGAAAGTTTGCCAGTTAACTTTCGGAAGGTCGGTGGTCTCTTCCCGGATACATTGTATCTGGGTTCTCTACTCCGCCTACAAAAACTGGACGCCATCAGATAACTGAAAAATTGTTGAGTGTGGCGGAAAACAATCAATCGTTTGGTTGTAATACATGTAAGTACTAATATAAGATTCCTAAAACAGACATAAAATAAGACCTGAGAATTTTCTATAATGTTCGAAAGCAGAACTATCTCTCCGTATATCATTTGGACTCCATAGGGTAATCATGGGAATAAATTACCTCCCACACGAGAAATTGAATTTTACCTACAGTTTACGTTTCCATCATTTATAATAAATATTTGTAACAAGTGTAGTTAATTCTACACTCCAAATCTTTCTTTTCAATCTGAACTATGCTAAGTCATTTCATGTCTGTTATCAAACATCGTATCCATCACTGCTGTAGAGAGTCTCTAAATTCGGTTTTATAGCGTCTCAAAGGGAGCAGGACCGTAGCGATGGTCATTGATTTCTGTTTGGTGAGTACTCAATTAGTATCCCCTCGCAACAAAGCTGCAAGGGAAAATATAATGATTGCCCGTTCGTGCGTAAATCCTCCCCGAACTGTTACAAACGCCATACAAGCTTCAGTACAGAGAGATTGAATCCTGGGTCAAAGACCGTCAAAACGATGGCATGTTGAGGAGGTGTTCTTCGCTGTGTAATGACTTCGTTATTTATTAATTTTGAAGACACAAAACCAAGTATTAGTTCCAACCAATCGATCTTAAAAGTTTAAGAATGCTACATACAGTTGTAATAAGTGTATAGGTTCTGATGAATCACGCCGTACAATAATTGCACGACATTATTCATTGCCATGGAGAGTTATGTGATTATATTTGAAAGTACAAGCTGTGTTTACTGTCTATATCAAAGAAATCGATTCGCGGAAGAATACGTTCAGTACTGATAGTTTGTAATGTTATGAATTGTCATATTATAATAATAATTGCAGTAGCAAGGGGTATAGTCTGGGGTCTCTTTGGGGTCAATGACGTCACAGCCCATCCCATAAAGCCATCTGGGGTCACCCATCCCATCAAGCCGTCTGGGGTCACCCATCCCATCAAGCCGTCTTGGTCACCCATCCCATCAAGCCGTCTGGGGTCCCCCATCCCATCAAGCCGTCTGGGGTCACCCACCCCATCAAGCCGTCTAGGGTCCCCCATCCCATCAAGCCGTCTGGGGTCACCCATCCCATAAAGCCGTCTGGGGTCTTCACACTGATTTATAAATTTTACATAACTAGTCTTACACTCCTCAGTTTAACTATGGGTGAACACATTACGCAGTACAAGTGGAAAGTTTTAGCGTGGAGCTGTATTATAAGAGAGCAGAAAAAATGGACGCTTTTAGAGAGTCAATGGTTTGACAAAAAGGAAGACTGTATTACTGATTTTAAACGAAACATGAGAGAAGGATACGATGTCGCAGATTGCTGAGGATCCCAGGAATACCTACTTAAACGCCGAATTATGCCTAAAAAGTACTACTTATAATGAATTACGTGTTTAAGATGGTCAAAATACAGAAGATAGTTAAATTTGACAATCATATACAAATTATTTTAATACCATATGAAGAACGGAAGGGGATATGGATGCAGTATGCTATAGATAGGGCTCATTTTAAAAGGAGAATTGAGCAAGTTGAGAGATTATTGTCAACAACCCTACTTTTAAAATTAAATGACATGAAAATGTCTGAGTTCACGTGTAGTGAGCACTGAAAAATATGGGAGTGGCATGATTGCTGTGTATATAAAATGGAGTGTTTTAACACGCGATTTCATACACCTTACATTCGTGAAAATGGAAGGACTTGCAATGGAGAGACAATTAAGGAAAATAAAATTACAGTGGACCAGAATGTGTGAACATATTTTTCATGTTTTATACCGACGGAAAGAAGACGATCTTTTGATGCACATTACATGTCTTATGAAATGTGTTAAAACTGTACTTGCTATTAAAATACAGGTCAAAGTTACGAAAAGGGGAAATACGAAAGTTTGTGAAGAGGACTGGAAAAAACTCGGAAACCTGGTGGACAAGTTTAGAGGACTGACAGAAGAAATGGACTGGAACCTTCATCATCTTGTCTATAGAAAAGAAATAATACGTCGACCAAATGCCATTTATGTGTTAAGGGGGGTGTTGGATGCTGTGAAAACTATTTTTTTTTAAATTTTACCAAAAACCCTTGCCTTTCATCATGAAAAGAAACACGATGCAAGAAAAAACTTAGTACAAATACAATGAATATAAGTCTACAGTCAATTCAGTCAAAGTTCAGGAGGGGCCTCCGTGGCCGAGTGGTTAGAGCATCGGGCTCAAAATCACAAAGCCTCTCACCTCTGTTGGCGCGTGTTCGAATCTCGGCCGCGGCGTTATGTGAGCAAGTTTGCCAGTTTACTTGCGGACGGTCGGTGGTCTCTTCCCAGGTACATTGTATCTGGGTTCTCTCCTCCACCAATAAAAACTGGACGCCACCAGATAACTGAAAAATTGTTGAGTGTGGCGGAAAGCAATAAATAATCAATCAATCAATCAAAGTTCAGGATTTTTACTTTTCGCTTAAAGGAAAAAAAACCAATCAAAATGTCTGAGGATATTTTAGAGGCACCCATCATTCCTAGAGCCGTCTGAGGTCACCCATCCCATAAAGCCGTTTGGCGTCATCCATCCCATAAAGCCGTCTATGGTCAACCAACCCACGTGATAATTTGATATAAAACGGTAGTGGTCGTAAACATTTTTCATCAGATCTGAGCTGATCTTACTAGGCACAACATCGTTTTTCAACAGATATGGAGCAAAGACATCAAGATCTTATTAAAAAGAACTACTCGACTCTGGTGAGGAAAATGAAGACCTCTACGGTTGCCAGACATCTTTATGACTCTAACATTACAACAGACGAAATGAAACAACAAATGGAGACAGAGAAGACCAATTACGATCAAAACAGAAAACTACTTAGTATCGTTCTCCGGAGAGGACCGAAAGCTTTCAGAGGTCTCCGAATGGCTCTGATGAAAGCCAGCCAAACAAATTTATCCAAGCTTCTCACTGACAGTGAAGATACCATGTCTGAGTACGAAAAGAAGTTAGCCATGGCCCGATCCTTACTTTTGAACACGGTTGAAAAAAAGTATGTTGAGAGACCCTGTAGTACGACAAATGTCTCAAGACGAGCGATGCAGAATCAGTCTGGATGATTTCAACGACCTTTTCCTCACAGTCGTGTCTTTCAAAGACAAGATCAATATTCACATCCGTCACTTTGTCAACAATGCTCTGGTACCTACAAAGAAGGGAGTAACATTTCCGTTATCCAGATGGTTGATGTTTGAATCCATTCTTCCAGACATCCAAAATTATCTGCAAAACAGACCAGGCGAAGAAATGAAATGGCATATTGGAGGGGGAGTGTACGTCTCGCTTACCCCGGGATATATTACGGTGGATATAAGACACTTTTGGAAACCAGATGATGCCCTGGAACCGGTTTCAACAAGATAAGGTGTGACCCTGAACAAACACAAACTGACCAGATTAATGCAGGCTGTTGAGGAAGTGCAACAATGCGTTCCCGAATTAAATGACACTGAGCTTTGTGCATTCAGCGAGTCCCATCAGAATCAACTTGGGATGTTGAATTGCCCAGAGTGTACTCCATTTGGTCAGGAAGATGTGTCCCTGGAATGTAATGTCGGTGACTTACAGGACGTGCTGACAATTGAAAGTGACAATGAACAGTGTTATTGATTAAATTGTCTTGCTCATGTGAATAAAAGACTGTTGCATGTATATATATATATATATATATATATATATATATATATATATATATATACGTTAAACGATGTTTTATGATTTATTTGGTACATAACACAATACAAGCAAAACAAATGATCAGTCAGGTACAGGATGTCAAAGTATACAGACTATTTGAGAAAACTCTACTATATTCCCTGCAATCCGGGGGCATTGGAGGTCCAGAAAAAAATTTATCAAGCCGTAAAACAAAATGGAAAGTATAAAATTGGAAGAATAAGGATCAGACAATTTTTGAACAACGACGCTCCTTACAGCTTAATGAAACCTATTCGTCGTTCATTTCCCCGCTCGAAGGTCGTAGTGGACACCATTGATTCTATGTGGGACGGTGATTTAGCCGATGTCACAAATATTTCTTCTCAGAATGAGGGTTACAAATTCTTGTTAGTGTTGATAGATATATTCAGTCGCTTTTTGTTCATAGTACCATTGAAAAATAAGCAACACGGAAATATCACGGATGCCTTAAAGTCTGTTTTCCAAACAGGACGAAAACAGAATACTCTTAGAACTGATACAGGAAGTGAATTCAAAAATCGTTGGGGAAAGTCATTTTTGAAAAAAGAAGGCATTCATACCATATACACCCAGAAAGAAACCAAAGCAAATTATGCTGAAAGAGTCATCCGTACCATGAAAACCCTAATGTATCGTTACTTCATCAAGAACAGAACTTACCGTTATATCGATGTTTTGCAAGATTTAGTCACTAGTTAAAACCAAAGACCCCACAGATCTCTGGGTGAGCATGCACCTGCGACTGTCAACAAGGAAATGCAGATGAGATAAGACTTCTTACCTATTTGAGCACTAAGAAAAAGAATCCTAACCTGAATACAACCAAGTTGGAAAAACCAAAGGAATCGACGGGTACAAAAAAGAAGAAAAGAGTTTTTAAGTACAAAATAGGAGGTGACGTACGCATTTCACAGCTGAAACATTCTTTCCAAAGAGATTACCAGCAGAAATGACTGAAGAGTATTTTAAAGTTCCTAAACGATACCAAAGAGATGGAATACCCGTGTACAAACTAAATGATTTGACCGATGATCCAATTGAGGGCACTTTTTATGAATCCGAACTTCAAAAAGTCGTGAAGTCGGGAGATATTCTATATAGAGTCAAAGAAGTGTTAAGAAAGAGAAAACACGGTAAAACAAAGGAGGTGTACGTAAAATGGGAAGGATGGCCTGATAAATTCAATTCTTGGATTCTGGAAAGTTCTCTTGAAAAATCCAAATAAATACAGATCTCTTCAATGAATCATCATCAGTCAAGATGAGTCTTCCAATGGTGTTAACCTCTACTGAGAGCCCGGAATATTTTGACACTAAATCGAATTGTTTTCGAATTCAGTTGAATAAACAGGTACAGTTAGATGGATATTGGACGGTCGCTCTAAAAAGTCAGAATTTTAAAAGCAGACAGCAAAACATTAGCAGCCAATGAAAAGACTGGGATCGTTAATTTACCGTTACAAAGCATGTTTTCTCAAATGGATGTCTACTTAAACAACAAGTTGGTTTCCTTTAACACAAACAATTATCCTTGGAAGGCTTACCTGAAAACAGTCTTGTTTGGCGGAAAAGAAGAATTATCTTCCCAGAAGCAGTCCCAGTTGTTTTTCAAGGACGAAGGAAATTTGGGTGACGCTAACGCTTACAATGGTGGCAATGCTGGACTAGTCTTGCGCTATGGCTATACACAAGAAAGTCATGTGTTTGAACTGGAGGGTAAATTCGATACTAAGTTTCGTAAGACAGTCAACAATCTCTTACCATAGAATTCGTATATGGTGCCTTTCCCGTTAGGGTTCTCGACAAACCCGTCACATCGGTAATTGGTGCCTGGTACGTGGTGTTCTCCGCCATTGAGAGCGTGTTGGATATGTAGAGGTTTTCCACGTTGTCGACTTCGGTACATTAGCCATTCAAACCACTGAATGGAAATTTTACTATAATTTTCCTTGCTGACGTAACCCTGCGAAGGTACGACGTTTCCCTACTTCCGTACTATCCTCCTTTTCAAGGTCACCGAGGGCCACCCATTAATCATCAAGGCATACCCCCATTACACCCTCAAAATCGTCCAATACGTGGCAAGTGGACGTTTGGTCTTTCGTGATTTCAACCTCTATGTTGTGCTGCAGAAATAAAGTTTTGTAAATGCCCATGCACACGCTGGCAATTGTTACATAGTCAAATGGGTCTACATCATCGATGGTGGTCTTTGAAATAGTGCCAACTGGCTTAACGAGTGAATTTTCTATTGTCGTGACTTGCAGGACGGTATTTCGAAACGCTAAGCATCCCCTTCTCAAGATGTCAACATCCGAACGGCAATACTTCAACATCTCATCTTGAAAGTTAAATACGTCGGAATTCTTGCTTGTATGCCACGTGGCCAACTTCTTTCTCTCTCCCGACGACAGGAAATTGTATCCGTAGAATTCTAGAGCTGGATAAGGACCCACGTACTTTTGATTCTCCTTTGTATTAAAAATAATGAGGGAAGAATCCTTTACTGAGTTCCTCCAAGCCAAAAGCTTCTGGGATCTTTGCCAATTTCATGGGGAGGAAATTTAACGAATCTAAAAACGTGAGATTCAATTTGTTTGCGATGTGCATGTACATGATTTTAGAGCCGTTATAAATGATTTTATCGGATCAATGAGAACCTCTAAAATAGGATACAAGTCAAAACATTTGGCATTGTGGGCAATTAAAATCGTGTTCTTGATGTGTGGTTGAGTCACGTAGGCACAAAACTGTTCTGCGGTCCTTTCGCCTTGAAAGATCTGTTCCCGATGACCGCACGTGTCTGGACAAGGTGGACCCACGGATTTTGATTTTTTTCATTTTAGCACACTTGTGACAACGTGTGCCACACTCCTTACACGTAGAATCGTTGTTCAAGTCTTCCTTTTCACAAGCATGGCAGGACGTCTGTAAGACCGCAAAATTAACTTTGTGTTGCTGTAGTCCACAAGACGGATCGTGACAATTTTGACACTGTCTACAAGTTGCACAGTGTCGGTCTTTTTTTGGTACATTCTCGACACCTGAGGGAAGAGGGGGTACAGCCTTGATCACATTGGAAAAGGTCGTCTTGACGTGTCTCAAAGTCATAGAAAATGAACTTTTTCTTCTGTCGTTCCTCCGGATCAGACTGAGAGGACTTTTGATAACAGAGGTGTTCTACGTGATATTCGGAACAGCTGGAACACTGCCACTCTCCACAAATGTGTAACTTATGATTACGTTTAGCAGTCAACAGTTTAACGCGACATTACCTACACTGATGCCATAATTCACAAGCGGGTGGTAATCAATCATTCCGCAACATTCTCCCGACTATGTGCCTTTCAAAGCAGGCGAGAGTGAACGACAGACACGACCACAAGATCGACATCCTACCTGCATTTCCGTTTCAGGACAATCATTGTGTTGACACACGTCGCAAGAAATCGCGCAAGTGTGTTCATATATATTTGTTTTTATAAGGTTCCAAACACAAATGACAAAAATAACTGGCATTGAAGAACCCCTGTATATTTCCAATACCATGCCAATGTTTCTCATTTTCTGTTTCCACGTGATACAAGTAAAGTGAAGTTCTTTCCGCATCCTCTTTAGAAACTCGAACAAATTTGTTACCCACAAGAGACGACACGACATTGATATTCACATCAAGCAGGGTTTCGAAGGGTTCAATATCATTCAACCCTAGATATATGTCGTTATGTACGCCTGCTTTTTCACAAAGCCATGTCGCCATTTCCGTTTGGCATTTTCTGCGCGATTTTTAAAGTAAATTTCCATAATAGTGTTTGAGAACAGTTCTATGTCCAATCACGTGATCCATTAGGGTGTTGGAGTTGTGTTTAGTTAAATGAGACCAAGTCTCGGCGTCTACTTTTTTACAGGTTTTCATGAAACAGAGCCCTATGGCAATGGGTAAATAGAGATCATTGTCATTTTCGACGTACAACACTGATTTCTTTCTTTTCAAAGAATTATTGGCTCCAAAGAGTGACGTCACCGCTAACTTATTTCCACTCCAACTCCCACCCTTCGGCAAATCAATAGACCCCACAGTGACGAGTAAATGTTCGTCGACCGGAATCGTTTCGTTGGAGTTTAGCATCTTGGTGATCTCGGACATGACGGTATCAGCATTGAGATTTTCCCACGATTGCAATGGGACTACAATGGTATTGTTCAAATTGGGGTGACTGAGTACCACCCGACCCAAATCGGCATCGTGCCCTCTGGCCTGTGACAACACGTCATCAAACATGTCGTGCAATTTATTTTATAAATGTCAATCACTTTTTCTCCTTGCAATTGATCATTAAATTTGACCTTAAAACTTGTGTCGCTGGCCAGGTTCTTTTTGAAGGTTCGGGTATCCTTTTCCCAATGTATGCTGCCAGATGTCTTCAATTGGGAAAAAATAATGATAAAGATTGTCTATTCACCCACAGACGCAGCAAAACTTTTCAAAATAACACTTTTCAAAATGTTGTTTTCTACTTGTCAAATTTCAGTTCGTTTTAAATATAAATGTACTTTTATAACATAAGTATGCAAGTAGATAACAAGCGTTGAATGAATTCAAAGTGATAAGGGGAATAACTCCACATGTATTTTGTGATCACTCTTCTGTTTTGTCACCTTAAATCTTGAGAGAATTCACAAATTTGTTTAAACGATTTACTTTTTAGCACAGAAAAAAATAAGACAAACTTTCTTTTAAAAAAAAAAAAACAAACAATTTTTTAATCAGATAATAATCAAATAATACAACTTGTATAAACATTTAAAAATAATAAAACCCGTGCTTTTTCACAATCTGTAACTTAAAACAATATTTAAATAAAAATGAAATCAGACCACCTTCCAAAAAAAAAAGGTTAATCGACTATAAAATCTCTCTTTTGAAAAATTGACTTTAAAGCGATCATGAATACAACCATTATTCATAATTATTCTTAATGATGAAAACATAATAAGATGAGTAGAAGATATTCATGCACAATGACAAATCAATACCAAGATTGTAATTAATATTGGACTACTGGTTTTGTCACTCAGTATTTAAAAAAAACAACCAAAAAAAATCATAATCAATCTAGACATACACATGTATGTATACATGACCTTACCTCAATAAAAAAATGATCATCGCAAAATCAATTTCACTCTAAATTCACTTCAGTGTGAACCAGTCATTAATATAGATACATACACTCATGTATACTTGACCTTACCAAAATAAAAAAAAATTGATAATCTATAAATGACACACCATAAGGATTGATTGATTATTTATTGCTTTCCGCCACACTCAACAATTTTTCAGTTATCTGGTGGCGTCCAGTTTTTGTTGGTGGAGGAGAGAACCCAGATACAATGTACCTGGGAAGAGACCACCGACCTTCCGCAAGTAAACTGGCAAACTTGCTCACATAACGCCGCGGCCGAGATTCGAAACTTTTCATTAATGAATCAACAATTAACTATGTTCTAATGACATAACCCGTATTATCATTAACATGCACATTTTGTACAAATTCAAAAAGTAAAAAATGCCAAACATATCCTCAAGAAAAGTCTGTCTTTGCTACGTACAAGATGTAAACTGATAAAAAAAATCAGTTTTTACAAGCTCGTGACAGCTTAATTTTCTTTTGCTTCCTGTTCTAGAGTTGAAGGCAGACAGGCGAAGTCTTTTCTGGTATCAGAGGTTTTGTTGATGTGGGGGTGCATAATACATACATATATACAAAATATACTGTCATAATGCACTGTTTTTTATTCTAGTTTTGCTTGATTCTTTTTTTTTTTAAAGCATAATATCAATTTTCATTTCATTTTTTCTCTTAATTTCCAATATGCATTGGCCATAAGCGTGAACTATTTCAACACACACACACACACATTTTATGATGAAAAAAATACTAATTATTTGAAATAAAAAATTAAAATTTGGAGATTATATAATGATTGACAGATCATGATCTGAATGATTAGCCGATTAGCTTTGTCCTTGGATGACACAATATATATCAGGTCTAGAAACATTTCCAATTACCGTGCGTAGGATTAGAATGCTAAAAGGGTAACGTTAAATAGTAGGTCACGGATGAATGACTGACAGGGAATGGTTATTTCTAGTATAAAGTCAAATCAGGTCATGTGATTGTCGACAAGGCACCCACTCACGAAACGGTCTACGTGACCAAACCTTCACGTAAATGACCTCTGGTGAGAACATCTTCAATTATCTTTTTTTTTAAAGGTTATTATAAAAGTTCTGTCAAAATAGGTATATAAAAAAGCCATTGCAGGGTTCAAGAAGCAGGATATTGTAATAAGTTACGTGTACCCATCATGCTGTACTGTTGTCTTGTGACCTCTTTTCTTATTTTGTTCTTTTGAACGAATTTATTAGACTTCTGTGATTGTTAATTTTATGCAGGATTTTTTTTTGAAATGTTTAAAATGACTTCAACTGTTTAAAACCTTGTTTATTCAGTTAGAGTGGACTTGATATAAACGTCTATGCTTGTTAATTATATGCAGGATTATTTGAAATGTTTAAAATGATTTTCAAATGTTTAAAAGTGTGGCTTCATTGGGGTTAACTATTTAGAAACCTTTGTTTGTACATGTGGGTCTATTATAGATTCTTTTGTTCTTATATTGAGAAATAGGTATGATATCATTAATCATATATATAACATATTTTAAAAAAAATGAAGGTGTAATTCTTGAAAAATGTGAAAGGAAAAATCGTTTGGGTAACAGGAAAGAACAAAAATTGGGTAACAAGAATTAAGCAGAGGATACTTACTAATACAAGTACTGTCTTCGTATAAATCAAAGTGTTTCCTCTTGCAGAATAAAAAAAGTTGGAGTTTTACATAATAATCACAAGGGATATATAAGGTGTGTCTTTGACAATCCCTCAGTGGGAAAACCAAAATATTTTGTGAATGACCGCAGACGGCTTGAAGGGATGGTGACCCCAGACGGCTTTATGGGATGGGTGACCCCAGACGGCTTGAAGGGATGGTGACCCCAGACGGCTTGAAGGGATGGTGACCCCAGACGGCTTTATGGGATGGGTGACCCCAGACGGCTTTATGGGATGGGTGACCCCAGACGGCTTTATGGGATGAGTGACCCCAGACGGCTTTATGGGATGGGTGACCCCAGACGGCTTTATGGGATGGTGACCTCAGACGGCTTTATGGGATGGGCTGTGACGTCATTGACCCCAAAGAGACCCCCAGACTACTACCCTTACTACTTACGGCACGGAACCCAGGCATAGGTCGACAATTGCGGCACTGCTCTTAAACAAGGTGAAATCTCTACATGAGTGAAAAATTATTCAATGGGACGTAAAACAACTTGCATGTACAAACAAAAGACAGTATGGTCCTCTCAAACAAACTCACATAGAGAAGGAAATAAATCAAGCATTCTGAGTTACTGCAGGCAATACAAAGCCCCCTTCCGGAAGGATAATTCAATCAAAAGTAGGCCAAGCGTAACAAAACTCCAACATGATCTCTAACTGTGCAAGACAATGCCATGTATAAAATTTCAGTTTAATATCTTCATCCATTGTGGAGAAAAGTCTGGAAAACCTCAATCGGAAGGACAGACAGACGGATGGACGGGCAGACAGACCAAAGGTAAACTAATAGTAAAAGAAAAGTAAATGAAAAGTGAAGATAACAAATGAGATCACTCTCATAAAGAATCTAAAATAAGAAACATTTATGTGCCGGAAGTGTTTTGAGAAGTGTAAGAACTAAAAATTTTATTTGCATATGCCAACTACAGTGAATTTCTTCTTGGGAAAAGAAACGTATTCCTAAGAAATTCCTTCCTTTAAAGGTGTGCGCGAAATTGAGTAATATTTTTCTTTTTTGATACTACTCAATATCGCACACTGTCCGTAGAAGTGGGGAGAGGCCTGTATTCTGGTAGATTCATTTTCCTATGTCAAAAAATAAGGATATGTCTTTGTCAGAGAAAAGAGCAACCCCTCGCCCCAAATATAACATATTACATCCTTACTTAACAATGAAGAATACTTATACAACTTATAGGTAAATTAATACAACTACATTAAACATAGTTATACTTTATTTATAAACACCCTTTATACATTTCGTATGAAATTAAATAGTAATGCATGTATGTGGCGAATGAAATATTTATAAGCATGACTTTATTTGAGACTTTAAAACTTGAAAAAGTAAAATTTAAATTACTTTGATAGAAATTTATAATTAACTAAACATTTTTCATAACCTCTACATGCATAATGAATAATAGATGTGGCGCTGGTAGTTCTAATCTCTTTTTAACGATTATGACGCCATCGCGATATATAGACTTACATATCCTTGATGAATCTTCCGATACTATGTGGATCACATACTGGTAAATTAGTTTTACATATTATATAATGAATTTTGTTTTCGGTGGCCATATAAAATTATAGAATATATTTACCTTGGTAAAAAAAAATATAAAAAAGAACGCCATTCTTTATCAGATCACATCCGTGGTAACATACATCTGTCCCGAAAAAACGCATGTCACTTCTTAAATCTTATTTCATAGAATGGGTTGATTGATTATTTATAGCTTTCCGCCACTCTCAACACTTTTTCAGTTATCTGGTGGCGTCCAGTTTTTGTTGGTGGAGGAGAAAACCCAAATACAATGTACCTGGGAAGAGACCACCGAGCTTCAGCAAGTAAACAGGCAAACTTGCTCACATAACGCCGCGGCAGAGTCATAGAATGGGCCGGCTTATAATTAAGAGTAAGGCAAACAGGGATCCACCCCTGGACACACCAGAGATGGTATCATGTACCTAGGAGTAAGCATCCACTGTTGACCTGTCACACTCGCCATGAGCCCTCTATCTTCATCAAGTAAACGGAGTAATCAGTAGTCAAAATCAGTATATAAAAAACGGCCTAACAATTGGTATGAAACACGTCACAACATTCGACCTAACCACAGGTTGCAAATAAGGTCATTATAAGGTCTAAAGAATTCCCGAAATGCCGACATCAACCACGTTAAAACCCCTTTAAATATAGATCAATCCAGATTATGATATCATCATACAAATCATGGTCTCCTACCTGTAATCACGACTTTGTATATAGCATTCGTGATCCTATCTCTTTCATTATTTAGCTCTCGTAAATTACAGTCCTGGTCGTATGTCTTTTTAATACACTTTTTATGAGTATTGTCATGGAAATCCAATGTACTTTTCCCCTGCAAGTGACCGTAACTATGATGAAACTCAACAATCTATCAATAAAAACTATAGACCAGTGGTTTTCTACGGCCATCTGAGTATCATAAAATGAAAAGCGTCAAATTTGCATATTCATAATACAGTGACCGGCCTTCCGATCGGATGGGTTCCCACTGAGAAAGTCTTGTAACTCTTATTGCCTTGACTATGTAAAAATAGTGGGTCACCTTGCCAACATTATATCATGCTTATACTGTTTTGTAAGGCTCTTTGTCATTTAGTTAGAGTGTTCCGATTAGTTCTCGTTTCCCCTGTCGCTGAACCTCAGGATCAGCCATATGAAATAAGCACAACATGTACAGAATCCAAACGGTCAATCACATAAAGCGGAAAAATAATCGAGAAAATAAAAGAATGGAAAAGACATGTCCAGTTTGTAAATCACGATAATCTTGCCTGTAGGAAAACCATTTAAGAGGAATAACACACCAGAGAAACCTAATATGGATATAAAATGGAGGAAATTGAAAACTAATATTTAATTACAAAAAAATGAAGTTTTAGTAGAAAGTAATCTGAAAAACTTATATCCCCCCGACAGACTCAAACATACGATCAACAGATTAGCGGTTAACATGCTAAACTACTGGGCTACTCTGCTAGACAATTCGTATTAAAAGAAATATGCATGCATTGCTGATATTTGAGGAATATGTTTTGGTCCCAGCTGACAAAGCTTGTTACAGCAATGTCTTTGTTTGTAAGGTTCATTATTATAACTGTAACTTAAACGAAATTCACACAATTCCACCCTTGGGAATCGTACTTATATTCCAACAGCTTTTTCAAAAGATGAAATTCTTCAAAATCATGCTTCAGTTTATACACATATAATATTCCAGTAAATAGGGTGGTTGAATATGAGTTATCGTATTTATACTGGATTCCAAAACGTTACAGAAACCCTTACAAAGAAATATACATTGCTGAAGCCATTAATCCCGTGAGGATCCGGGTTAGAATAGATCCTCAGTACTCCTTGCTTGTCGTAAGACGCGACTAAATGGGGCGGTACTTCGGATACGATCGCAAAAATTGAGGCCCCGTGTCACTGCAGGTGTGGCACGATAAAGATCCCTCCCTGCTCAAGGGCCCTGAGCGCCGAGCATTGGCCTAAATTTTGCAGCCCTTCATGCTTTGGATTCTGGTATGAAAAAATACAAGTATTCCACAAAATTCAGAAACAACAATGTGCAAATGATACAAAAAAAGAGACTACTGTTATACGGATATGGATATATAGCTGTATATATGCCAATACATAAATTCTACAGACTACATGCATGCATGTATGAGGATGTAACATAAAGATCCCTCCCTGCTCAAGGGCCCAGAGCACCGAGCATAGGCCTACATTTTGCAGCCCGGGTGCTCACGGGATCCATTTTTATATAGTAATATTCCATTATATATATCATATGCATATGGTGTTTATATCTCTCAACAGATTCGATACATAAGAGTTTGTTCTGCATATGATCATTTTGGAACCGAGGCAGGCTACTGAGAAACAAGTTTATGTTACAGGGTTTAAACAGTCTCGTTTAAAGTCAGAAACTCGCAAAGTCTACGGTCGTTATAACGATCTAGTTATTCAAATTGACGAGACAGCAAAACCCGAGACACAGCAAGTGTAAACGATATGCTCAAAGGCCATACGCGCCGAGCATAGGTTTAAACTCTGCAGCCTTCACCGGCAATGGTGACGTCTTCATATTAGTGATTATCGAGAGGGACGTTACAGAATATACAACCAACTAATTCCTCCTAGGCACTTGGTCCCACCTCTGGTATGTCCAGAGGTCTGTTTTCGTTATTTTATAAATATTGTATTCCTTATAGGAGTTACGAGATTGATCATTGTTCATATCTGCACTTGTTCATATACATCAAACAGCCCGATATAAAATCCGATTTTATACTACAAGAGAACACGACACAGACGTTTAATTTGATATTTCAAATTTAGAAAGTTTTTCACTTATTGTTAGTAACAGCTATTAGCAGCAATACTTAGTTTTAAAAATGATAATATTGAATTTCAGTCTATTTACACCAAAAGCTTTTTCCCCAGTTTGACACAGTGTCATAATGGTTTTAGTAGGAAGTATTACTAATATATAGAAAAATGAAATGGATATCCTGCGTATTGCTGCATTTAGTAAGAGGCATTAAAGACATCCATGAATGATTCACTAGAGAATGTAATAATACAACGATATTTGACCTATCCAAGCATTCGATATCAGAAAAATAGTGTTCAAATCGTAATTTCTCTACAGCTGAAGTTATTCCACGATTCTAAAGCAAACACCTTTTCAGACAACATGTTTCTAGCATGTTTATTTTTACATTTTTATTTTATTACTTATTTTATTTTAAAGGCTTTTAGGTATTAGGTCAGTGCCATTTTGTATTAGATATACGTCCCGCTAGTTGATTGATTGATTGTATGTTGTTTAACGTCCCGCTTGAGAATTTTTCACTCATATGAAGACGTCACAATTGCGGTGAAGGGTTGTAAAATTTAGGCCTATGATCGGCGCTTAGGGCCTTTGAGCAGGGAGGGATCTTCATCGTGCCACACCTGCTATGACACGGGACCTCAGTTTTGCGGTCTCATCCGAAGGATGTCTCTTACGACACTCAAGGGGATACTGAGGATCTACTCTAAACCTCGGGTTCCCAAGGGGCCAGACCGAGTTGAACTGAGTACAGGTTGGTAGGGAATTTTTGACTGAGTAGGGGTACTCAAATTTATGATAAATCAAATATCGTTTCGTCAGCATCAAAATGTAAAGTATACTTATAAAGAGAGTTTATTGTAGATCAATCAAGAGATCATTACTTATTGCATGACGGAAAAAAAATTCCACAGATTTCAAAAATTGCGTCAAACAGGTGAGATTGAAAATAGTCTCATCCAACAGCCACACAGACGTACGTACATCTCGGTACACTTCGTCCGATTCCGGAAATCCAGGTAACCTGAACTAACGAATCCCAAGCACTGTTCGTAATATTTAGAGCACTGCCGTCTTTTCCAATCCGCTACGAGTGATTGCATCAAACTTCTGATGCTGACTGTTTCAAGATTCCAGACTAGAAAATACTTCATCGACGTTTGAACAGTTGTGTACTTACACGTAGCTGATAACACGTGTTTAATAATTCAGGGTAGTCTATGGTTATTTTAATTCTTATCGGAAAGTTTTAAATCAAAGGTGTGAAAGAAAGAGAAGAAATATGTCTGTAAGAAAAGGAAGGCGTGAGATGCGTATTGTGACGTAAGGGCTACTCGTGGACTTCTAACCCTACAGAACTCCTCACTTTACTTTACTCTGTCTCTGAAGCATTATATGGGTCTGCAACCATTATCACGATTGCATAAGAGCCTCAAGGTATGCATTTCACGTATCTGTTTCACCTATTGAAAAGCAGTAAATTCTATAGTGTGTATGAAATTATGGAAACCCAACGGGGTCAAAATTCTATCCCTGTAACTGTACTTGTTAGTACGCAATGCACCATTCGTTCAATGTAAATAGAAAATTTTATGTTAAATGTAAAAATGTTAAATATAATCGTAGAAATGCTAAACGTAACATTATCCCACAAAAAAAATCACATTATGGACCCATGAATTTAATCAGTGACTAAAATTATTGTACAGTTACATTATTTTCATCTCTCTCTAGAGAGAGATAGTGAGAGATAAATTATATATATATATATATATATATATGTGTGTGTGTGTGTGTGTGTGTGTGTGTGTGTGTGTGTGTGTGTGTGATAGAGACTGGTTTGTGCCTCTGCTGATTATCAAACCCGGGACCTCTGGCACGACAGTACAGTGCTCTACCGATCGAGCTAGAGAGTTAACCCACTGTCCCCCGCTAGTAGGAAGGCCATGTATCTAACACTACCATATTTTCCCGAGAGAGAGAGAGAGAGAGAGAGAGAGAGAGAGAGAGAGAGAGAGAGAGAGAGAGAGAGAGAGGCGTCCCGACTCTCCCATAGTGCCAGCACCTGTGGGGCGAAGTTCTGGGGGCAATCACTTTCACCCGCCAGAGATTACTCAACGTGGGCGCCAAATGTAACTGCTTTGTGCCTCTGCTGAGAATCGAACCCGGGACCTCTGGCACGACAGTCCAGTGCTCTACTGATCGATATAAAGGGTTAACCCTTTACTCAATCGGTAGAGCACTGGACTGTCGTGCCAGATTCACATCAGAGGCACAACAAACCAGTCTCTGTTACATATATATAATAAAAATATCACAAAGTCGATTGAGTATATACACAATCGGTTTTGTGATATATTCAGGATTATATATATATATATATATATATATATATATATATACAGATTCATACTAGGCTATGACATCATGTATACACCACTTTACAGCTATGTAACATTCATTTTGATGAGGTTACTCATTATCTTACTTCGGAACCCTCCTCGACTTTTCTGTAAATTGATACGGCTGCTCTTGAGTTCGGTCGAACATAAACGTTGACCAAGTATACCATTCTCTGACTGCGTTATTTTCCTATTGTAAATGAATTATATACAGTAGCATCATTATCCTAATTCGTCGCAAAAGTTCGATTTACATTAGTTTGCGAAATAATGCCTCCAAAATTAATCTGACTAAATACCATCTGCGCAAATGCAGGTAATGTTCAGATCGAGCAGCATGAATAAAAGATGGAGTCTGCAGACAGAGTTCTAAGAATGGAAATTATTGATACAGCTTAGAGGCATTATATTAATGACTACAGTTACAGTACATTATATCAAAATCATCACCGACATCCAAATTAGAAAAAAAAATACAATCTGTAATTTTCACATAACGTACATAATTAGATACGGCTGCAAAAACATTATATACATGGAAGTAAATAATTCATAGCAGAAATATTCTGCATAATTCGTATAAAATTTGAAGGAAGGTCGCGGTGTTTGTTTGTTTTGGGTTTTTTTTATTGTTTGGGAGTTGCTTTCCTTTACTCTGAAATTCAAAGTTCATTTTTTAAGCGCTGAATGTAACCGATAATACGATTATTGTCATCAGTCCATTTTCAATCGATTCACAAGTGCATAAGGTCCAGCACCACCTGGTGCTGAGTGTGTTACTGAATAAGTAACTCGTTCGCAGAAATGTCTTCGCCTTCGAGAGTTCAAATTGTCAAGACTTAGCATAAATTTCGATTTATTCCTTTCATCTGGGTTAAATTCAAATATACGGATCAAAAGAAAAAACTAAAAGAAACACAAAGTTGTAATTTTTTTTACTGAATCTATAACATATTTTTGTCTAGAATGAATGAATAACTCCTTGTTACATCTAAATATTCTGTAGAATTTAAGGAAAAGGCTAAGATAACTAACATAATTCAATCTTGTAATTTCTATAGAAAATACAAATCAGAGAGATAGGCAAATTCGGAGCCCTTGACAAACCACAGTGGGATCAAGTGGCTAGGATAAGTAAGCATCCCCCTGTCGACCGCTCACACCCGTCGTGAGCCCTACATCCCGATCAGGTAAACGGAGCAATCCGTATTTAGAATCGATGTGCCAAGAACGGCCTAATAATTGGTATGAAACATGTCAGACAGCATTTGACTTGAGGGAAAGTTGTACTGGTAAACTAGATCGTTATAACGACAAGAAATTTGCGAAATGCTGACTTCAGACGAGATTGTACAAACCCCTGTAACATCAACCTCTTTGTAAGTAGCCTGCCTCGATTTAAACACAGATCATATGCAGAACAAGCTCTTGCGTATCGAATCAGTTGGGAGATATAAACACCATTTCAGGTGATGATGGAATATTGCCACATAGATAAGGGACGTTGACGATGGAGAAATTGAAATCATCCCGTTTGTTATAAAATAGAGTTGTTAGTTTGCCGTCAACATCTAATTTCAATAAAATATTTAAGTACGAAGCAGATGTGCAAGACTTTGTAGTGTCTTTTATTTCAAGTTCACTGGGATATATCGAATCGACATATGGATGAAAATAAGCATTGTTAACAGATGAAACATCGTCGATATATCTAAATGTCGAGGGCAAAAAAAACCAAAAAACAAAAAACAAACAAACAAAAAACAAAAAAAACAAAAACAAAACAAAAAAAAACAAAAAAACAAAACCAAACATATTTCATAAAATCCAAAATTTAATCTCTGTAACTCTCGATTGTTTTATAATTCAACGACCCGTAGTTTACCAAATGCACGGAGGTTCGATATATTTTCGATAGTTGATTGTGTTGTGTTTAAATATAATCGGTTTTTGAGAAATGTGTGCCTGATTGATGCTCAACGCAACAAAGCAATTGAACGACTAGAAGCAGGTGTATCACAACACAAAGCACGATATCTAGCGTTGTCACTATTGCCGGTGAAAGGCTGTAAAATTTAGGCTATGCTCGGCGCTTATCGCCTTTGAGCAGGGAGAGGTCTTCATCGTGCCGCACCTACTGTGACACGGGGCCTCGGTTTTTGCGGTCTCATTAGAAGGGCCGCCCCATTTAGTCGCATCTTACGACAAGCAGGGGTACTGAGGATTGATTTATTCTAACCCGGATCCCCACTGGATTCGTAGAGATTAATAGGAAATTGTATATAATATAATGATTATATCATTTCAAACTTGAACGACTGATCGCGGTAGCTCAGTGGTTAGAGCATTCGCTTCGTAACCGGGAGGTCGTGAGTTCGAGCCCCGCTCGTGCCATGGCCGCGTCATACCTAAGACGAAAAATAGGTAGTGTTTGCTCCTTCGCCAAACGCTCGGCATTTAGAAGTGAGAATCACAGGTCTTTCGGATATGACCGTAAAAACGGAGGTCCCGTGTCACGGTAGGCGTTGGCACGTTAAAGAACCCTCACTGCCACGGCGCTGAGTGTTAAGCATAGGTCTAAATTTGTGGTACTTCACCTACAACTGGTGACGTTTCAATATGAGTGAAAAATTCGTAAAACAAATAAACAATCAATCATTCCCGGGTACATTGTATCTGGGTTCTCTCCTCCACCAATAAAAACTGGACCCCACCAGATAACATACAAATTGTTGAGTGAGGCGGAAAACAACAAACAACAAACAATCAATCAGTCAATCTAATCCGGATCCCCACATGAACGATAAGCACTTATCTCTTCTTTGGTGTACTATAGATAGACGTGTTACAGAGAACAGTTTGTGTAGGCTTCTCTCCCTTGAACACCATATTTCGGAGAAAACTTAATTTTTAGTTTGCAGCAATTTGATTTCAGTAATTGTGTCGCTCCGAAAGGCAACAATCCTGAAAATGGTTTAAAATTTACTCGCAATGCCAGCTGTAAACCCCTGCAGAGTACAGTACTAAGATGAGGACAGAAGGAAATTAAATCAAATGAAACCGAGATCTTTCTCTAAAACTAATAAACTCACAGTGGTACAGTGTAGACAAGGCTGTACTTCCCACGATCCAACGGATCTAATCGCCCTTTGTGTAATATCTATTATATTGGGGTGGGAGATTTTCATGTCTTTGTATATACCATTGAGGTTTGTTTGTTGTTTTTTGTTATTTTTAATTTAGTTTGGTTTCCTCCATGTATCCTCCTTTCCTTCATTCTCTTTAAAAAAAAAAGACTGGTTTTCATGTAAAACTGTTCATTTTAAAGAATTGAATTAAAATTTGTTTCAATATTAAAATGATCAAAAATAACCTTTTTTAGGGAATTAATATAGTAAACTTTGATGTTTTCTATGTCTTAAACGAAAAATATTTCGCAAAGCCTTATCTAATATAAATTAGTCAAAATGTGATTCTAGACAATATGCCATCTTCCAATTTCGGGCCCGTGGGGATTCGGGTTATTAGAATAGATCCTCAAAACCCCTGACCCCACCCACCTCCCCAAACTTCAGAAAAACGTCAATATCTTACATAATAATTAAAGTAATCAAAATCTGACAGAAAGGTATCGATATCTATCATCCCTGAAAATTTGACGAAAATCGGTCAATGCATATTCGAGAAATCGCGTGCACAAAATTTGTAAGAAAACAAAATAATTGAGAAACCATAGGAAAATATTTCCTCAGATACCATAAGTTTGTACATTTTGCCACACCCGGTCGAACCCTTTACGATATTTTGGCATTTGAAATCCAAGGAAAATTAATTGTATGAAAATTGTGGCAAGCGTTTTTGAAAAAAAAAACTCTGAAATTTTCGAAAGTAGCATAATTTCTGTCAGTATGATAAAAAATAAAATCTTGAAACAACAACTCTGTAGAAAGTTGTTAAAACTTATCTTTATTATTCGCAGAAATATCGTTTGCAACGTTGCAAATAAATTAAACAGCGCATATGATACAGTGATAAAAAAAGAATCAAGGCGTTACAGTATGTTGTCTACCCTTTTATAAACCATATGTGTTCATAGTAAAAGTGTTTTTAATGAATGAAATAAAAATATCCACGTACAACAGTTAGTAAATGTTCGGGTATGGATGAAACAGCCAAATCATTTTACAGTCGGGGTGAACAATATCAAATAATCTAAGATAGATATGTCATAGTTATTCTGAATATTATATAGAAAATAAATATATTAATGTCGACACTAATTCCGTAATTCGGTGAGTTATCGTACGAGAATGGATTACTAATGCACAAACAGATACTGCACCTGTAGAATCTTAATATGCATAACAGAAACACTATTTATAAAATGTGTATGATTGATTGATCATATATTGTTTAACGTCCCGCTCGAAAATTTTTCACTCATATGGAGACGTCACCATTGACGGTGAAGGGCTGCCAAATGCTCAGCGCTTATGACCTTTGAGCATTGAGGGATCTTTATCGTGCCACACCTGCTGTGACACGGGGCCTCGGTTTTTGCGGTCTCATTGTATGTAATCTCAACAAATAAATAATAATAATAAAAAGCAAATAAACAAAATACTACAGCTATATACTGCACTATTCAGTCATGCCGTGGAGAACGCATTCCGCGAATAATGTGAAAGTGAGAGAATTCTAAAGTTATTGTTTTATTTCACTATATATTTCACTCTTCATATTCGGATGATTTAACCGGTCAGTGTGACACACTTCCACATTATTAGTATAGCTTAAAGACAAAAGAAAGACAACTCTGGTGTAAATCAGTTACCTGTTTGGTTGTTCGTATTTTGAATTAAAAATAATCAATGTACATGTTTTCAAGAAAATGAAACTTGCCTCACCACAGTAAATTTCTTTTCATCACAACACGACCTTAATACGATCGATTGATTGCATGTTGTTTTACGTTCCCGCTTGAGAATTTTTCACTCATATGGAGACGTCATCATTGTGGGTGAAGGACTGTTAAATTTAGGCCTATGCTAGGCGCTTAGGGCCTTAAAGCAGGGAGGGATATTTATCGTGCCACACCTATTGTGACACGGGTCCTCGGTTTTTGTGGTCTTATCCGAAGGACCACCCCATTTAGTCGCCTCTTACAACAAGCAAAGGGGTACTGAGGACCTATAGTAACCCGGATTCCCAAGGGGTGGAAATATGACGTATGAATAAACAATAATTCTTACTAATAAAAACCGGTCGCGGTAGCTCAGTGGTTAGAACGTTCGCTTCGTAACCGGGAGGTCGTGAGTTCGAGCCCCCGCTCGTGCCATGGCCACGTCAAACCTAAGACGAAAAATAGGTAGTGACTGCTCCTTCGCCAAACGCTCGGCATTTAGAAGTGAGAATCACGGGTCTTTCGGATATGACCTTAAAAACGGAAGTCCCGTGTCACGGTAGGCGTTGGTACGTTAAAGAACCCTCACTGCTACGGCCCTGAGCGCTAAGCATAGGTCTAAATTTGTGGTACTTTACCTACAGCTGGTGACGTCTCAATATGAGTGAAAAATTCTCGACGGGACGTAAAACAAACAGACAAACAAACAAACTAATAAAATTACAAATATATGCACATGAAAGAATAATATTTCTAAGATTAAATAGGCTTTCGTTTCGTTGCAGATTTAATGACCACTGGGTGATGCTGAGTTCCATTTCAAATGTGTGTTGCACTGAAAACAGGGTAACGTATATTTTAATTTTGTACCTGGCTATTTCTTCAAAATGAGAAGTCCCAATACTAATTTTCTACACAGAGAAGTAAATTTCAAATATTTTTAATTCCAACAGTTTCTGTGATATAACAATGATTTCACTTGCACTCTGCACATGAGCATTACAATAGTATGCCAAAAATTTGATGTTTTTGAAAATTCAGCAGAGTTGAGGCAATGCATCGGTTTCAAGATACACGAGTTATTTCCCTTTGGAGAATATGGTGAGGCGCAAAACAATTGTTTGCATGTTCGAGTGGGACAAATAGGTGAATGTGTTTAACAAGTTTCATCGCCCGAATTCGACTGACATACAGACTAGGTATATAATAAGTATTCAGGAAGTAATTGATTGTTTATTGTTTTACGCCACACTCAACAATTTTTCAGTTATCTGGTGGCGTCCAGTTTTTATTGGGGAGAACCCAGATACAGTGTACCCGGGAAGAGGCCACAGACCTTCCGAAAGTAAACTGGCAAACTTTCTCACATATATCGCCGCGAGCGAGAATCGAACCCGCGCTGACTAGAGGTGAGAGGCCTTGTGATTTTGAGCGCAGTGCTCTAACCACTCGGCCACGGGGGCCCCTCAGGAAGTAATTAAATAAATAGAATTCTTATTATGTTATTTCGTTGGTTGTACATATCATATCCAGGATATTACTTGCTAACATGACATTGTTTTCATGTTTCCACTTTAGTAAATTATTTCTTTCGAACCAATCGCGGTAGTTCAGTGGTAGAGAGTTCGCTACTAAACCTGGAGGTCTTGAGTTCGAGCTCCAATCTTGCCGTGGCCGCGTCAAATCTAACACGTTAACCTGGATAGAGATTGCTCCTTCGTCAAAAGCTCGGTATATAGAAGTGAGAATCACGGGTCTTTCGGATATGACCTTAAAAACGGAGGTCCCGTGTCGCGACAGGCGTTGTCACGTTGCTACGACCCTGAGCGCTAAGCATCGGTACTTAGTTCACCTAGTGCTGGTTTCGTTTCAATATAAGTAAAATATTCTCAACGCGCCGTAAAATAATCAATCGCATCTTTTAAAAAAAATAACTTTGATTTTCCGTTGAAATTCACTGAATAATTCTCTCAACTTATTTCTTTCAAAAAACGCTGGTAATGAATTCAAATTTTCAACATCAGGACGTCACACTTTGTACAATTCGATAGCATCACCGATTGTAGAAATTGTAATATAGCTAATTATTTAGTAGTGATGAAATGTTTCTAAATTTCTAGAGAATTTTAGCGTGCAATACCTGGGCCATTATTGAATGGCAACTCGGCATGAAATAATAGGATCCAGATCGAAGCGTTAACGTTGTACGCTATGAGACAAGACAGCTATCATAAACTTGGTAAGCTCTGACGCTTGTTTCAGAATTTTATTTCTTAAGTATCAATTCTTGTAATATTTCGACCCTTATTCACAGTTAAGGACCAGCAATTATCATTAACAATTTGAACCATTTCACAAGCATTAATTGATGCAATTGGCTGGATGTTGTAAATGTGTCATCAACTTGATATTGTCCCATTCATAACAGTACCAATAGTGTTTCAGTTTCAAACTTAGCGGGAAAATGAATATTATATTATCAACATAAAAGAACTGAAACATAGCTTAGCTATATAATAAGGGAGTTATTGAACTAATATTTGTGAATACTTGCACTCTTTGGGTGTGAAAATTTACTTATAAATTCGCGAATTTTCCAATCCAATTGAGCCAATATTCACCATTATGGGTTCAATAACCCTATACAGCTCCATGTTTCCATTGTTTTTAACCTCAATACAAGAAGCCTAACCATTGATTTCTTATCTAAATATCATATCGGTGTAGAGAGTGCTGACTATGTTTACACTAGCTGAAGTATGGAAAAACGAGAGAGAGAGAGAGAGAGAGAGAGAGAGAGAGAGAGAGAGAGAGAGTACCAGAAAGTGTCGGATCCACGAAGTGGTGCAGAAAAATATATAAAGCAGTAAAATTATCTACGACGCGAATATTTATATTGTCAATTTTCGAGACGAGCTGTCCCATCCTTACAAAAAACGAAAGGGTTTTACACAAGTATAATATGTACAAAAAGAAAACACTAAATGTAAGATATCATATTACAAGACTTTAATCATCTGTACTTATACCACTCATAAAGCAGGAGATCTCAGGCAGGTCTAAACTGCTGTTCAAGTAGGAACATTACTGTCGGACAGTTTCCCGAATGCTGACCAATTTTTGTCATTCTCTCGTTGGTTAAAAAGAGGGATATTCTGATTATGAAAGGTTCTGTCTTTTAAGAAAGCTCGGTACGCTCTTAACAACATCAGAAAATGGGCCCTTGTCATGGGAAAGCGATAAATGGTGTTTTCAATGATGCACGGTTTCAGACGAAAAGTTTGAACAAGCGATGCAATTTTAAGCCACAAAAGAAAGCATTGTGCTTATATCGATTTCCAGGGAGCGTTGTATTCTTTTAATAAGTCAATCTATCCAAAACTGGTATTAAATATAATACAAGATGTTTAATTATCTTGTCATAGCGTGTTTGAATCCAGACCGTTCCTGTATCAACGGGGTTAGAAAGGTGGCTTTACATTTAATGTGATATAATTTTGGAAGAAAACTTTCTCAGCAACAAACTTGTTATCATTCAACACTGTTACTAATCGTTATAATGATCAAGATATTTGTTAATGGAACATAAATTTGATTCTCTAAAACCTTATACTCTACAACACTTTATAGTTTGGTCAATCATCGTATTAAACTGGAGACAAACAGACTTTATGGGCACCTAATGTGTTGTTGCTCAGTTTGGCACAAATAAACACAACAAAGTTGAATGATCATTTATTTTAATTGAATAAATGACAAAATAAACCAAATATTTATACGCAATTTCTCCGGGGAAAAACATGTAAAATATATCAATAACATGTGTTAAAATTGGTCAAAAACTAAACAGTATACAGACACATGTGCATACTCATCAAATATGAGAAAAAAAATACTTTATGCTATATCTAGAATGTTGCGCATGTGCTACTAATTTAATTCATATTACGTAATATCCACGGCAGCATCTCAACAACGTGATCTGATCCTTAAACAACTAGAATTGGAAGCTATTTAGATCCCCCAAGTCCAGATTTTACTACCACTCATTCACAACAACAGGAAAAGAATAACATTTTCGTTAGCGATTTGGTAAAGGTTTTACATATTAATTGCAATGACGTTTTAAAAATAACTGTTCAGAGTGATTTATTCGGGTTGTGTGACTCGGACCTTCGTGTGCATTCCTGAAATAAGGAGAAAATTATCAGACTGTGTATCAATAAAAAAAACATTTGTCCATTGTATGTCTCATTAATATTTGACATAAGAGCGGCTGTTGCAATTATTATCTAGTTTTTATTCTACTAATCTCCTTACAGTATTAGCAATTAACATTGGAGTTCGTATCATTTAAAAATAAAACGAAAACAACGAAAAAGTAATAAACGCACAAATAAACCTAAAGAGAGTTGGTTGGTTGTTTATTGTTTAACGTCCCGCTCGAGAATTTTTTAACTCGCCATTGCTGGTATGGGGCTTCAAAACTTAGGCCTATGCTCGGCGCTGACAGCCTTTGAGCAGGGGGGGGGGGGTCTTCACCGTGCCACACCTGTAATGACACGGGGCCTCGGTGTTTGCGGCCCGAAGAACTGCCCCATTCACTCGCCTTTTACGACAAGCAAGTGCTATTGAGGACCTATTCTAATCTGGATCCCCACGAGACTAGACAATATATGCATAAAATATTTATAGTGATGTTCAAAAACAATTTTTATTAATAATTATATTTACCAATATACATCTTCAGTTTTTTTCCCCATTCCATGCACATGTAACAACACACAACTATCAAAAACTGTTCAGATGCCGTGTAATAGTACGAAAGATAACTCGTGATACACTTCACATTTATACAATATACTGGATTACATTTCTTACTTGCGGATTGTTTTATAAGACAAAACTTGCATGCTTTATTCAAATAAAATGTATGAAATCTTAATTAAAATGTTAGGAACTTAGCTTACAAAGATAAGTCAATAATTAAACCAACTGAGTATGAATAACTGTGCTATTTTTACTGCAAACATTGATCCACTACATATTTGCATGTGCATTTTACTTAATTACTCAGTTACCTGTTTTAAAATGTGCTGTGCAATTAAAATTGCTATAACCAATTACAGACCCTGGTAGATGTAGGTTTTCACATATTTAATGTTCTCCAAGTCGAATAACTCCTAATACATGAAGGCCCTCCCCGCCTCAGAGATGACCTTGTAAAGGACAAGAACAATGCACATCTACACTTCTTTTATCTTTCATAAACGTTTAATAATAACGTTTAAAGAAAAAAAAATACAGAAGCAATGCTATGTTTTCCCTTACAGAAATATGTAAATTTCTTCAACCAATATCATTGTTATTCTAATATTAAAAATGACCATAATTTCTAAAATTAACTTGATTAATTCTCTGTATATACTTGTTTGTGTCTAAGGTCTCGAAGTAATTTCCCTTTCACATCAGTAGGTGATGTACTTTAATAATCTTACGAGTGCTGTATACGCATGCTCCGATGACGACAGATACGATCTGCATCTACTGATTTATGTATCCATTGAAGTTTTTTCTGAATCTAAAAATACCATAAAACACGTTTAAAACAAAGGAATTAAAAAGGATAGTCTAACTGCTTGTCAGTTTGAGTCAATAACAGCTTTGTAGACATAGCTGATTTCGCCCACGTTTTATTTTCGCCTGTGTCAGAAATGTGCGACTTTAAAACTGGGTAAATATAACTTCACTCGTTCCTTTAAAGTAACAAAAATGACGTTGGACAAATTTAAGACAGGGTGAAATCATTTTAAATGTACTTAGTCAAAAACAGCACGAGGTGCATGGCAATGTAATGTGAAGCGCTTTGAGCAGCATATGCTGGAAAAGAGCTATATAAAAACCAATCATTACAATTATTATAATTTCACTCTCGGTTTTAGGATTTATGAGATTGAATAGTATTTAGAATCGTCATCCTACCCAATTCTTCTCACAATAATTATTTCTGATAAAAACAAATATTATCATCAGGTGTACACGTCTTCACTGCAGATGTACCCAGGACAACGACAACTCGTTCTAATTGTAACGGGGACCATTACGGATGTTTCCCAAACGTCCCCCATTCAAAAAAGTGGTGTCATTAATATTGTGCTTCTGTAGGTGTAGGTGATTTGGACGACTACTAAAGAAAGAATCCAAATCACTTCACTGAAATGTCAACATGATCAATACCTATGAAAGAAATTAAACCTCTTAATGCACGCGCATTCGCGAACACGCAAAATTTGAGTTAGCTTTTACTTTACACCATTCATATTTACGGCATTCATATTGTAGACCTTCAGCAAAAGAATCATTTTAATTTGCATTTAACGTGAAAGTCATCACCATTTTAGTCCATAAAAAAGAAAAAAACCAAAAGAATGATTGATTGATTGTTTGTTTGTTTTACGTCCCGTCGAGAATTTTTCACTCCTATTGGACATTTTCGGCTGGGTGAACATTTACAGAATAGCGACTATGGATCTTAAGTATGGAGCGCATTGCTCATCAAAACCCCCAAATATATGCTACATTGTATATGCAAATAACAAAATCAAAAGGATTTTTCAAATGTTACGGGATTTTTTATTACTGTAATTCTTTTTTACAAACTAATCCTGCAATGATTTCAAGAACATTTGGAAGAATAGATCTTGGATGACGCCAGACAGTGTTCAAAGTTTTGTAAGCTTTTAACTTTGCAATAGATCGTTCAACAAGAGATCTATGCATCGAAAGTATTCTATTGAATTTTTTGTATTTCCGTCTTCCTACTGGATTTTGTCTATGTATCTGTTGCGTTGTAAATGGCGTGAGGATAGGATAGCGATTTGGATATATTTTATCTGCAAGCAACACAGTCTTCAGGGAAAGGTAGTTCTCTTCCGGAAATATCGGGTAAAAGGGCATACTGTTGGGCATCATTCTGATGGCCGGGAAATCCACATTTAACATATCGTATGATGCCCGAATTATCAACGATAATCTGTGCATGAATAGCGTGATAGTGTCTATAACCAGAATAGTACAGTTCCTGGGGCTCAGTTCTTGGTTTATAAATTTCAAAAGAAGTTCCATGAATAGCACCCACTGCAGATGGCAATTTTGGCCAAACTCGTAGCATTTGCCTCCACTCATTTATGGCTGGCCAAGATACAAAAGAAGAAAAGTAAGTGTGGAATGGCTCAATGAGAGAAGTAATCGTTTCATTAACTGTTGTGAGGCTAATGTTAAATAATGCAGATAGCATATGGTAAGTAGGGTAGCATCTCAGCCAGATCATGAACAGGAGCGCCCGATTCTCTTGGGAAAGTATGTGGCGTGCATGGTTTGCTCTTCTTTGAAAGACAAACACATTGTGGACAATCTCGAGAAACGAGTCTGGGCTTTCTCCAGTAATTTCAAAAAAGGAATACATGTGTACAGTCTAAAAACATCTCTACCCCTCCAAAGCACAGGCTCTGGAGCACACAGACGATGACGCACATCCAAAAGTGGATCAGGAGGTGGGGGTCAGAATTGAAAGCAAAATAGGAATAAGTTTTCGTAAAAGTCTAGCAACATCAGGAGGTGGCAGCGTTAGCGCTGGAACGGCAGCTATTACAGCATCTTCTCTCCTCATTTCCGCCATTTCTATTCAAACAGAAAACGCTTCAATGTACATGTAGAACTGAATTAAGCAACCAAACTATATTCATTAAAAGCTAAGTGATTAAAAGCGGTTTTTGTTTTCCTTTCTTTAAAAAAAATATGGGCGATTTTATCTGTAAACAGTAAATATACCAACAAAAGTTGGCAAA
The DNA here is from genome assembly GCA_024699665.1 of Ostrea denselamellosa. Lineage (NCBI taxonomy): Eukaryota > Metazoa > Mollusca > Bivalvia > Ostreida > Ostreidae > Ostrea > Ostrea denselamellosa. The sequence continues at coordinate 10,796,910 of JAMZEH010000019.1, read as the reverse complement.
ACTAACTCTCACTGGGACAAACGGCTATCATTCTTTTATTAAACCGTCTAGTTATATGGCCACCTCTGACACATTTTGCCCCGCATGGAATACGCCCGTTTTCAAAATTTTCAAAGAGATGACATTTTTGTGCACCGTACAATCAGTGAATGGTAACGAAACTCGGCTTAACATTGTCACTGTTGTACTGAAAGCGTGGCAAGCATGACGGAGTGGGACAGTTTGCCAGATTTGTCAGACGGTGAGTTCTCTTAGACATTCATATGTCTGTCTTTTCAAATTAATAACACATGCATGTAATTAAGTTTCCTTACCTGAGTTATGACCGCGTATAGTGTGCTCGACTGGTGTTCCTGCGTATGGAGCGCCAAACATAAACTCAAATGACTGTGCACAATGTGCATGTGTATTAATTCATAATATTTTGATTTTAGACGAAGATGAGCAAACAATTGTAAAGAAAATGAATACACGGAAACGAGTACCGATTTCAAAACAGGAAATTTTGATGATGCTGAGAAGCTACCAAGTTCACCCGTGCTCATGGAAGAAAATTATAGAAAACATCCGTGAGAATGATCACCAGCTGTCCGAGGATGCACAGCTTATCTACAGAACCAACACGGTGAAACAGCTTAAAGGTCGATTATGCAATAAGTTATCAAAATTGCTTTCAACCCCGGAGAATAAGATCCAGAGTACAGAAGTCAGGTAACACACCTCCGTGTTTATGCACATAATTGGGAACGGGATGCACAAGAGTTTGGTGATAAAAATAAAGAATGATGCCCCAATTGTTTAATGACAGTGTCATTTACACTTGTATTACATTCGTTATCTCAATCACAATTCCTTACATCAAATGTAAATCATCTTCAAACTACTGTAAACCAAGTTTTATTCGCAGCTACTTTATTTCGCGATTTTTTGTGATACAGCGAGTAATTTTTACCGTCGAGTTCTCTTTCTGGTTTTGCGTACCTAGCAAAATTTTCTCGCACGCGTATACAAGTTGGCTTACAGTATTTGGCACAGTATAACATTATTTGTGATACTTATTCATACAATTTTAGGATAGAAATTCAGAAAATAAAAGAAATCGAAAAAGGCAGCCACGACAAAAGACCACGAGATTTTAGAGCAGAAATCATATCTACCATTTCGGATGATGAAAAAACGGGGGAAAAGGAGAAAAAACGGGGGGAAAGGAGAGAAAAAAACAACAGGAAAATTCAAGAAATGTGCATGCATCACCTGAAACAGAAGTGCCGTGTTCCTCTGCACAAAAAGAAAAAGATGTGGACAAAACAGCTCAAAAGAAGAAAAAAAGGCCTCTTCTTGAACTCGTAAGGGAAAACCACATGGCTTATAATACATTCATAACAAAAAAAGTTTCGAAATTGATGAAGGCGTTGGGAGTTAGTTCAGGGGAAGATAGTGATTAAATCTTGGTGTTGAATATTCAATAAAGAATTGAAAAGTTTACGGTTGTTTTTTTTTTTTTATTTTCTTATATACTAATTTGCGCGATTGTAACGAGATACTACATGTATATGGAAATATAAATGCCTTTGAGGCATGTTATCGAATGCGACATTCAGTGGTTTCATAAATCAGTTTTGTTTCATAATTGCACTTCATGGTGTCCATACTTTTTATCTTAGTAATCAATAGTTGCAGTAAAAGTTCACCCAGCCGAAAATGATCATTGAGACGTCACCAGCTGTAGGTGAAGTACCACAAATTTAGACCACACGAATGCAGTACATGTGTATGCACGTGTGGGTAAGCATGACTGCACTTTTGTTGATGTATTTTAACAGACACGTGTATCGTATACCTACAGTATTATTTCATAATGTTTGCATCATATATAAATAAGTTACAGCGATTTTAAAATCGTCCAGTCAGACTTCGGCACCCGTGCAGGCATGTGCTGGCCAGTAATTTTAATCATACGAATTTCTAAGTAGTATTTGTGGTACTTCATCTACAACAGCTAACGTCTCAATAGGAGTGGAAAAATTCTCGACGGGACGTAAAACAATCTTCAGATAATGAAATCAACCACTGAACTGATACTTGATATAATTCAACATTGAAGAGAGCAGTAAATCAATTAATGTCCACATAAAATCGATTATTGTGCGCAATACTTGATCTGGTGCGCGCATTGATTCAAGACAGCAACTATTTAATTAGAAATATCTTCCAATTCAACACAACCACAATTTAAATAATGAATTCGTTTAATTAAATACTTGCCCTCTTTAAAAGAATTGATGCGCGCATTAGTTCCTTTCACAAAATCATTGTAAATAATTAAAGGTATCTTCAATTGAATTAAAGATGTCATCCAATCAAATTTATACCGAGCTTGGTTACTTTAACACAAATTCTTACGATATTCCGCAATTAGAAATTCCAATTTCAGGACCACATTTATTACCCAATAGTTATACATCACCAATAAAGGAAAACATTATATGTCTCCATTTAATTTTGACTGGGATCATTTTACATTATACCATTAAAAATTCATAAGGGAATTGGCAACGTGATTAGTCTGTGTTATTTTTTATTCACCACATAATATTTGTGTTGTTTAATGTCCCATACCAGAAGCTTTCACTCATACAGGGTCGGTATAACCTGTAGGTGGTGTGAAACTAATTTTGGCCTGTTGTCTTATAAGGTCTGAAGAGTGATGGTTCTATATCGTGTAAACGTCGACCATGACATGGGATCTTCATTTGGAATGAGAGTACCAAACCCCTGGATGCGTTACCCGGACGCAGTTTACCCAAGATTGAGCGGAGGTATAAATGTTTAGGTGTGGTGTGATTGGCTAATATCAAGAGTATAATTATTTGTTTGTTTTACGTCCCGTCGAGAATTTTTCACTCATATTGAGACGTCACCAGCTGTAGGTGAAGTACCACAAATTTAGACCTATGCTTTGCGCTCAGGGCCGTAGCAATGGGGGATCTTTAACGTGCCAACGCCTACCGTGACACGGGACCTCCGTTTTAAGCCCATATCCGAAAGACCCGTGATTCTCACTTCTAAATGTTGAGCGTTTGGCGAAGGAGCAATCACTACCTATTTTTCATCTTAGGTTAGACGGGCCATGATGGCACGAGCGGGGCTCGAACTCACGACCTCCCGGTTACGAAGCGAACGCTCTAACCACTGAGCTACCACGACTGGTCTTAGTATATTTGAAATTGAGAGAAATAATACAGAAGTTTAAATTAAACAAAGTCCATTGTGGTATTTTCTACTTCACAGCCACCTTCGAATGACGGAACCGGTCGCGGTAGCTCAGTGGTTAGAGGGTTCGCTTCGTAACCGCGTCAAACCTAAGACGTAAAAATAGGTTGTGATTACTCCTTCGCTAAACGCTCGGCATTTAGAAGTGAGAATCACGGGTCTTTCGGATATGACCTTTTAAACGGAGGTCGCGTGTCACGGTAGGCATTGGCATGTTTAAGAACCCACACTGCTACGGCTCTGAGCGCTAAGCATAGGTCTAAATTTGTGGTACTTTATCTACAGCTGGTGACGTCTCAATATGAGTGAAAAATTCTCGACGGAACGTAAAACAAACAATCAATCGAACGATGGAGAAATTAGTCGTCTTGGCTACATCTGTACTATATTCTCTGTGTCTCAAATCATCAAACACTAGTAATTTCTATATGCATCTCGATGTGTCGTCATTCATATCACCGTACAATTTATCACGTATCTTGTTCCTCTCAGATTTCTCAATATCTTTCTCGTGGAGTCAGCTTGTTATAATCTGTGTTCGTCAGTTGTTCACTTTGTAATCGGTTGGACGTTTCATATAAGTGTCTTCCATTGATAGTTTTGTTGATGTACACGGGCTGTTTTGCTGGATTATACTTTACTTGTGCGTTACAATGATTTTGTGTTCATTGTTAATAAATTCTAGCCTGCCATGCCTTAAATTGACTTTTCCCATTTCTAGTCGTGTTGTTAATTTTCTTGATCCTATGGTTGACATTAGTCCGGATGACAAATGGTCAATGATAAAACATTCGCTTCATAACCGAAAGGTCTTGAGTTCGAGTTCCGCTCGTGCCATGGCCGCGTCAAACCTAAGACGTTAACATTGGTAGTGACTACTCCTTCGACAAACGCTCGGCATTTAGAACTGACAATCACGGGTCTTTCGGATATGACCTTAAAAACGGAGGTCCCGTGTCACTGTAGGCGTTCGCACGTAAAATAACCCTGACTGCTACGACCCTGAGCGCTAAGCATAGGTCTAAATTTGTAGTACTTCACCTACAGCTGGTGACGTCTCAATATGAGAGAAAAATTGTCGACGGGACGTAAAACAAACAATCAATCAACCATCACCGTCTGAACAAGCCAACTTTAAACCTTGTAAATATGTCTACGACTATTCCTGGGAACTCCGATTTGAATCAGTGAAGTTAATAAGTACACAATGAATTCTGGACCATTTTCGACCACTTTATCCAAGGTTACAATAGCTGTGCTTAAACTCTGTACACTTCTAGTGATGTCAACGAAGGCCAACCTAGCTGCTAATATTTCTTACTCCATAGACATTATCTATAACTTTATAAACCTCAGTAACAAAGCATTTGCGATTTTCATCCAATAAAATATTTTCTTATTTCCTTTTTTCTATTCTTTGTTTTACTTCCCTTTGAGATTTCTTTCTTTTTATTTATATCCAGAAGTCACCAGCTGTAGGAGAAATGCCAGAAATATGATTCTGGGCTATAGTAGTGTTGTTTCTTTGTGATTAGCCTGTAGAATAGAATTGTAACCCTTACTTGTCGTAAGACACGACCCAATGGGGCGGTCTTCGGATGAACCGCAAAAATCAAGGCCCCATGTCACAGCAGGTGTGGCACCATAAAGATGCCTCTCACTTTCATTTAATACTCCTATCTAGAATTTCATCAAGCCGTACAGTACAGGTCTATCTACAAGCTAAGTGTCCGACTCACTTACTCTCAACTCCCATCTGATAGTAGACGAATCGGACGCTTGGCTTGTGAAGATGGCGCAGGCCCATCGGAAACCAATGTCGCACAGTGTATTAACAAATAATTATTGAATTGATATATCCAGCTAGAAGAACTAATTGAAATTTTTACGAAAATATGCGTACACTGATTAAAAAAAAAAAAAGATAAATACAATGCCTACGAGTCATACATGTAATTCTGTTAAAACTATCGCGATTTTTTTTATGTTGATAGTTAGCTGATTATACCGTAGAGAAAGAAGTTAAAATTTCTGGTGTAGATCTATATATAGACCTAAGTACACATTTTCTGCATTAACTTAAAATCACTATAGATCTGTATGTTGTGTAATTTTACTTCCTTTCCCATATACTGTGATTTTTTAAAAAGTAATTTACATATTTTGAGAACACGCACAGCTCACGGATGCGGCACTCAGTATGCGAAACGTTTATAATCAACACACACCGTGCATTTGTCAAGTTATTGGCGTAGGCTAATTGTAAATCCCTTATTTATTGTATAGAATTTTACTTTTTGTATGAAATAGAAATCGAGGAATATATAATTTATAACACACAAATAACATACGTATCGTACACTACTATATTATGTCTTTTCTGTCATTACAGTGTTGCTGAAATTCACATTGATTACAGATAACAACCAACACCATTTTAAGTTTACAAACGGATTTTTAACAAATGAATCTATATGCAAAATATAAAATTAGTTGTTGCATGTGAAAGGTTTCAGTTTTAGAAAAGAAAAGTCAAATACGATAAAAAGGTCACGTTTTCTGTTAGCCAGTAGATGTTGGGCGCGTATTTGTGACGTCACATGTGAAGATAGTGTCACGTTACCTGCAGTGGAATATAGCTGGTATCAAAATACAATTCGGAAAAAAAAATCACAAAATGGATTTCTTATGAATACGACATGAGTAACTTCAAATTTCAAAAGCAGATGCTCTCTCTCTCTCTCTCTCTCTCTCTCTCTCTCTCTCTCTCTCTCGTTGAACATCACGTAAACTCAGTGGAACTTTATCTAAAACTGATAGCGTCTCGAAACGAATGTCGAATTCTCTAATCTAAACCGAAGCTAAACTCTGAAGCATAAGACCAACTTGGACACTGAGTGAGTCGAAGACTACTCTACCGAATATATATTCACGTGATACGTTATGATAATGAATCGACATATTCCTTTTTAAACAATCAGACAAATATAGCATGCAAATGGCGATTGAAGAACACGTACACAGAAAAACTAATTAACATCGCTTGAAATATTTATAATGCCGCCGAAGTATGAAGATGATTAATGGAGAGAGAGAGAATAGATGATAAATGATCTTAGTCATCAAGAAAAATACTTCACGTTTGTTAGATAATTATTTCTGAATTGGTAAAACCATTGAAATGCTCAGTTTGTTAGTTCGTAGTTAGACTCTAGCTCAGAGAACTGTACGAGAAACTTTTACCAACAGGAAATTTTGATAATACGTTCGTAGAATGCTTTGACGGGAAAGAAAATGGTCTCATGCTTAATCGCACATTCACGAAATACATAATATTATATCTCATCATTTGTAAGCAGACGTTGCACCAGTTTCTCGTTGGGTCGCAGATTTCTAGCAGCATGTATTTAATTTCTCGACGAACTATTGACTTTTATCTTGGGCGATCACTCACCTTTATCTTCCACAATATTTTCTTTAACGACACCTCAGGAAAATATCGATAATTGATTAATTACTCTAGGTAGTTCTATGCAATGGTGAAATTTCTGTTTTAGCTGGTAATGATACAAACCTCATGAGGAGTTTTACTTGTTTAATGTCTGGCAGGTGTAGGAGTAGCAGCTGATTTTCTGGACCTTTGACGTTGTTAGTCGAAGAGACGGATGAAATATTTTCGCAATCAATACAGACTTCAGGTGAACAGTCAGAAAATTACCTCCATACGGATTTCATGTGTGTGGCGAAAAATTTTGGTACGAAATATCCTGTCCTTCACCATTCCGACAAAAAGGCACTGAAAGTCCCTAAAGAAATTCGCTGTAGTAAGGAAAGCGTCGATTTAAGACACTTATTCTGACACTCTGTGAATTTACAAGCTCCTATATCATTCCCAATTTACTACCACCAACAGAGGCTTTGGCTGTAAGATCCAAAAAATGCTCTCTCTCTCTCTCTCTCTCTCTCTCTCTCTCTCTCTCTCTCTCTCTCTATATATATATATATATATATATATATATATATATACAAAAACAAAAAAAACCCGCATACTGATTTAGTAGGTGTTCATCTTTATTCAATACAAAATATTTAAAATAGAATCTTCCACTTCTGCTTCTTACTTAGATATTTTACTGAAAATATATGACAGTGGCAAACTTCAACTCATATGACAAACGGAATGATTTCAATTTCTCCATAGTCAACTTCCCTTATTTATGTGGCAATATCCCATCAAAACCTGCATATGGTGTTTATATCTCCTAACTGATTCGATACGCAACACATAAAAGTCCCTCCCTTACAGGGATACATTGCAGTATTACTTTTCTCCTCACGTAAATATTAACTACACTGTGAATGAGAAACCTTAGACGTATTGAGCCGTATCGCATGCCAGAAATGGTGCAGAACTTTTAGTAAATTTGAAATCAAAGAGCTGTTCTCAAACCCTATGACTTTTCAACACGTTACACGGCCATTCCTCTCGATGACTTAACTACTATGCTTTTTGACATCGTGGACAGCTGTTTCTTCAATAAAAACGAAGAAAAGGAAATATTTATATCTTGTGACCTGCCATCCAAAACATTGTTTTGTTAAACACCACTCTTATTTTACTCTGAAGTTGATATTAAAAAGATACTAGAGTTCCTCGTTGTCAATATCTTCATAGTATTTGATGATCATGTTTTCAAACAGTCTGTTGGAATACCTATGGGCACATATTGTTCTCTTATATTAGTTGACTTGTTTTCATATTCTTGAATTTATTAAAACCTTTCTCCATAAAAAGGAAATACCTCTTGCTGTAGCCTTCAATTAAAGATGTAGATACGTTACTCTTCCTAGGCACCTGATCTCACTTTCTGGTATTTTTAAGGTCTTTGTTAGCCCCACTTTTCATTCTGTTTTCTTTATAGGAGATACGGGAATGATCACTGCAACTTTTCATGATGGCATGTGGAACTTGTCGAATGTAAACTTTCGACAGTGATAAGAAAATTTCAAATTATTTTCACGCTTTTACCTAATGGTGATGTTAACCGAGAATTTGTTCTTTAAATGTGTTTTTACCTAGATCATGTGCTGTTCATCGAGGGATGTTCATTGTCACTGCACCCGTCATGCTTAGTAAAGAAATTGCGTCAACGTGTCTGTAAGTGGCATGTCATCGGATGGCAGATGTTAGGTCTCGTCCAAAAACCCGCTGCAGTGCACCCTACTCTTGACTCAAGATCGTACTTTTATCTATTATAAGAATCATAGTATGACTTGAGGGGACCTTCTGATCCAGTTCTATGTGTTATATTTGTAATTTACTATTGTGAACTTATTGACAAAATATAATAAAGAGAGAAAGAGAAGGTGATCAAATATGAAATTGTCACAAATGAGTTGTATGTCATTAAGAGAACTGTCGACATTTTGAGGGATTATCGGCTGGTCAGGGAGCGCTGATTTCTGTTGATTATCAGGAGAGAGAAATTTTATATTGCTCCCTAGTTAATGAATATCAAGTGTCAATTAGGTTTTCGGAATGAGAGTTCACATTGATAAATATAAAGTCGACATAACCAATGAAATAAAATAACCCTTACAATTCAATGGAAGTGATCAAGAGATAAGCTATTTTCAGAGTTACTGAATTCGTTCGGGTTTAACAGAAACTCCTGATGAACTACATTGATGAAGTGTGTGTTATCATGTTCAGTTTATATCGGAGCAATTATTTGTGTTTTTTTCTCTTTGTAAATCAAGAAATTTCGTATGTTAAAAAGTTGTTATGCACGTTTATCAAGAATTCATTAAAATTTAAATGTGTCTTGTTTATAGAGAGATAATAATTATGGGAGAAATCTGGATTCGGTACACCAATAATCCTTCTTTATACTTTACTATTTATACACAGAACAAAACGACAAGGTTAATACGTATTGTAGCGAATATTGGCCTTGGCATAAAGCCAGAATGTTTTGGGATGCCAATCACAATACATACGGGCAATCCCATACAAAATGCAACGTCAGTCAACAGTTCAAATTTGACGTCACCGGGTTAACCGCGGATGGTTACTTATTAAGGGTATGTAAAATTAACCCAATAATTAACCTAATTACGTAACGAGTTATGATAAAACACTCATTTTGACAAAAGTCATAGTTTCCCAACATTCAATCTGCAAGAGCACAGATAAGTTTCAAATCACTGTCAACACAACAATACACATGGAATAAATTGCCTTTTATGCCAATATTACTCATTTGGCAACAGTCACAGTTTCATAATTTTCATTAACAGTTCAAATGCACTGCCGACACAACAATATATATAGAATCAGCTGACTTGTGCGTAAACGCCACATGGCTGCGAACAGGTAAGCCTTGTTCCTAGACATCCCACTTATGGGGGAGCCACCCATCAACTGGCCCACGACCAACTTCGCCCATTTAGGATATATTTAACACATAACCTGAGTCCTCTGGCGATTGATGAGAGGGATATATTATTACCACATCATTAAAATGAATGACATCCTCAATACCCCTTGCTGGCAGCAGTATGGACTTACCCGCTACGTGTATGGACTTGGGAACGGTATCTCTGAAGGTTTTATTAGGTGGGAGTGCTTCCACTTTAATGATGAAAGTATATGGAAACGATTAAAAAATCTCTTTATGGTTCATGTAATGAAAACATGTTATTGGTTCATGGTTTTACGCCGTTTTGACAATATTTCAGCCATTCTACGGTGAACATTACTGTGTGCAGCTGTGCAATGCCATTTTAAATTCACTTTCAACAAGTTTATAAACATTTGTCTTTTAGATGCATGAATTTCAAAACAGGGTGCCCCAGCTATTTGCGCCGACTCGTATTGGTTCCTGCTGATCTATGCCTAGAAGCTGTGAAATTTTCTTCAATGGTGAATAAACACACCACACAGCAACATTAATAGGTTTCTGCAATACTCAAGGCATGATAAAAACCAGCAACAAAACTAAATGCAAATTGCTGTCTTACCAAAAAGGCACAGAACCCACAAAATTGGGTCCCTAATGTAAGGCAAAACCATATAAACAAGTTACCCCTATATGTATTGGAAAAGTTACGGGACTTTTGAACTTACTCAAAACATAAGCATCGTGCACATGACTTTTAGACTTGGGAATTGGGCTTATTGGCACAGAGGACACGAAACTTTTAAGGACATGTGATGGGTATCCGTAAAATATGGGTCTCTTTGACCTTCAAGATTGACAGGATGAAATTTGTCACGTATCCCAATTTTGAATTTTTACTCTGTAAACTGATAGTTGCCACCTATGTCCAGCAACTTAACTTGAGAAGTTACAAACTACATGGTTACTGTGTTGGCTAAAGACACAGATGTGAGATAACCAAAATTTGAAACTATGTACAATATCTTATTAAACGAAATGAGATGATATTGAGTATTTCTAGAACTGAGATATTTATTATTCAATTAACTGAAACAGGTTGACCGACTCCTACGAATTGGTGTCTAAATAAGCTCTCAAAAAGACGACAATGTTAAACAGAAATATCAACACAAATGTCCAACCAATTCCATTACCTGTGTAGATATGTAGCTTCCCGGGTTAGAGTAGGTTCCCGGTACCCCTTGCTTGTCGCACGTGGCGACTAAATGGGGATCTCCTTTGGGTAAGACCGCAAAAACAGAGACTCTGTGTCACAGCAGGTGTGGCACGATAAAGATCCCTCCCTGCTCAAAGGCCATAAGCGCCGAGCATAGGGCTAGAATGTGCAGTCCTTCACCGGCAATGGTGACGTCTCTATATGAAAGAAGAAGAAAAAAACACTCGAGCGAGGCGTTAAACAATATACAACCAACCAAAGACAAAATAGGAACTTCTTTTGCTCAATATAGAGCTATGTTATAGAAAATAGCTTGAAAAAGGAAATATGTCATTCCCTATATAACATAATGATTGTCCTCTACTTGTGCAATCTAAGAAACTACGAATATCCCAGAAAATAGATCCATCCTGGATCATTTGACCGGTCGCGGTAATTCTCGACGAGACGTAAAACAAACAAACAAACAAACAATCAACCAATTAATCCTAGATCATTTGAACCAGTAATGACCCTAAAAACTGTAATATGTCAACACTCAACACATATCAAGGTCACTCTTATGTTAGATATCTGATATGATGTGGTTTACAGACCCCGCACATGGAATCCTACCTACAAATGAATACTCTGCTTGACTTACAACGAAAGTAAATATACGAACTAATGATTTCTTGAATAGGACTTTCTTCTTCCTCATAAAAGTACCCTTTATCAACTATTATCTGCAGTTATACTAATGTAAATGGGCATCGTCTGAGTTGTATCGAACATCGATACATCAGCCATATTAGCTTCTAATTGATTCACACGAGATCAGAGTTACATTACAAGAATTGGATCTTATCAACAGAAATTAGATCGTTCAAGTAATGATAGAAAAAATGTCCAAGCTAGACTTGTGATTGTAGTTCAAGGTAGACATGTTTCCAGATTTTACAACTACTAAACGACTTATTTGGCAAACCATTTATCTAAATTAAATTGAATTAATATAATTAGAGCCACGAAAAAATTGTTCGAAAAGCCAGCAAATCAAACACTTCAAAATGTAAAACATACACGGTACTTTAAATACGGTCATTGTGAAATTAAATTTAAGAAAAAGCCATTTACATTTGTAAAAGAAATTGAGATGGACCAAAATTGGGGTATTCAAACTGTCAAGACTGGTATGATTTCTTGAATGTTTGAAATCAATTAGGATGTTCCCCTCTGTATTTGTGCCAATTAAATTGAACATCAACTACGATTCATTTATTCATTGTCAATTTGGTCAAACATTAACGTCTGAGACAGACCTGCTCATGATAGATTTCTGTCCCATACTACCAGGTCATCCAGCACAGCCAATCAAACGTCATGTATGTAACTAACTAAAGCAGGCCTAACTGACTCAGAATGACCAGTCGGGTAATGCAATGGACAGTAAATAATAAAAACACCTATGGGTTATAATAGTTAGCACATTTGACTACGCCCATGAGAAGAGGATGCTTATGAGAATTTTCACAGGACAGAGAAATAACGTCATAAAGTTGTCATTGATTTCACTCTTCCCATTGCGGTTTTTAGAACTAGTCATTAACACGTGTGAAATACTCATTGGATATAAAATGTATTTGATATGTATATAAACTTTCATACTTTCAAAAAAGATACAATGGTTGCTTCGTGATCAGGATGTCGTGGGACAGAGTCTCGTTTAATGTCGGCATTTCGCAAATTCCGTGGTCTTTGTTACAAGCCGCGCAAGAGCGCTATCTGTCCTAAATAGGCTATTTAAATGTAGGTGCGTTTCTGAGGGGTAATGTAAATATATTTTTGAATGATTTCTTCCAAAAATTACTGTAATGCAAGTATTTAATTGAAGATTGAAGTTATTGTTAATTTTAGCGTTTGATTTGTATAATCTCCAGATAGATGAATCAAGCGTATATAAAATTTAATAATAAACATTATGGTTGTCAATTTGTACTGCGTTTGATTTGGTTTAAATTTATTTCATTTCTATCACTATTCGCTCATGGAATACAAAAAAGGTGTACAGTGTTAAGTGAATTCAGGACTGCAATATGTTTGCGGATGCACACAACTAATAAAATAACATTTAAGTGACCTTGAGGTGATAAGGGGAGTCAATTCTAGACAAGTAAAAAACCCAAACATTAGTCGTTTAAATTCTGCGTAAATTTTTCTCTACTAACTTTTAATTAAAATATGACTTCCCTATGAACTCTTCATCCTGTAGTGATTGGCAAATAACATATCGTCAGTATGGTCCGATCTGATAAAAAAGTAATGATAATAATTTTAAAGAATATAATGATTTCTAATACCTTTGACGCTTGCATCAAGTTGGTTTCTTGTAACGATTTCATTTACCAATAGAAAGTGTCACTGGGTCAGATGTTGGGTTTCCCCTTTTTACACACTGGTATTGGCTACGGATTGCTCCGTTTACCTATTCAACGAGACTTTAACACAAATACACACGTAACATCAACTTGTTTGTCACTAGCCAGGCTCAATTTAAAACTTAATCATACGCAGAACAAGCTCTTACGTATCAAATAGTTACGGGACATAAACACAATATACAGGTGATGATCGAATACTGAGACATAAATATGAGACGTTGACGATGAAGAGGCTGACGTCCTATTTATCATCCTGTGGAGCAGGAAGACACGCACTACGACTGTAAATTTCATGATTCCCGGGTAGATGTTCGGACGCCAGGGCTGAACAATCTTGGCATATAATGTTTTGTGTAGAACATTTAAATAACACATTTGAAGCCCAAATGATCAGTGATTATCATCTTTATCATTTCAAATACATCTTTAATTTTCTTTATACTGTATAAAAACTAAATACATATTAGGAAAAGCAGAAAGGGGTCTACAAAAATTGTGAATTTTACAAAACCAGGATTCTGTCTCTAGAGCGGGTCTAAAATAATGATAAGGTGTTAATATAACATATGTAGGTTTTTATATCAGTATTTCACTTTCGACTTTCAGGAGCATTATTTTTTTCATACCATATCTTGTTTTATGCTGCTGAATACTGGAATTTAGTTTAGATAAGCAAAACAGGAAAATTATCATACATTCCAAATCCTTGGAGTCAGTGATACTTTTAAGGTAGGCAACAGGTAACGCAAACATTTCCTATAATTCAATATTGTTTAAACTTACAGGACTTCTTTCGAAAATTTTAAAATATACCTGATCTGTGTATTATATATATATATATATATATATATATATATATATATATATATATATATATAGGTTAGAAATCCACTTTTGGACGCCCTCAGTTAAATCCATTAGTCACTAAAGTACACGTTTTAAAATGAAAATTATGACGAAAATGTATATTTTATGAAAGAAGTTTATTAACAAGAAGTACATGAAATGTAAAAGAACCAACTAACATAGTAATTGTAGTCACAAATTAATTTTTGTGATAATATAATCACACTTGAGGTGAAGGTCAAATTTGCAAGCTATTTGCTGTACTTATTACTGTGTAAAAAAGAATCCGTAATTTAATTTTAGAGAAAAAACAACAAATGACATTTCAAGACATATAGATTCAACGAGAAAAATATTACAAAAATTCAACACAGGGATTTCATTTTAACAGGTATTTTACTACCCCACCCTTGTTCTTTTCTTTCTTTTTTTTTAAATTGATCAATGAGAAGTGATCAGCACACTGTTTAAATTCTTTGTTTTGTTATTAATATTATTCCTTATTTACTATTCAAATCTAATTGAACCCAGTATTTACCCCCTCCCCCATCTCTATAAGTTCTTTTAAAATCAACCTGTGAAGTGAACTTCATCCCCCTGTATATCCATATTTCGTGTTCAATAACAAGTTCTACACGTAGCATATATCAGCGCCTTAGGGTAAATTTATTTTTATATAGGGCGCTATATAAATGCATATATTATTATTATATAAACTCGCTAAATTCACTTTGGGTAATGTGTACACTGGGGAATGTTATATGAACGTACAAAATCATGGCATACATGTAATTCATTTATATTAATTTTTCAATGACACTCGCAAGTCCATATCGTATACATTGTGTTTCTTTCACAGTGTATGTGAGGTGAAGCGGAAATTTACGTATTAACCTTGCTCCCTATAAAATGAATACAACACACTACACATTGCATGACAGCCAGCCGTACGTGCAGGATGCCGTTGTTTATTATGTATACAATAATAACAGATAGCGTTAAACCATTCGTGAAAAACTGACAACTGATAATATATACACGAAATATATGCAATATCTCCCCAAATATACATCAGGGCCGGCCAGGAAAAACTAGAGATAAAAAGATGGAAATTTCCCAAGAAAATCTCTAAAAACCTGTGTCCGTTGCCAAGTGCCGCTGGACGCAGTGAGTTTGTGAACGGACCTCACAAAATAACAGTTTGCAAACATACTATACATCAAAAACTTATTTAAGTTTGTTAAACCCGTGCAGGACGGCGGCTAGAAGTGAAAAACCTAACAAAAACCCGCTCTTAAGACCCCGTACTAAGCAATTCTATTGGTCAATGCATGAATACCCTTCATGGAACATTGCATTATATATAGGCTATACCATTTTAAATACACACAGTGAATACAACATTTTCCCACTATACTATCGAAACGCGGAAAAATATAATTTGGCAAAACTTTTGTTTAGCTGAGTGGATTCATCTTGTGTTTATTTTATTTAAACATGATGACTCGTGGATAGGTTGCCTAATCCAATGATTCTCGGCCCTTTACTCCAATCTTTACTTGCTTGTGTCATGTCCGATCCCCACCTCCATTTTACTTCCAATGTCAATATAGGCTATTCATCAGTAACACATTCGGCACCAGAACGGCCAGTTTCGTTATCGGATGATAATTTGGCGCATAATTTTGATCTTGAATTTCCAAACCACTCGCTTTCTTTTAAACGTAGCCGGGGCCTCTGGCCGAGTGGTTAGAGCATCGCGCTCAAAATCACAAGGCGTTACACCTCTAGTCGACGTGGCTTCGATTCTCACTCGCGCTGATATATGTGAGAAAGTTTGCCAGTTTACTTTCGGAAGGTCGGTGGTCTCTTCCCAAAAACATTGTATCTGGGTTCTTTCATCCACCAATAAAAACTGGACGCCACCAGATAATTGAAAAATTGTTGAGTGTGGCGGAAAACAATAATCAATCAATCAAACAAACGTAGCCGTCTCTTGGGTGTTAAAATCGCCCCCCTAAGCCTCTGCACTCCATATTGATGTCGTCTGTAAAGCCCAGTACCCGATGCCTTCCTCTTACACTCGGAGGACCTCGGGTACTAGCTTATCGTCTGTATTATTTGTTGTTACAGAAGTTTGATTTAAGCGCTGTTAAACTATGTCGGGTAAAGGTTTTAATTACGCAAGGTGCTTCCGAAATGACAGACTTTCGGATACTATTGCGTACTACTCAGGTGACCGATCAGGCTTATGGACTTCCTGATTAATGCTCATATATAGTTAATTTTTCTCAAGAAATACATTAACCTTCGCATTCGCATTTTATTTAGTTGAGAGATCAATGAGAAGTGACGTCATTCAACATTTTTAGTTGCATACTGCACTTATTAATTTTCCGTTACAGTAAATTGAATATGAACATTTCTGTAACATACCCGTACTTGCAGTGAAGTAAAACAGTCAATATCGGGGGTGGGGGTGGGGGTGGGGGGTAGTGCAAAGGTGAAGATCACTAAAATTAACTAACAGTATTCAATCTCGTAATTCCTATAACAAATACAAATCAGAGGGATCGGCAAACATGAACCCCTTCGCATACCAGAGGTGGGACCAGGTGCTTAGGAGGAGTAAGCATACCCTATCGACCGGTCACACCCGCCGTGAGCCCTACATCCCGATCAGTTAAACGGAGTAATCCGTAGTCAGAATAAGTGTGCCAAGAACGGCCTAACAGTGGTACACGTCAGACAGCATTTGACTTAAGTTGTACTGGCAAACTAGATCGTTATGACGACCATGATATTTGCGATTATATTTAAGACGAGTCGGTACAAACCCATGTAAAATCAAATTCTTTGTCAATAGCCTGTTTCCAAAACTTATCATATGTAAAACAAGGTTTTGCGTATCGAATCAATTGGGAGATATAAACACTATATGCTGGTGATGAGGGGATATTGCCACATAGATATGGGAAGTTGACGATGGAGAAATCGAAATCATCCCGTTTGTTATAAAATAGAGTTTTTAGTTTGCCATCAGCATCTATTTAGTTTGTCGCCAGCATCTATTTTCAATAAAATATCTGCGTACGAAGCAGATGTGGAAGACTCGGTGGTGTCTTCTATATCAAGTTCACTGGTATTTATCGAATCGACATATGAATGAAAATGATCATTGTTAATATATAAAACGTCGTCCATATATCTAAATATCGAATCGAAGGTCACAGCAAGATATTTTTTCTTCTCATGTAGAAGCTTTTGAATGAATTTTGCTTCATAAGAATATAAAATCAGGTCAGCTAACAATGGAGCACAATTCGAGCCCATGGGAATTCCAACAGACTGTTGGAAGACCCGATCACCAAAGACTACGAAGATAATCTTTTTAATGTCAACTTCAAAGTACTTGTGCGTAAAGTCAGAGTGGTGTTTAACAAAATACTTTTTGGGATGACCGACCACTACATATGAAAATTTCACGGTCGCGGTAGCTCAGTGGTTACAGCGTTCGCTTCGTAACCGGAAGGTCGTGAGTTCGAACCCCGCTCGTGCCATGGTCGCGTCAAACATAGATGAAAAATAGGTAGTGATTGATCCTTCGCCATACGCTCGGCATTTAGAAATGAGAATCACGGGTCTTTCGGATATGACCCTAAAAACGGAGGTCCCGTGTCACGGTAGGCATTGGCACGTTAAAGAACCCTCACTGCTACGGCCCTGAGCGCTAAGCATAGTTCTAAATTTGTGGTACTTCACCTACACCTGGTGACGTCTCAATATGAGTGAAAAATTCTCGACGGGACGTAAAACAAACCATTTTTGTTGACGAAGCAACTGTTTATGATGTCAAAAAGTCTAGTCTTTAATTTATTGTGATGTATGGCCGTGTAAAGTGTTGTAAAATCATGCGTATTAATGTTGTTAATTTGAAAAGAAGTTTTGAGATTTCAAATTCATTAATAGTTCTTTAGAATGTTTAAGAATCCACATGTGATTTGGCATATGTATTGGCACAGTACGTTTGACGTTTTTCCTCCACAGAAGTTAACATTTTCGTGAGGACCAGAGATAGGGGTTTGGTAAGACATTTGCCAGCAATTTCCAGCAACGTACCTTTGTTTGTAAGGGTTTTTATGCAGTATGGGGATCCAGTATAGGTACTGTGTGTCATATTCATCCGCTCCATTGACTGGGATATTAGATGTGTTTAACACTGAAACATGATTTGAAGAATTTTATCGTTTGAAAGGGCAAATGGAGTATAAGTGCGATTACTAAATTTGAAAATAATGCCAAGTTTGTTTAAAATACAGTGGTAATAATGAGCCCTTACACGGCGAAAATACCAACCATATCGGAATAGTACCATTTACCAATATAGGTCACATTACTGTGACTTTTTGACCCACAGATGTCTGATGTAATTTATCGGTGTAGATCTATATCAGATACCTGATTATGTAGAACGTCTCGTAAAAGAGAAAAATGTAATATCACTTCTAGAAATTATCGCAACGTACTTTACTGGTAAGGACGAGAGCATTAAAAGCTTATTATGCTATAGTATGTTTGTAACTGTACTTTTATTTGTGTTACCGCATAAATGAATCTCGATTTGGTTATCAGCGTCTTTGTTTACAACATCTTTAATAGAATTTTGATTCAGTCAAATTGACATTCTTTAACTTTATTGTCAATCTTATCCTAGGAAAGAACTGGAGGAGTAAGCCGTTATGTTCGTTTGTCTTTCCCCGGATAAATCAAATGTTGAGACACCCTGTATTGATGATGGAGTTTTTATCTTTCCATTTCATTTCCATTTATATTGATGCCATACCAAATGACCTGTTACATCACGTTGTATGCATACAAACTTTCATTAACTGAGGAGTAAATCAAACTATCTGTAAGAACTCCTTGTTTTTCTCTTTGTATCAAATCTTGTCATAAATCATATATGACCAAGAAATTGCTAACGTTCCTGACTAAACGAAAACAATGACATAAAGAAAACGTGGAATCAAAGGTTATGGGGTATCGGATAACGAAATAGCCTATATTTGATAGGGCTTTACATTTTTGACGTGATTTTTTCACTCTTTGACAGGGTATAATTTATGGCGTTATTAAGATGTGGCATCCAAATTGAGAGCCCTCTTGAACCTCCATTTATGCTACCGTTTGAGTTACACCAAAGTCAATCGATAACTCGTTTATAAGCTAACACGTATCCCTATGTAACTCTTACAAAAGTTTTTATTTGAAATAAAAATCCCAAAAAGATTATCACAATTATATACAATGAAAAATTATTTAATTAAGATTCTGCAAAGCATTTAGATACCAAGCTAAATATGTGAGCTTTTTAAACACAATACACATCTTGTGCGGAACAATACAATATAATGTATTTCATTTACAAAAGAGCTGCACTCTTGTACGTGTATATCATAAAATATCCCAACGTCTCCGATACTCTCTCTCACTACTAATATACATTAGTTGGTCCGCAGTATTCTCTCACTGTGAATAAATTCCAATGTCTAATCCTCAATATTCTTTCATTATGAGTAAATTCCATTGTCTCACCTCGCTATTCTATCATCATGAATAAGTGCCAATATCTCACCCTCAACATTTTTTCAGTGCCTTGATGCAGAAAAGATTAAGATAACGAACAGTACACAATCTAGTAATTCCTATAAAAAATACAAATCAGAAACACGGACAAACACAGACCCCTGGACATACCAGAGGTGTGATCAGGTGCCTAGGAGAAGTAAGCATCCTCTGTCGACCGGTCACATTCGCCTTAAGCTCTACATATTAATCAGGTAAACGGAGTAATCCGCAGTCAGAATCAGTGTGCCAAGAACGGCCTAACGATTGGTATGAAACATGCCAGACAGCATACCTAATGGAAGGTTGTACTGGCAAACTAGATTATTGTAACGTCAATAGATTTTGTGAAATGCTGATTTAGAAGAGACTTTAGAAACCGCGGTAATTTCAACTTGTTTGTCAGTAACTTACCTTGATTTAAAAATTGATCATATGTAGAACACGCTCTACTTATCGAATCAGTTGAGAGATGTAAACACCATATGCAAGTGATATTGGAATATTGCTACATAGATAAGGGAAGTTGAGTTGCCGGTTTGCTGTCAGAATGAAAAGTCTAAGGTAACTAGCAGTATTCAATCTCGTAATTCTTACAAAAAAATACAAATCAGAGATATAGGCAAACACGGAACCCTGGGCATACCAGAGGTGGAATCAGGTGCCTAGGAGGAGTATTGATTGATTGATTGATTGATTGTTTGTTTGTTTGTTTGTTTTACGTCCCGTCGAGAATTTTTCACTCATACTGAGACGTCACCAGCTGTAGGTGAAGTACCACAAATTTAGACCTATGCTAAACGCTCAGGGCCGTAGCAGTGAGAGTTCTTTAACGTGCCAATGCCTACCGTGACACGGGACCTCCGTTTTTAAGGTCATATCCGAAAGACCCGTGATTCTCACTTCTAAATGCCGAGCGTTTGGCGAAGGAGCAATCACTACCTATTTTTCGTCTTGGGTTTGACGCGGCCATGCCACGAGCGGGGCTCGAACTCACAACCTCCCGGTTACGAAGCGAACGCTCTAACCACTGAGCTACCACGACCGGTCCCGACATAAATTAACGTATAAATGTTACACTCAATTGTGTAGACAACGTTACAAAATTTACAGGTAAAATTTTCAAACGCTTTGATACAAAACCTGCGTTCGATAAGATTACTAAAATAAATTACTAGTGATCAATAGATCACATGTTTTGCAACTTTTACAGAACATTTGGATATGGAGCACTTGAATTATCAAAAGTATCTCTTACGTAAACGTGGCAATCTTTAATTTGAATAAACGGTTTTCCATTTCTGCACCAAAAGCTGACTATTGACGACTGTACATATGGCAATTTTTTTAATATCCGAAGGATAATCCCAGGGACATCATCCATTGTTTTTGAGCCCGTGTCCCTTTTAGACTCCACAGAGTGACACCTTTTTATAGTGGGCGACGTGTCAGCCAGTATAGTATCCTTGTCGTCTATATTCATGAAAGAAGATATATCGAGCGACAAGTATCCCCGAGGACAGAGTGTCTACCAGCAGAGATACATGCTTGATTGTTAAATGAAAAGGTTAAGTTGAACAGTGTTCAATCTCATAAATCCTGTAGAAAATACAAATGAGAGAGATGGGCAAACACGGATTCCTGGACATACCAGAGGTGGGTTATAAATATTTCCTTTTCCAATTATTGTTGAAGAAGCAACTGCGTATGGTGTAAAAAAATCTTTAAGTCATCGTGTAAAGTCTTGAAAAGTCGTACGTTTTATGTTGTTGGTGTGAGAAAAGGTTTTGTGATTTCAAAGTTAGCAAACGTTTAGAATGCACATTTAATTTACACCACTTCTGGCATATATTGTGGCATAATACGTTTTAAGTACACAGCTGTTAATATTTTCGTGAGAAGCACCGAAGGGGTTTAGTAGAACATTTACTGGATCCAGCAATGTATCTTTCTTTGTAAGGGTGTTTGTTTAGAAATCCAATATAGGTACGGTAACTCAAATTCATCCGTCCCATTGATTGACATCATATTAAATGTGTTTAAAACTGAAACATGATTTTGAAGAATTTCATCTTTCGAAAGGGCAGATGGCGTATAAGTACGATTACCAAACGTTTAATTAATGACAATCTCGTTTAAAATACAGTTGTAATAATGTGCCGAAAGACAATGTTGTTACATTGTCAATTGGAACTAAACACATTTACGCATGTAACCTGTCTAATTCTTTTAGCACTTCTGGTGTACTAAAGTTTGAAGGGTAGCAGCTAGGCACTTTTGTTTGTGTCTGACGCGTGATTTTAATATTCTTCCTCTACGTGTTATATATATATATATATATCTGTGTGTGTGTGTGTGTGTGTGTGTGTGTGTGTGTGTGTGTGTGTGTGTGTGTGTGTTTTTTGATGTGTTCAGTACGCGAAATTAATATTTAGATGTTCTCAAACCTAAGCGAATTCCACCATCACTAAATGGTGGTTTTGGAGTTTATTAAATTGTATTCGAATTTATCCACCAATTACCTTTAATATAGAATAAATTTGATTTCTATAGTTCATTGGAATTCTTGTATATTGATAAACATTGAAGGCACAGTTTAAGTATAGATGTATCTGGTAAAATGCAGTTATAGTAATGCAAGAGCAAAAAGTTAAATGTTGTCATAGTTTAGCATTGAGGTAAGCGTGAGTACTTAATATTTCCATGATGCATTAAGTCCATAAAAATAGTTTATTTAAATGTTTTTGTAACATAATCATTGACACGTTCTCATAAAATCAGATAAATCTGTCTGTAACAATACAGACAAAGGGGTTATAAATAGTACATTCTAACATCTTATTGATTATATTTTAAGCATAAAATCTGCGAAGATGTTAAAAATATTGAAAAGGCATACTTCCTTCTAGTTTGTATACATATAATATCAGGACTATAGTGAAATGTTAATCAATTTTCACTGCTTTTCAAGGCAGGTAACTCTTCCATGCCCATTACATTACCTTCAATGGCCAGAACCCTCCTATGGTAATGACCATATTTGTACCAAAGGTCCCCTTTACTTGTTTTTACAAAATGAGGAAAAATCATTGACATTTTTTTTTCATGGGATTGCCATGCCTATACTTAAAGTTGTTTCTCGGCAATCTTTAACGGCGTTAGGGTAAGTTAGCTCCCTGGCCATTAGGCGACTTTAAATGCCGCAAGAGACCTCTAAATTTGACTTTATTTGTTTATTCCATTGATTACGGATATGACCTCTTCTTTTGTTTACCACGTCATCAAAAACATCTGTGTTCTGTTTCCAGGGAAAGCTGGACCTTGTGATGTTCTAGAACAATGAAATTTACATTTCGCATCATCTATAGGCATTAACTAAAATGACAGCTCCCAATGTCCGTGTAATACTAATAGTACATTAGAAGAAACACTTGACAAGTTTAAATCAAATATCTTTATTTACAAATGTTAATGTTTGGCCAGCAGATATTTACAATAGAAAGCACTATCTAGCGTTGTTTAAAGTTACAGAGTAGAGCGTTCATGTGTTATTTTTAAATTACAATATGAAAATATTTAAATGCAACCATTTACATGTGCATACAACAGTGTTTGATTTTCCGGATCTCGCACACCAGGAACCTCTTCTGAATTCAGCACAAATACACGCAAATCACAGGAATACATCAATAGAAAATTATCGATAAAATAATATTTAGGAAATTTAGCATATGAGAGAGTGCGTGAGAGAGAGAGAGAGAGAGAGAGAGAGAGAGAGAGAGAGAGAGAGTCCAAGAACTCTGAAATATCAAGCAACAAGATTAATTAATATTTGAAAATAATCCAATTGAAAGTGAAATATGTAGATGGAATCAGAATTAAAGACAAAGGGTCGTTCTATTCGAAGAAATCTATAAATCTACTATTTAGAATGGTTACCCTGTACATAATTAAAAACTGATCACAGCACGTCTCATGAGAATTAGGTTGTTTTATACACACTTTAAGAAATATTATTTTTACGTAAACACGAAATAAAACAAATGAATAGATTATGTGCAGCAATATACAATTACGTGGCATAAAAGCAAGACAAAGTTGGTGCACCGGCATGCACCAGTACAGTCTAGTGTTCACCGGCATGCACCAGTACAGTCTAGTGTTCACCGGCATCTACCAGTACAGTCTAGTGTTCACCGGCATGTACCAGTACAGTCTAGTGTTCACCGGCATGCACCAGTACAGTCTAGTCTTCACCGGCATGTACCAGTACAGTCTAGTGTTCACCGGCATCTACCAGTACAGTCTAGTGTTCACCGGCATGTACCAGTACAGTCTAGTGTTCACCGGCATGTACCAGTACAGTCTAGTGTTCACCGGCATGCACCAGTACAGTCTAGTGTTCACCGGCATGCACCAATACAGTCTAGTGTTCACCGGCATGCACCAGTACAGTCTAGTGTTCACCGGCATCTACCAGTACAGTCTAGTGTTCACCGGCATGTACCAGTACAGTCTAGTGTTCACCGGCATGCACCAGTACAGTCTAGTGTTCACCGGCATGTACCATAACGTTACAGTCCAGTACTTCTGTATACCGGTATATACATATACCCTGATGATATTATCAATTACTGTATAAACAGTATGTGTCATAATAATATATTCCAGTACTTTATCATATCTGTATATAACATAACGATACAGTCTATTCTCTAGTATCTCAGTATGTACCATAACCATAAATTCCAGTACATCTGTATATACCGGTATGTGACATAACGATACAGTTCAGTAATACACTGGCATATACCATAGCGATATTTTCCAGTTCTTCTGTATATGCTAATGTGTACCAAAACTATTCAATTTAGTAATTTAATATACCAATATGTAACGTAACGGTACAGTCCTGTAATTTAACATACCCGGTATGTAACGTAACGATACAGTCCTGTAATTTAATATACCGATACGTTACATAACGGTACAATCCTGTAATTCAATATACCGATATGTAACATAACGATACAGCCCTGTAATTTAATATACCAGTATATAACATAACGATACAGTCCTGTAATTTAATATACCGGTATGTAACATAACGATAGCCTTGTAATCTAATATACCGGTATATAACATAAAGATACAGTCCTGTAATGTAATATACCGGTATGTAACATAACGATACAGTCCTGTAATTTAATATACCGATATGTTGCGTAACGTTACAGTCCTGAAATTTAAAATACCGGTAAGTTACGTAACGATACAGTCCTATAATTTAGTATACCAGCATATAACATAACGATACAGTCCTGTAATTTAATATACCGGTGTGTAACATAACGATAGCCTTGTAATCTAATATACCGGTATATAACATAAAGATACAGTCCTGTAATTTAATATACCGGTATGTAACATAACGATACAGTCCTGTAATTCAATATACCGATATGTTACATAATGATAAAGTCCAGTACTTCTGCATACCAGTATGTATCATAACGATACATTACAGTATATCAATATATCAGTACGTACCATAATGACCGGAGTCCAGTACTTTAGTACACCAGTAATTACCATAACGATATTGTCCAGTACTTTTGTATTCTTACATGTGCCACGTCAGTCCAGTACTTTTGTATACCTGCATGTACCATAACTATAGAACCCACTGCATCTGCATCAACAGAAGCAAATATGTCACCCATTTCCCTTTCTTGAATTGTTTGGCCTGCTTTTAATTAATCCGTCTCAGCTTCTATAATATGATTGCTTTAAATTCTAAATCTTGGGCAATTAAAACGTGACTTAAATTTCAGGGTTATGTAATGATTAGCAGATTTACAATTGAAACATCCATTTTATTGTAACTCGATTTTATGCACAGTTGTGTAACATTTCAAAATATAATTTAAAAAGGTTGACATTTAGAAGACAGAAGGGATATCAATTGGAGCTTAAAAATTAAAGTATTAATTTGTTTGGGGTTTTCCCCCAAGATCTGGGATACCACTCCTTGGAACATCTACATTGTTGCTACTGTAAGAGAGAAAATATCACAAATTGTTCCATCGGGCAAAACAGAAATTATAGATTGGGGTATTAATTGAAAGCTAGCATTGAGTTCCCAAAGTATCCATTCAACTAAGCATGTCATGTCTAGGTCTGTGACATTTGCTTCTGTTAATCACATATTTCCATTTCTTAACATGCTGTAGTATCTCTAGAGGGAAACTGAGAGGTCGTCCCTGAGTGATACTGGTAAATAGAAGTCAATGATTTGATACATAATGACACTTGATGAAGGGAAACATGGGACATAAGCTCAAAGACCCAGATAAATATGGTATTTTTATTTCGGTATCGACTGCTTTCAGAACAGTTTTGCATTTCATTCTGAAATGAAAAGAAACTCCATTTCTACTTTGATAGATATGTTTTGTTGCTTATTCTAAAGAAATACACCGATAGTCACTTAAATACAATATTATAGGCCATTACCATTCAGCATTTTAAGGATGAAAAAAGTCTACAAAACCAATAATGGTGAAAAGATGCATGTATAATACTTAATTATCATTAGAAAGGCCATACATCGTTACTACATTAAGATTGATCTCCGGGCCTCCCCGGATATCTAATTTGTGCCTTATTGAATAATTTCTTTACGACGAAAGAAAGGCCACTAAATTCATATGTGGCAATGATAGATGATTGTTACTTACAATACAATACTACATGAAGTGATCTTAATTAATCTACGGGCGTCGGAGGATGGCGTGGCGGACTATGGGGGGTTATTTTTCAAGCACGCATCGCACCATCTTCCATCATGAAAAGATGTGAACAATTCAAGAATTACACGAATTATTCGGCTTTATTACATCGATCACGAAAAAAGTTATGAATGCAATTGGAGGAAAATAAATGAAAGATGAAATTACAGAAATATATTTCTAATGTAGCTTTTAAAACCAATTACGAGATGGTAACATCTTTTATCTACAACGATAAATGTCATTTCTATCCCTATGTATTTCATTATACTATAAAACTTGGTCCTTGTGTTATTTTTGCCCCTATATAACCTAGCTTTCTCTGGTTGAACTCTAATGTAGTTCGAAAACCGGAAATGCAGAACAGATTCATTTGTCAACGGAAAATCAGTTTTTCTGTGCCTACGGGCGAAAAACATGCAACAAGAGACAAATATTTTTCCAGCATTACTTTCCATTACACACAAAACAGTCAAAGACAATCATATTAATAGATCACAGTGCTTGTTCATTTTTTTCAAGTTCCTATAGTAATTTGGGACGGAAAACATTTCTTGCTCGTCATCCAGTTTTCTTGTACACAGATATTTCTACACATTGGTATTGCTTTCTGCCATTTTTCCATTCTCCTGCGGAACAGCCGTATAATGGGAACACTCCCGTTGCAAAGGCATCGGCTTGCAAGTAAATATTCTTTTAAAAGTTTCTCTGAATTGTCGACTCATTGCACAATAAATCAAAAAGTTCAACGGATAAGACACAAGAATGCTGGTGTTGGACACGGTGGTCATTAGTTCGAAATTACTCATTTCAGAAATATGTATGTCCAGCGTATTTTGAATGCTGAACAATATCATAAGGACGCCAAGAGGCAGTTCTACTAACAGAAACAATCCCAGCACAGCGACTAGCATTAGCGTCGTACAGTTGCTGTCTGCGAGCTTCTTTGATTCACTCTTCTTGTTTTGTCGCATTAGCTGTCTCCGTCGGAGCTGAGCCTGGCGCATTGTTCGGATAAGAAGAGCATTTAAGATCAACAGAAGTGTGCAAGGAATAAAATGAATAAAAATTACCCTAAATCCATAAATTAGATTATAGTATAGGTCCACATCTTGAGCCACAAATGGACTGAAAGGAAGAATGCAAGTTGTAATTGTCTCGTTCGGATTTCTCTTTGAAGGTTTCGTGATTGGGATGAATTGCGACTCTAAGAAACGGGTGGTTTGGGTCAAAGCCGCTACCACATAAATACCGACTGTAGCTTTAATGACATTAGACACGGTGCAGAATTTCCTGGCCATATCTGTATGGCAGATGTAGATGTATCTTAAAATCGCTAAGAAGACGGTCAGCCATATTGAGGCGGTGTGAAAAATCATAGGCAGGTATTCCGAAAACAATTTGTAAACATAACACCAATTGTATGGCGGATAATCTGCGTAATTCCCGAGTGTATAGAAGTAGAAATACATTGGTAAGGGAAACAAGCCGGTCAGCATGTCTGCCAGGGCCATGGCAGATAGTATAATGTTAGTCGGGGACCGCATGTGTTTCCGAAGTAGAACTAACATGACAAGAATATTAGTAACGATGGTAACTAAAATGAAAATAATAGAAACAATTCCATTAATAGGCACTATGTAAGACTGTCCAGGGTTCATGACTTCTAAAATGAACGCGTCCGGAGGTCCACCTGGGCTACGTGTGCCATTCACATCCGTCTTGTTAAACATTTTTTTAGTTTGGTTGTATCCTATGAAAGCCGAGAAGTTATCAAAGTTTACAAACTGTGTTGAATGCATTTTAGATTCAAGGAAAACTGCAAGAAAATTCCATTTTGCTCCATAACTATGCAAAGTTCGTTAGTGCGATTTCAACGAAAGAAGCGTCTGTGTCTTGGTGACAGAGATTACTGGGTGTTCTGTTCAGTTCCCAAGTCAATGTACAGCCAATTAGAGTAAAGAAAATTGCACCTTACCCAGAATCGAATGATTCCTGCCTCCAAAGATGGTTAAAGGAATTGTTTTATTTCATCTTCACTCTCAATTACAGCTACTTCTGTGGCTAAATGAGATGATTTCACTTTGAAGTAGATAGTCCCAACGACTTCAAAGACGACACAGTAAGATCTGTCTGGGACGAGGGTCCATGATGTTTTGTGAATAATTGTTCGATGTCCGTTGATTACAGCCACAAAAGTGAAACCTGGGACTTCTATTGATTGTGTGACTGGCTTTTATGTCGCCATTAAATAGTTGAATCTGCTCCGATACTTATCTTTGCAGTTTTCCGATACAAACTCAACCTCTTGAACAATGCAGGTAATTGCATATTATGAAATCAGTTCCTAAAAACCTTCCAGTTTAACTCCCTGTTTACTGCTCCAGTGATAAAGTTGTGTTTAATTACTGGGTCGTAATCGATGTCTTTTCGAATTTGTCCTGACTGGCGAATAGTTTCAGCCCTTATTTTATACCCCGATCCATACTTGTCAAATCTCTCCAGCGGTTTAAAGGTTGTTATATCACTATAGCATCTCACACCATGCTATTAAACTTTTACAATAAAAACGCTGCTGCTTTATCCTCCGTAATATGCACAATTAACATGTCACTTTACCAGCTAATGGATGAGTTAAAAAGCTTTTATATACAATAAATATTGGTGATTCCGTGGTTAATCCAGAGTTCTGTCTAAATGGAACTATTAGATGAACAGCCTGACCACATAAAGTAGAGGAAAGCCTAGAAAAGAGAGAGAGAGAAAAAAAAGAGAGTAAATCTCGTTAATCTGTTATTTCATAGACGTCATATCAAAGAACTACATTTACTTCTGTGACAAAAACATTAGCTGTCCACTGAGGTAAAATTTTATAAATTAATAAACCTATTAATACATGTTCTGTAACCCCCAAAAGAGTAAGAAAAATCGATGCGCATTTCACTAGGTTTAATTATGGCTGCACTTAAGTCATCACTCTAGGTACCCCTACTTAAAATATAGCATGTTCTTAGGAATTAAAATATTTTTTCCTCTGTTGTGAAATTCGATATAGGTAATAATAGCTTTAGATCTAAAAATTGTATTTTGTGGTAAAAATGTGCTATGATAGTTTTGTATGTAAGGTTAACCATAATCATTGATAAAATAAAAAAAATAAATAAAAGTTTAAGGTTTTATCAAAATAAAGATTTCGGTTGTATTTAATACATAGCAAATATATAGAAAGCATTTTTCTACGGGAAGACAAAAATGTAATTTTACTTCATTCAGAGCCCCTGAATAGGTTTTCTAACACAAATATTAATACCAAAAGTTTATAAACCTTATTTTTTCTGTCACTGAAATTGTATATCACAATTTTACAACAAAACATTCCAACAGCAAGCTGACAACTTTAAGAGAAAGTTTTGTTTTGAAAATACAGGAGGGTATGAAGTGTAACGCTTTATGACAGCACATTCCATGAAGCCTGTTAAATGAAATTATTTTTAT
Organism: Ostrea denselamellosa; assembly: GCA_024699665.1. Lineage (NCBI taxonomy): Eukaryota > Metazoa > Mollusca > Bivalvia > Ostreida > Ostreidae > Ostrea > Ostrea denselamellosa. The sequence continues at coordinate 10,766,840 of JAMZEH010000019.1, read as the reverse complement.
ATTCATATTTTAAATTTCATTTCTGTCAGAATCCCCCGCCGCTAAAATAGAGGAATTATATATATCAATATTACTACACACACTAATCACATGCAGTCATGACGAAATGAACATCATTAAAATTGGTAAAGATCTCAAAGGCAAAACGTTGGAAATGTGAATAAAAAATACGAGAGCTGTTCAAAAAGTTCGTGGACAATCGTTAGGACGTTTTCGTCATTCAAAATTGAAATCAGATCTACAATATGTTTACTTAATTCAATTTGTTATAAAATTCCAAGTCACAATAAGTTGGTTTTAAATCTTACACATATATCAAGTTTAAAAAATAAATACCTTAAAAGATCACAAAGGGTGAGCACGGCCCTTGGTTAAAGAGATACAAATTTCGTAATTAGGGTTTTGAATTCAAATGGGTTTAATATTTTCATAAAACTGGTCAAAACTATATGAAATTTAATAGTGATGTACCAAAAGCAATTGACGTCATTTTTTGATGAAGTTAGTACCGCTTATTCGACGGATAAATAAGTTATAAAGAAAACCCAGCATGGAATATGTCTGTGAAATACATATCATATAATCAAACATAAATGTTAAATCAAATTTGTTTTACTCCCAGAACACAGTAAATCTAGATAATAGTCTCCTTTACTAAATGCGTAGGGGTTTACATGCTACATGATAGAAGATTCTTTATAATTTGCTTGCAAGAATATATTTTAAAACAGTGCATTTGATCTTGACATTAATTGAAAAATAATTGAAAAATGTTCCACCAAATTTGACTGCTAGATGAAAACACTGAAATAACGTGTCGCTTGCATGTATGTATTAAGATACCAGACATGCCTTGTATTATTACGACTAGTTACTAATTGATTGTTTGTTTGTTTTACGTCCCGTTGAGAATTTTTCACTCATATTGAGACGTCACCAGCTGTAGGTGAAGTACCACAAATTCAGACCTATGCTTAGCGCTCAGGGCCGTAGCAGAGAGGGTTCTTTAACGTGCAAACGCCTACTAATTACTAAAGACTGTTGTATATGAAACGAGTTTTTAACATACAACTACACATGACATCTTAAATGTATATTCAAAAGATAACCACGTGACCATCTCACTCGTTGATTGATTGATTATATACTACTTAACGTCCCTCTTGAGAATCTTTTACTCATATGGAGACGTCACCATTGTCGACAAATATGGATATTGAGGTAAGGACATCGATGTGCTTAAGACTACACAAACTTGTGTAAAACGGTTATGTAGAGCTTAATCCGTCAACAAAAGTTTTCTTTCTTTACTCTAATCTTTACTAATAACGTCCAAGAGATACAAAGTGATCAACATTACCAACAAACGTATTTAGTTTTTACTTCACTATATGTATCTTAACTGTCTTTTTATGTTCATAACGTTTGGTGGTGAATGATAGGGCTGTTATATTTCATGTGCGCATTCCTTGTGACAATACCTCAGTTTGGTGTTGCCCCGTGAGGATGTTAGAATAGGTCCTCAGTACCCCTTGCTTGTCGTAAAAAGATGACTAAATGGGCGGTCCTTCGGATGAGACGGCAAAAACCGAGACCCCGTGTCACAGCAGGTGTGACACGATAGAGATCTCTCCCTATTCAAAGGTCGTAAGCACCGAATATGGGCTTAAATGGTGATGTCTCCATGTGAGTGAAAAATTCTCTAGCGGGACGTTAAACAAAATACAACTAACCAAAAACGCACTTATTTATTATTATAGATACGTCAGCATTGCCGATGAAGAGCTGCAAAAATTTAGGCCTGTGCTCGCCGCCTATGGCATTTCAGCAGGGAGAGGTCTTTATGGTGCCCACATCTGCTGTGACACGGGGCCTATGTTTTTGCGGCCTCATCCGAAGACAACCCCATTTAGTTAGACGAGGTCTTCAGTACCCCTTGCTTGTCGTAATGGGGCGGTCCTTCGGATAAGACCGCAAAAACCGAGATCCCGTGTCACAGCAGGTGTGGCACGATAAAGATCCCTCCCTGTTCAAAGGCTATAAACGCCGAGCATACCGGCAATGCTGACGTCTCCATATGAGCATTTAGAAGTGAGAATCACGGGTCTTTCGGATATGACCTTAACAACGGGGGTCCCGTGTCACGGTAGGCGTTGGCACGTTAAAGAACCCTCACTGCTACGGTCCTGAGTGCTAAGCATAGGTCTAAATTTGTGGTACTTCACCTACATCTGGTGACGTCTCAATATGAGCGAAAAACTCTTGACGGCACGTAAAACAAACAATCTTGAAGATATATATTGGCCCCAGCTCTGTGTCCCCTTCCGTTCTACTAAGTTCTCAGCATTCCTGACACATTAACAAGCTATTTCGATTCAATTACTAGCCTTTGAATCGCCATTGCACTATGGGAAATATCACGCTGTATATAAATAATGCAAAATCTGCCTACAATGCAACTGATACTAACGTAGCTGCCGAACTGTAGCTCTCTGACAATATATTGGTACAAATGAGATAGCAAAAAAATCCAACTTGAAGAAACCCTCGATTTACGGCACAAAAACATGCGCAGGGTTGAAGCCTTACCTGGCTACGTCAACAAACTAAATCATGTGAGCTGTGAATTATCGGGTTTTATGGGGGCTTTAATTAATATTTGACGGTTACGTTTGTACACAAGTAAAGTGAAAATACATGCAAGGAACTTTTAGGTATTATATTTATGAGACAGCAATGTAATAATACAGCGATATAAGGCCTCGACCTTGGCGATATAAGGCCTCGACCTTGCGCACATTTTCGTGCGCCGTAAGTTGAAGGTTTTCCTAGGAGTTGGATCTGTAGCGCTCTCATTATCAGAGTTACAGTTCTGCAGCTAATACTAACGATGAATACGTTTACAGTTCGCGCCCTTTGTGCGACAAAATATTGATATCTTTAAGGGGAATTATCAAAATGTTTTAAAAATAGATAATTGTGTTACATTGATTTGAAAAATAAAATCAGCGTTAAAGCCCAGGGTAATAATTAAATAGTGTCATTAACCAGCTTGTGATTCTAGCGTCTGGGTCGAACATGAAAACGTATATATTACTGTCACTAAAGCAGTGGTATCGACTATAATTCGTATTGTATTACTATAGATTTCAGATAAATATAAGTATAGGTAGGTTTGTTTAAAGTACATTGAAATCAAATTTCCAAAATTCAATTCATTGATCATTTCACCATTAGAATGCATCTAAAGCATATGCGTCGTTGTGTTCATAATAATCCTTAATCACTGTCTTACAATTCCCTTACAATTACAATGATTTTAAAACAATTACATTTACTTTAAACACATCGTACTAATTATTTAAAATTGATTTAAGATATGTAATCGTAATTAATGAAATTCATAAAGAGCAATAAAAGTCCCACTATTTTCTACAAAATAGCCCATCCTATCACGAATTTACAGAGTTGTGTCCCTTTTCATATATTTTTTGCAACAGCACCGAGTCATAAAGACCTTTTGGCCAAGATTAATTACACTCCTATGAATATATGGAAAGTAAATTATTATTATCCTTTTGCTGAACTTTATAAGTGATATACAGAAGGTATAAGTGAAAATTTACTTTTTATTCAAACAGGAAGTTACCCTTAGTTTTATTCAGACAATGTGTGTTAACATAAATCTGTGACATTGTCACGATTTATACTACGATTTCTCACGAATTACTCAAAGTTAAAAATCGTCATCATTCGCCAGGTCTGTCTTGAGATTTTTCTACAGTCGGTGCTGTTTTTGAATCAAGTACTACACGAGTACTCGTAGTTCAGTCACACATTACTTGTATCGCACTCGCCATCAATCGAATGTTGTAGTGTCGTATTCACACCAAATCGCACTACATTCCTATTTATTCGACACTCGAGGTGACTCGTAGGACATTCGCAGTGTCACAAGGACTACGAAGTTCAAGGAGAGTCCTACGAATGGCGAAGATTAACTAATTAATGTGCACGAGTGCAGTGCGAGTGTCGCGCGATGGTCTAGCAATGCTAAAAAAAAAATCGTACTGTGGTCACAGTTATTTTGAACATGTTCAAAACAATCGTCGCGTTTGCCGATTAGCTGCGATACAGGAAGACAGTGAACGACTGTCTTTACTATAAACCCCCAATTACTGCGATTTTTGAATTCGAACGCTATCGTATCTCAAAATCGTGACAGCGCCTTAATACTCACTATATATTAGGTGGTATGTGTGCAAATATTGTGAAAAGGCAATGTTTAAGAATTAGAATTGTGATATTGCACATTTAATAATAAAAAAAGACGTTTAGGATTTAAACATTGTTCAGACATTTTTCTTACCTGAATAACAAAAGTTCGGTGTCCTTAATCAACATACTACATCACACGAACAAAATGTCTGGAAATATAAGAAAAGAGTAATAAGAATTTTTTTAATGATCATTATACACTAGACTAAATAGAAATCAAAAGGAGTCACTTTAAACACGATACACAATACAGTGAATTGAGAGACTGCGTCGGTTTTTTTTCAAAGGATATCAGCTATAAATCAATAATAGCAACTCTAAAATATCTACAGCTATAAGAAAATGATATCTACAACAATTTATATTTTCGTCCCCTCCGCTTACTGTTGTTTGTTTTAGTTGGTGTTTTTTTTTGGGGGGGGGAGAAAATAAAATGGGACTGGCCAGAAGCCTGTGCCAATATTTTTTTCCATAGAGCTACAGGTCTGTAGCCAGCTTTGCACCTGGCCACAAGTCGGTCTGCAGATTCACAGTGTCTTCATTCACTATCTCGCAAACCCTTCGATTGATAGACATCAGACTTAATACACATGATTACTTCGACATGGGTAGTAGCTGACCCCTCCTGATTTTCATGTCAAAGGTCAAGGATTTTTTAACATGCATATGGAAATTTTTGTCCGACTGATATAAAGAATACTTGATTGTGTTTGATAGTGGTCAGCTGACACTAATTGGTTTTTTGATTCTTTGTTTTAAGTCCCGTCGAGAATTTTTCACTCATATTGAGACGTCACCAGCTGTAGGTGAAGTTCCACAAATTTAGACCTATGCTTAGCACTAATTGGTTATGGAACAATGATGTCATAATAAAACTCAGTGTGTCATACTAAGTTTCATTCTGAAGTACCCCCTGGGGAACCATCGTTAGAATAGGCCCTCAGTACCCTCTGCTTTTCTCAAGAGGCGACTATGGGGTGGTCATCGCAAAAACGGAGGCCAAGTGTTACAGCAGGTGTGGCCGATAAAGATCCCACCTGCTCAAATTTAGGCCAAAATTTTGCAGCCCTTCACCGGCAATGGTGACGTCTCCATATGAGTGAAAAATTCTCAAGCGGGATGTTAAACAACGTACAATCAATCAATCAACTAGCGGGACGTACATCTAATACAAAATGGCACTGACCAAACTCTCGAGCGGGTTGTTATACAATATTATATAATCAATCCTCCCTGCCCAAATACTGTAAGCGGGGGCTCCATATGAGTGAAATATCTTCAAGAGGGATGTTAAATAAAATGCAATCAATCATTCTGAAGCTTTTTATTCTAGAGTTGTGTCCCAGATAATTAAATCCTTCTAGTTAAACAAAAATTGACTTTGAATTTGGCCACATATTTAATTGTATGTTGTTCCTAGACAGCTCACATAACCTGTTATTATCAACAATCAATCCCTTACAAAATTATCTCAGCCCTTCACCGGCAATGGTGACGTCCCCATATGAGTGAAAGATTCTCAAATGGGACGTTAAATGATATTTAACCAATCTCCCTCAACAATGTTACCAGTGACCTTAGACAAATCAACGTTGATAGCGGACAAGTCACCCTGTGGAACCATAAGCGCGAAGTATGACTTTTTAACAATTAAAGTTATCGTCAGAAATTTAGTTTTCTAATTAAACTTTTATTCATAAATGTAAGATTGTGTCTAATGTCTCTCCTTTACAAAGTTCGGGCTTGGAGAATCCTTAAGATGTTTTTTAGACATTTATTTTGACGTTGGTTTAGGGTCATGATGTCCTGTCATGATGACCTGTAATGGTATGGCTCAGGGATATACATTGTGATGGTAAAACAGAAGGCGGACAGACATGATGAGGAGTGTTCCGAAAATTGCTTCTCCTCCATTACAAATGTTGTCATCACTTTGACTTGGACTGACTTTCGGAATAGTTTCCACTGCCCAAGTACACTCTAAGCAGGTCATTTTTTAGTTCATACTCTTCAATGCTTGTTCGACAATGTTTGTTTTACGTCAGTGGTAGAGTGTTCTCTTCGTAACGTGAGCTCGAGCCCCTCTCGTGCCATGTCTGCGTCAATGGTAAGACGTAAACATAAATAGTAATTGTTCCTTCGCCAAACGCTCGACATTTAGAAGTGAGAATCACAAGCCTTATGGACATGACCTTAAAAAGGAGGTTCCGTGTCGCGGAAGACGTTGACACGTTACAGAACCTTCACTGCTACGGCCGTTAGCGTTGAACATAGGTCTAATTTTGTGGTACTTCATCTACAACTGGTGACATCGTAACTAACATCTCAGTACAAGTGAAAAATTCTCAACGGGATCAAAAACAAACAACCAACTGACGTCGACAGACGTTACCGCGAACGGTTTACAAGATGAATTTAACTACGGATGGTGACACTATGTAAGGAGATACATATACAATTAGGAATAGGAAGTAGGAATCGAAATTTATCATTAAGGCGGAATGACTTCCGCCTATGCATCCACATTATGAGGCGCAATACTATTAACGCGCCTTAATATATCGACGTAAGTGAATGCTACCTCGATCCTCTTGTGACACGTTTATAAAAGATAACTGTAGCCAGCTAGAGGTTCAGCGGCGACAGTCTTATTCTATGTTATCAGGTATATATGTTAATTTTTCTTGTTTTTTACAATTTCACAATTCAACAAAATCTGCTTTGACAAAGTAAATTTCATGTAATTTAACCTTTTCCCCATTTTTGCGAAATCAGTGGTAGGCTAAGTGAACACTTTCATTTTATAAAAAGATTGATTGATTGATTGTATATTGTTTTACGTCCCGCTTGAGAATTTTTCACACATATGGAAACGTCGCCATTGTCGGTGAAGGGCTGTAAAAATTAAGCCTATGCTCGGCGCTTAGGGCCTTTGAGCAGGGAGGGATCTCCATCCTGCCACACCTGTTTTTACGGTCTCACCTGAAGGACCGCCTCAAATTAGTCGCTTCGTACGAAAAGCAAGAGGGTACTGAAGACCTATTCTAACCAGGATCCCCACGGGTCTTTTATAAAAGGACGAAAAGGCACGTAATGAAATCGTATGCTTTTTATTATTTTTGAAAGTACACAAGGCTGAATATATATAGGTATAAGACATGGCAGTAGAAATTTTACCATATGTCCTTACATGGACAGTAACAGTCAGTGACATACTTTGTTGTCGCAGAAAACGTCGGGCACTGAAGGAATTAAGAATTTTGACCACGTGAGTTTACGGACACTGCCTAGAACAAGCAATAACGTTAAGTTGAGGCTATCAAACGTGCATTGCGTATAGTCTGTTGATTTTAGCTGAGGCCAGATCGATCAATCTGACAAACATGAACTGTGTGTAACCTGCTGTTATATAAAAAGTGAAGATTAGTTATAATAATTATTGATAATCTCGTATTTAAAACATTACAGGTTTAAGCTTTATCAATGATGCCAATTAATTAAAACAAATAAAATCATATTTAGGCTACTTGTGACGATATTAATTCGTGGAGCCCGTCTATCACATATACAACATCAGATCGCTATCTGTAAATTCTTGGGTTTTTTTTATCAAATGCTTATTACTCGTGTAAAAACGTTCAATCAACAGGGATTTAGATGTAAATAATTTAAGATTACTGTTCTGTATATTTCTCAGAATGTCGCCAAATACTCGAAGCACCCAAAGCATGCGCATTTGCTGCCAAAACACTATTACGTACAAACTATCACCCGAAGACGCAAGACTGATTGTTTGTATTATGTTTCGTTAAGAATTTTTTATTTGCATTGAGACTTCACCAGAAATAAGTGATGTGCCTCAAATTTAGACCAAAATGTATGCTTAGCGCTCAGGGCCGTTGCAGTGAGGGTTCTTTAGCAATAATTATTCAAGGATTTCTTGAGTTAAAATTTAAATTGTTTTCTAAAGGCATATTTGCCATACATAATACATATTCATCCATCATTTTGATGTCAGAAATAATTAATGATTTTTCCCCGTTAGGTGGATTAAGTAGTTGGGGGTGGGGAAACGTGCCATCGACCCTGCAAACAAGATAAGCACTGTTCAAAGCCGACTAGAACAGGTTCTTTACCCCAATTCATAAAAATCTTAAGATGTAATTTCTAACAAACGGACGTAAACATCAAGGAATCTGTAATAATTAATATATAATACTCAGTCGCTTAAAGACAACAGTATTCGACATGAAATCAATTCAGTTTTAAGATAGCCTGCCATTTGTTTGCATATCCCTGCCAATAATATATCCTACTTCAATATTGTCCGAGTTAAAGTATTGTAAATCATGTAAGATCATCAATTGCTAATTCAGAATGGAATGTGCAATCATTTCATGTAATGCATTTTATATTAAATATGCTTACTATTCCAATAATTCTTTTTTTTATAGAAAAGCGTCATTCTTTGAATATTTGTCAATTATAAACCCATAACACGTCAATTACTCACAATAAAAATGATAAAGCTTTCTTGTAGAGGCACAAAATGACCTCGTAATAATATCAACCTTGGTTTGCGTTAGGCTTAAATGCATTTTATTCGATTGATCAAAGCAGAAACCACAGCAGAGGCAATTAGGTACATATTTCAGTTTGTACGGGATATCAGTTGGTTTACGAGAAAAACGCTTATACAACGCTAAGTTTCTGTAATGGGTTGACGGATTCAATTAGCGTTACACGTTATTCGGGAAACGAACAATTTAATTAAACAGTTCATAAGGGCATTTTAATATTTTCTCCATATCTTGGAAGAAAATACGTGATCGTTATTGCCGGATTCTAAACTTTAAATAGAATTCATTTTCTAATTTTTAATTACGATATTTTTACCACATGTCAATAGATGTAAACGGTGAGAACCGTCGTGACGATCATTATAAAGAAAACTGTTCATATATATGTTTTGAATCTTTTATCAGGACAAGTTGCAGGCATACTAGATCAAGGGTAAAATGCACCAATCAAAATGCCGGATGCAACTTATATAAGATCGATATCATCGACATTGTAACATTGACAAATAATAATTTCAATTCATTTGGTAATACAAATTCGTTTCTCGTCAATGAAGAACTAATAGCAGTAACTTATGGATTCATCGTTAGTTGTAAATCTTGTTAACAGAATCGGTATCTTTCACATCGGTGTTACAATTACACCACTTTTAAAATCCATTACATAACTTCCCCACTATTTTCTTTTTATTTTGTAATTATGATTTATCTGAACTTCGAAAGACACGTCTCCGTGGAAACGTATTTCAATTATCCAAAACATTCCTATAAATTTGTCTTAAAATAATCGTTGTTTTAATGTGAATGGTCGTAAATTGAATTAGTGACAGATTATGGCGCTGATTGATGCCTGTGATAAGTGCCTCACCGGATATGATGCAATAATTAGTCAATATAAAGCTGTCTCCATGGTCCTAATAAATGGCGAGACGCGACGAAAAGAAATAATATGAATTATCGAAACAATTTTTGGGGCAAAGTTTCTGGACGTTTTACGTTCAATTAAATTCGTGTAATGAGCTCAGTGGTGATAACAATTAAAATCATTACGATATATCAAACGTCATTTCATTCGACACAAAATCAGTGGCGACATAAATCCAAGCTCGAAATCCGAGTTATTGACATATGGTAGATAAAATCACATACGGCAAAAGGTATTACCAACCTTGACGTGAAATTAAATGACTGCAAACAGTGAACGTGACAAAGAATATATACAGTGTACGCGAATGATACATGTTTCTTCTACAGGTTCCTTCCAACTTCAAGTGATTACATAACGCAGAACTGGGAACAAAGTGTAAATGGTTATGCTCAACTTTTCCACTGTTTGACAACAGAATCATTATACATTACGCACTTACTGTCAAACGACACAATTTAACTGTAGGTTTTCACCAACACCATTGACATATTTCTCACTTTGTATATGGCTTCTCTTCTCTGTAGAGAAACCAACATTATTCCCTTATGGAAACGGCCATAGTAAAAGACCAAGGAAATATCACCAGTCTCAATAATACGCACCAGCCTCAATAATACGTACCAATCTCGATAAAACGCACCAGTCTCGATAATACGTACCAGTCTCAATAATACGCACCAGCCTCAATAATACGTACGAATCTCAATAAAACGCACCAGTCTCGATAATACGTACCAGTCTAGATAATACGCACCAGTCTCAATAATACGCACCAGCCTCAATAATACGCACCAGCCTCAATAATACGTACCAATCTCGATAAAACGCACCATTCTCGATAATACGTACCAGACTCAATAATACGCACCAATCTCAGTTATACACACCAGTCTCGATAATGCACAACAGTCTCAATAATGCGCACAGACTCGGTAATACGCACATCATGTTGATTATCTGATTTCGTCAGCAGACGAGTATAGTCTAAGCATATTTCGTACAGACGAGTATAGTCTAAGCATATTTCGTCAGCAGACGAGTGTAGTCTAAGCATATTTCGTCAGCAGACGAGTGTAGTCTAAGCATTTTTCGTCAGCAGACGAGTGTATTCTAAGTCGATGAACTCGCTGCGAACCTTCAATTGGTTTCAATGCAGTTTGTCAAAATGATGACCAATAAAACGCCTATACAAAACATGCGACCAAAAATAATTATGTCCTGTGTGATAGCGGCTGCTGTCAGAAAAGCCTGATGATATTAATTAGATTGATGTGCTCTTTTTTCAGTCGTGTCGGGTCTATCTTTGAATATATCAGTATGATATATCTAAAGATGTTCATATCTTTCGTAAACTGACTTACTGATTTACTTTACGGAAGCGAGTAACTCAAATAGAAATAATAATAATCAGATTCTAAAAAAACAATTCATTGCTTTAAAGAAAATATATTTTTCTAAATATTTGAAAAGTTAACCACTTCTCGAATACAGTACTTCATTTTGTAACCCCTGCCCTCGAATTAGCAGTTCCTGTCAGTATGACACGAATGCCCCCGCTGACATTTGAAGGTCCAGGCACTGTTAGGTGCCTATGAAACAAAACTAGACTGGTGCTTTCTATGTTCCCTCTTCAAAGACTGGAGACATTGGTTCGCACCTGTTGGTCAGTATGTCGGTAGACCGCATGTAGTATGCTCAATATCTTTGGCATCATTCACTTGATCGTAATAACATTTGATATATGGGTTGGTTATGGGTAGAAGAGGAACCCTGTAGATTTTCAGGTCACATGGTCAAAGGTCAATCCACTCTGGACATAGGAAGATATTGCCCGCGCAATATCTATATAACCCTTTTCTTCACAGGCATCAAAATTGGTACACTACAAGGCGTAGATGACCACAATTGATCTTGAGGTAACATCGCCAATGGTCTTGGGTTAAACTGGAAATGTGATTATAATTTCTACTCAATATCTTGAGAACTTCATGCTTGATTTACATCAAACTTAGTACACTGGTGCATCCAATGGAGACAACGATCCCTATTTATTTTGATTTCACGTGATCAAAGGTCAGAGGTCAAACTGGACATAGGAAGATCTCTATTGATTCTAAGTTTAAAGGTCAAGGGTCAATCCACATTTAACATGGGACGATACTGTCCACTCAATATCTTGAGAATCCTTTGTTTGACAGATATCAAATTTTGTACACTTTAACACCACGAGGTTAGTTGCATATTGTTTAACGCCATACTCAAGAGTTTTCCACTCATATGGAGAAGTCGATATACCATAAGGAATTGATAACCCCTATCAATTTTGGGTTCACATGGTCAAGGGTCAAACTGGACAGTAATATATTGTCTCCTATACTTTACGATTCATTTGCTTGAATAACACCAAAATTGGTAAACTGGTACCCTAGAGGTAGATCACCCCTATTGATTTTGAGGTCACATGGTCAAAGGTCAATGTTCAATCCACTTTGGACATAGGAAGATACTATCATCTCACTATTTTGAATTGTTTTGGCATTACTATCAATTAAATGATGCATGTGTATAACCCTTTCCAGTTTTGCACCACGGGGGGGGGGGGGGGGGGGGGGGCATATATGTTTCTGAAACACTTCTTGTCGTCATGAATCAGTTGTGAAGAGAATTGTAAGGCGGGCCTGATAATTAATCATTAAGATACAAATTAATTATGTAATCATTAATACACATAAATGATGTACTTTGGATGCAGAGCATTGTATAAAGAGCAATGCATTTATTTAAAATAACAATGACCAAGGCGACAATTACGTAACGTCGTTTTCTATTTATGATATAGACCATGTAAATCTGCTATTATAAAAGGAATACATGGGTCTGTTGGTTAATTGTTTTAGGTCCAGACGAAAATTTTTCACTCATACTGAGACGTCAACAGTTGTTGGTGAAATCCTATGCTTAAAACCGTAGCACTGAGGGTTCTTTAAAGTGTCAACGCCTGTCGCGACACGGGACCTCCGCTTTAAGGTCATATCCGAAATACCCGTGATTATCACTTCAAAATGTCGAGCGATTTTCTGATAGGGCAATAGCTACCAATGTTAAAGTCTTAGGTTTGACGCGGCCATGACACGAGCAGGGCTCGAACTCACGACCTTTCGGTTACGACGCGAACGCTACCACTGAGCTACAGCGGAATAAAAAGGATGTCACTATATGCCCTATCTATTTTATGGCGGGGGCACTGAAAACTATGAAAAGGCCAAGATAACTAACAGTATTCAGTCTCGTAATTCCTGAAGAAAATACAAATCAGATTTACAAATTTATGATTCTAATGCAATTTTGTTCATGACAATGTAATAATGGTTGCGTGTTCGCTTTCATTATGTGTGAAATTTATGTGTTACGTCCCATTCGTGAAATTCATCACTGAAACGGGACCTATTACATCTGAAAGACGTTTGCTTCTAATGCTCAGTGAAGGGACAGGCACTACATTGTGCATGCGTTAAACGTCTTAGATTTGACGTGGCGTCGAAATAGAAAACCAAACCCTGGTTGTAAAACGAGCTCCCTAACCACCACACTTCCGCGATCGGTTTTGTGGAATTCGTATTCGTTCTAGAAGACACTAGTTACATATATATGACAAGTTTAAACATATGACAAAGCACCAGCTCAGTCCTTTCGTGTTGAAACGCCTGCCGGAGCGAAACTCGGATGTTCTGATTTAGATTTTAATTTAAAACCCATCATTTAATTTTATTTGTGCCGAGTAATTCGTAAAGTACTGCTTCAATTCAAAGCATTATGTTTGATGATCATTTGTGTTTTTCCCATTAATATTTCCATCTTCTCTGTTCCAGAATCATATTTTAGCGGGGTATCAGATTACTCTCCTCCCCCGCTCCACTACAGCATGTATATGGATCTTAAAGATAAATGGATGTTTTTCCGGTATAAACAATATATATACAGATATACGTACACACCAATGATAACCTCGAAAGCTTATTTCCAATAGGGTCCTTTGATGCACGGCGCTAACGGATCACTATGTGGGAAGAAACCCACGTATTCGAGCTGGCAACCACCACCACACACTCAAATATAACCACTGCCTCGGGTTGCGGCGGTGAGAAACGAGAGCGCAATCTTTGCATTTTCTGTCTATACTTTACATACTAACGTTGTTTATATTTTAATACAAGTAGGTAACATAATTTTTCAATATGGAGTGGGGACAAGATAAAGTGAGTTGTCACAATCATTTGTAATTCTTAGCATGTAAGAAAGGACATCTCTGTGTTACTTTGTCCCTGTAATCCTTAGAAAGTGAAGATAACGAACAGTGATCAATCTCATAAATACTTTAACAAATACAAAATTAAGAGTAGGGCAAACATGGACCCCTGGTCATACTGAAGGTGATATCAGGTGCCTAGGAGGAGTAAGCATCCCCTATCGACCAATTGCACCCACTGTGAGCCCTACATCTTGATCAGATAAACGAAGTAATCCGTAGTCAAAATCAGTCTGTTTGTTTGTTTTACGTCCCGTCGAGAGAATTTTTCACTCGTATTGAGACGTCACCAGTTGTAGGTGAAGTACCACAAATTTAGACCTATGGAACCAAATCAGGCTAAGGGTCAGAGCTATGCATGAGGGATATAATCCTTAATTTATCAAAGCAAAATTTATCCGTGTTTTCATGCTGGTACCGAAGTACTTAGCCACTGGGCTGGTGAAACCCTCGGGGACTAACAGTCCACTAGCAGAGGCATCGACCCAGTGGTTGTAATATAAAACATAAACGATAACAATTTTGAGGCACCAGAGGCACATTCAGATGTCTCATCATTGATGCTCAAGTCAAAAAATGTTCGAAATCCGAAAAAAGAACTTGGGAGAGTTGTAAAAAAAAAACCCACCAACAACCAAAAAAAAAACAACAACAAAAAAAAACCCAACAACAACAACAACAAAAAAACAAAAACAAACAAATAACAAATAGTGGAGCCACATCCGGCCAAGAAACGTCGTCGAGATATCTAAATTTCGAGCTTAAAGGCCACAGCAATCCTGATTCTTCAAAATACTGCGCTGTAATCCAAAAACGAACCCCTAGTCCATTTTTCTAATTTTTTATGTCAATGTACACAGTGATTGTTAGTTCATTGTCAAGATGTTTACATCAAAAGGGCTTAAAACTTAGTATGCCCTCTCCTTAAGTGATTGAGGCAATAAAGATCCTACCAGCTCTCCAAACTGAAGTTACTGGTAAATAAGCAACAGGGAAGGGTCATGTACATTTGCTGGAAAACTATCGATGACAGTCGTGGCATGTTATCGATCGTCGTAAACTCCCGTTGGGTGGTATATACGGACGTTTTCATATAGCCTCTCGACTTTTCATCGGGTAATGAGTACTTCTGCGAGATTTGAAATCAACCGTGGGTTATCCGATGATGAGATTAATAACGTCAAATATAACACGACAGTTTTTCCTTCCAGTTGAATTTCAAGAAGATATATTTGACGCGACGAAAGTCATTAGACAGAAGAAAAAAAATAAAACAAACAAACAGGAGACCGCATTAAAATAATGCAGATGTAAATTCTACAATGACATCCAAAACAATTCATGCAGGATTAATTTTTTAAACAATATCAATGTAGGGTGGACAAAGCCCACTTGTATCCCGTACTTGTCCAGGAAGTAGTTCAATACACCTGGAAACATTTCTGACATTTTCCTGTTGCACGATAAACTACCAGTATATATTGCTATCGAATGATAAAAGTATGAACTAGACCAATTCAAAATTCATTGCTTCCAGGGCTTTTTGTTTTTTAACCAGCTTTATGAAATGTTATATTACCTTCCAACAGCTTGGTTTTCAATATCCACGAGTTTAGTTACCCATGCATTTAATGCAGTCTTCGATTAGTGTACAACTGATGTACATTTTTTAACACTGGTAATTCTTTGTTTAAAATTTCGTTTCTTCTTTTTTTTTTTCATTCAACCTGTACGTTTCTACTTGCTTTATCCATTTTAGGTATTAACAATTCGGTTTTTAAAATTGAAGAAAATAGCTTACTTTTGTTTATCCATTGATCACGCTAGAGTACAAAATACCTATGAACATATGACCCATGTATCGTATTTCATGTTTCTCTTATTGATGTTGACGACATGTGTATTTGCATGTATTTTTCAGATTCTTTTTTCCGATTTTCCTAATTTTGTTTCAATTTACAACATTTTATAATTCTTCGCAAATTTTAAAACGGACATTGGGAAATGTTTAGAAATTGTAATAATAGCTATTTCCTCATGAATGCGTGGCAGATGTACAGAAATCGCGTATGAATACAGATGAGATACAGTACGTTTATTTTAACGGTTGGGGATTGCGACAAAACAGAAGTTGAATGTAAATACAAGAAATGAACTTTATTTTAAAAAAAAATGTAGGCATGAACGGCAAGGCTTCATGCTCGCATACTTTTCACAAAGCGTTCATAAAGATATTGACGTGAATCATCGCAATTCATACCCTCAGGAATTTTCAAAATTGAAATTTATTTCTCAAAAAAGCCACGTGCATTATTACTGACGCATGTAAATAACCATGGTGATGCGTATATTAAAACATTTAATTTATGCTAGAAAAGAACTTGACATCATGACTATGGGTCATAAACTTTGTGAATTATATTTGTGTCATTGTCAAAACACACCCAATCTTTGCGCAGATTACGAGCTGTCTTTTTCATTATAAATTTTGGACTTTTAGTTGTCGCCATGTTGTAGGGTTTATTTTGTCACCAGTTACACGTGTAGCATGAGCTTCAAATATTTCTTCATTACAAAGTTCTTGACCCTAAAAAATCGTGGGGATTACTTTGAAGCTGGGCAGACAAGCGAAAGAAGGAATATATTGATTCCTAATGGTGAAGATAGGATCCTCAACATTAATCTGATCATAGAAATCGATGAGATTTTTTTTTCTAAAACCAGTCCATTGTCTGTCTACTTTGAATTCGCTTCTTACGGACGTCAAACGTACGCGCACTTCCGCTGAGGTGAGTCACTGTTTACGCCAATTCGAGGATCTTTCACTCCCCGTCCCCTTTTGTTGATAGAGGCTGAACACAATTGATTAGGGAATAAAACTCTTCTCATTTGTTACTTCTGACCGTTAATTTAACGGTCGAAAACAGAGTTTTGCCGGCAACGTTAACGGAGTCGGCAAAACGGATATTTGCAACCGTTAAATCCGCATTAACGGTCGCAAATAATGTGAAGATAGTTAGTCTCATTCCTGATGCAATTTGCTGATGTTTACGTCTTATTTCGTTGAATTATGTTTTATACAAAATACGGACGCCCGAAACGATATATTTTTGCGTCATTCTTATATGGCAACGGAAAACTTGCCGTCTCCTTAATGCTCGTTTATATAGTGCATTAGACAATTAGTTACAAAAGTGGTGCAATAGAATACACACACACACACACACACACACACACACACACACACACACACATATATATATATATATATATATATATATATATATATATAATCAGTGATTAACTATAAGACAGATTTCATGCAGAGTTTAAAGAATACAATTGTCAATTCGTCGATTCACAAAATCAGTGACCATCAGAACACATTTCGTCCCTTACCGTCAGAACTCCCCCCCCCCCCCCCCCCCCCCCCGAACATGTTTAGGGATTCTACAGTACTGATTGTTTGTTTGTTTTACGTTCCGTCGAAAATTTTTCACTCATATTGAGACGTCACCAGCTATAGGTGAAGTACCAAAAAATTAGACCTATGCTTGGCGCTCAGGACCGTAGCAGTGAGGGTTCTTTAACGTGCCAACGCCCACCGTGACACGGGACCTCCGTTTTTAAGGTCATATCCTAAAGACCGTGATTCTCACTTCTAAATGCCGAGCGTTTGGCGAAGAAGCAATCACTACCTATTTTTCGTCTTAGGTTTTTCCCACAAGTGAATCTGGAAAATTTTTATTTTTATCAATACTAATGTATTAGAACAAAAATTGTAAAATACAAGAAATATGGTATTATTATTACAATATGTTAAAGACCCAAATATTTTTAGATGTGGCAAGTATCAATTGGAAAAAATAAACTCGGTTGTTTTAATCTAATGCCCTGTACCGGTGGATTGAACCCATACGCCCTGGACTTGTTTCATCGGTGTCAACGGCATGATGGATATCATCCGAATTCGCTGTAGACCCGGGGCTGGCTTGCATTCATTCCACATCTTTAATAAATGAAATCAATGAAGGGCGAAAGAACGTTGAAAAAATATGAGAATTGGTGATCCTAGGGAAGATAGTTTCATGAAATTAGTCTATTTTCGACAAATGTGATCAAGTGATGTACCAGTTTAAGGAAAAACTCCCTTTTGCGTTCGTTTTCCCTATATCCTTAGCTTATATATAAGCTCGGGGTGTATAGTCAAAAGCTCATTATACAGAATGAAAACATGACCAAGTGGATCAATTCACTTACTTAAGCAAACAATATCATGCATTTATTTGAAAACTTCAAATCTATGCATGTGTATTGCGATGTCGTAAATCCTCAGGTGGTAGGATCCACTGCCCCAAAATTATTAAGAGTGGTTCCTTGTATATTTCATTTGAGGATAGACAGCAAGCTAAATGGGAGCCTATCTGTGCGGAATATTTGGAACTATGTCAAAAGCATTTCGATACAATTGACTTTCACATCATAGCCTCTCTAGGGACCGTCATGCCCTTTTTAAAATGGAAGAGCGCTCGTGAAACTTCATTTTCAAAAAGCGTATTGAAGGAAAGTGTCGTGATGAAGTACCACCGTGGAGTCAGACATCACGGTTTATTTATTATTCTCGTTCCTTTGATTGCCAATGCCATAGCTGGAGCCACCCAATCAGGCAAAGGAAAGAAAAAAAGGATAAAACTCAAAAGCAAGGCACATAAAAAGGCAAATGAAAATGCCCAGTCAGAATCCTACAGCTTTCATTTTCCTGAATCACAGGACCATAAATAACTTGGAATAGCACCGTCACTACAGAAAATCACTACCACCTAAATTGGTTGATTGTTTGTTTTGTTGTTTTCCGCCACACTCAACAATTTTTCAGTTGTCTGATGGCGTTCTGGTTTTATTGGTGGAGGAGAGAACCCAGATACAATGTACCTGGGAAGAGACCACCGACCTTCCGAAAGTAAACTGGCAAACTTTCTCAAATATATCGAACCCGCGCCGACTAGAGGTGAAAGGCCATGTGATTGTGAGCGCGGTGCTCTAACCACTCGGCCACGGAGCCCCCTACCACCTTAGATGTCAATAAAATCAATGTACTGATATCTCCAACCACACTGTCACCGCAGGGAAGCAAGAAAATGAAGGAGAAGGATCCCTGCTACAAATGCGTACAGTAAGCCACTAGATCGGTGAAACCGGTCGCGGTAGCTCAGTGGTTAGAGCGTTCGCTTCGTAACCGGGAGGTCGTGAGTTCGAGCCCCGCTCGTGTCAAACCTAAGACGAAAAATAGGTAGTGATTGCTACTTCGCCAAACGCTCGGCATTTAGAAGTGAGAATCACGGGTCTTTCGGATATGACCTTAAAAACGGAAGTCCCGTGTCACGGTAGGCGTTGGTACGTTAAAGAACCCTCACTGCTACGGCCCTGAGCGCTAATCATAGGTCTAAATTTGTTGTACTTCACCTACAGCTGGTGATGTCTCAATATGAGTGAAAAATTCTCGACGGGACGTAAAACAAACAAACAAACAATCAACAAGATCGGTGACTGCCAAAATGATTTCCCCGGTATTAGATACATGGACAGTTACGTTGAAAGAAAGAAGAGGAGAATGGGCAAAAAGAGAATGATATAGGACTATTAAACCTGTCTATTCAAATTGCTTTAAAATTTGCATTTAAAACAAAATGCATGTTATTCAAGAAAATATGTAAAATTTTCAAAATGACTTATCTTTTGTCATTGCGCCATGATAATACAGTAAACTTGACTACAGCGGTCCTGATAGACGAACGATACCAGTACCAATAGCTGAACGATACCAGTACCAATAGCTGAACGATACCAGTACCAATAGCTGAACAGTACCAGTACCAATAGCTGAGCGATACCAGTACCAATAGCTGAACGATACCAGTACCAATAGCTGAGCGATACCAGTACCAATAGCTGAACGATACCGTACCAATAGCTGAACGATACCAGTACCAATAGACGAACGATACCAGTACCAATAGCTGAACGATACCAGTACCAATAGCTGAACGATACCAGTACCAATAGCTGAACGATACCAGTACCAATAGACGAACGATACCAGTACCAATAGACGAACGATACCAGTACCAATAGCTGAACGATACCAGTACCAATAGCTGAACGATACCAGTACCAACAGCTGAACGATACCAGTACCAATAGCTGAACGATACCAGTACCAATAGCTGAACGATACCAGTACCAATAGCTGAACGATACCAGTACCAACAGCTGAACGATACGAGTACCAATAGCTGAACGATACCAGTACCAATAGCTGAACGATACCAGTACCAATAGCTGAGTCAAACGACAACGGAAGCAGTTAGCAACCCCGGGACTGAAGAAAACGTATAACTTTATTCAAACGAAAAGTGTGACTGCGGACTACACTGTGTGACTTTTTAAAAAATGAACGTTCAAAAATAAAATTGGTAAACTTAAATCATATTAAAGATTATTAACACTGAGGATTATTAAGAGGATCAAAACACTGCGGACTTTATCATAGCGCCCTCTCCCCGTACGATATAATGTAACTTGATGCAATTTTGCGGATTATAAAGGGTAAATTGCACCAAGTTACATGATATTTTAGAACATAGGTGAAAATTAGCGTCATTCCTTATAATTTAATTTAAAAGGACAAAATTGCACTGTGCAAGTCTTAATTTATGATTAAATGCAACAATAAAAAATTCTTGCATCGCGCAATGATTCGCTTAGCAACATACTGATAAAGTATCGAACGGGTAAGAAGCCATCTTGGTTCTTCGCATAACTGAAACTTACTTTTTTCATGAATTTGAAAACGTAAGGTTTAGTTTGCAACGCATCTTAATAGAAGAAGATATGTGTGTGATCCATATTTAGGGCTGATGTTTTCTTAGGAGCCCAAGATAGACGTTGGGCTCGCTCAGGCAGAAAGCGAAAGTTTAGATCTTGCATCACACGCAATACATCACGTATAAAACCAGAAAGTGCATTTAGCTAAATAGAATT
Organism: Ostrea denselamellosa; assembly: GCA_024699665.1. Lineage (NCBI taxonomy): Eukaryota > Metazoa > Mollusca > Bivalvia > Ostreida > Ostreidae > Ostrea > Ostrea denselamellosa. The sequence continues at coordinate 10,745,707 of JAMZEH010000019.1, read as the reverse complement.
TGCGATTTAAACAATTTGATTTTACTAACTCATAACTCAACATAGCATGACGGGGCCTCCGTGGCCGAGTGGTTAGAGCACTGCTCTCAAAATCAAGGGTTCGAGTCTCGCTCGCGCCGATATATGAGAGAAAGTTTGTCAGTTTACTTTTGGAAGGTCGGTGGTCTCTTCCAAGGTACATTGTATCTGGGTTCTCTCCTCCACCAATAAAAACTGGACGCCACCTGGTAACTGAAAAATTGTTGAGTGTGGCGTAAAACAATAAACAATCAATCGATCATAGCATGACCGTATTTTGGTACTTAGGCAAGATCAAGATCTCTCTATTTCTCTTAAAAATATCTTTAGAATAAAACCGCAAACTTTGCAAATTTGTGTATTGTTACTTGTAAGAAAATATACGTCTTTTTTGAAATCATGAACAACAAAATGCATTTTATAGTGCACGGCTTTCAATTCATATTAGCCTTACAACTTTAGAACCAGAACTGTAAAACGTAGCGCCGTCTTCGTTGTCAAGGGGGCATCTCCACATACCAAGTTACATTATACAGTATAAACTAAATTATTTCAGGGTACTCAGCCAATCAAATTGCGTGTTACAAGTATATACTGCAGAGCATACGCCTAAATTTTGCAGTCCTTCACCGGTAATGGTGATGTCTCCATATGAATGAAAAGTTTTCCAGCGTGACGTTAACAATATACAACAAACCAACTCTGTATTGCAGCAAAGCCTTTACTGTGACCTTTGTGTTGAGGTCTCATTTGGAAGAGGTGCTTTCAATTCCAAAATCATGCGCTAGGCGATGGTAAACTACAAACATTCGTCTAGAGTCTCTCGCGGCCTGAGGTTTTCCGCCCTACGTCTGAGCCGCGATTAACTTATTTATTTTCTCACACCTGAAATTGTCCAGATGGACATTAGCTAGTGTCACAAGCAACTGTTTCCTTAGTTTAATAATAGCCAGGTCCTTCACGTGATCAAATGAAAAGCTCATTACTGCAGAAACGGTCTTCGCCGTAGGTTATGATGAAGGGTTAGTAATAATGCAGCCCCAGTTGACGCCCAGAAGGTATTGCCAGGACAATGATTACTTTAGAATAATCCCCTTTTTTATATTGGACTTATCCTGTACACCTCAGGATAAGGTCAGTATAACGAAGAACACCTCAATCCCGTAAGGATCCCGGTTAGAATAGGTCCTCAGCACCCCTTGCTTGTCGGAAGAGGCGACTAAATTGAGCGGTCCTTCGGATGAGACCGTAAAAACCGAGGCCCCGTGCTGCAGCAGGTGTGGTACTATAAATATCCCTTCCTGCTCAAAGGCTGTAAGCGCCAAGCATAATGCAGCTTTCCATCGGCAGTGGTGACGTCTCCATATGAGTTAAGAGATTCTCGAGTGGGACGTTAAACAATATACAATCAATCAATCTGTACATCTCACCTCATATTTAATGTTTGATTTGCATAGATATTAAAAGATATGTTAGAATATATTAATAGATCTTAAATATAAAGTCTTAAATACTCACTATACAAACTAGAAAACACAAGGTAAACTGGATTATTCCATGTTACATGACATTTTCCTTGAGAAATTGTTTTGGATTGTTATGTCCCTTTGATATCGAGATGATACCAGTAATGGAATAAATATCACAAATTTAAATCAATACCAGGCGCTTTTTAACCGCTGTGATGTTTCGGGCGGATCTCGTCCAAATGACCTGCGACTATCGAGTACTTGAAGGATTTTCAAGACATGAACCTACCCCTGTACACTTGCATGTCTCCCTCACAAAGCGCTCTCGAGATGCCGACTACAGTAGTGTATATACGTAACAAAATTGAAGATGTGCGCGTAATAGATAAATTATTTTACCTACAATCAGTTGGAGCCAACTGCTTCCTAGTAACCAACGACTGTGATAAGTCGGAATTAAAGCAACTCACTAAGGGATCTGAAAAAAAATTACATTTGCCCACGCAGTGTACTTTAATGAATCTCGCACATTCTTACAATGTCTCGTCGTAGACGAGATATTAATTATTCATTGAAAACGAAATTGAGCTATAAACAACTAAAGTAAAATTTATGAAAGCAAGCTGGCAAATACGAAGATCGATGTCTGGTCGTTTCTATGTAACGTATGCTAAATTATCTTGGGTTGCAGATAAAATAATTTAGAAATAATTCTTTACCTCTTGACATCAATGAAGCAGACATTTTGTGCTATCAATTTAAAGCAAATGCTTTCAAGGACAAAACAACAATGTAAGCATACCTCTGCACATTATCATTACGTAATCAGGTGTTTATAGATGCATAAAACATTTACCGCATCTTGAGTTTCATTTTGTTTCCTACAAAACCTTTTCAGAGATATATGGCGAATTACGGTGTAAATTGAGATATTTATGAGATGTTCCTGGTGAAAAATTGAAGAAACGAACATTGAACAATTATGCGTCACATAAAGATTACAAAATTGAGATAAAGTAAACATGCACCGCTGGACACTGGTGCCAATGAGGAGTAAGCATCCGTAGTTAACCGGAGATCGTATTTTTATGGTCTAGGAAAGAGATCTTGATCAGAACACTATGACAGACTTGTTGGGATTTGAAAAACTAGGACTTTAGGGAATTCTAGAAAAATCGGAAACCATGTGTGAAGAACAAAATTTTAAAGTATGAAAATATCAACAGCTGTGAAGGATTGATTGATTGTTTGCTGTTTTCCGCCACACTCAACAATTTTTGAATTATATGGTGGCGTTCAGTTTTTATTGACGGAAGAGAAAATGTACCCGGGAAGAGGCCACCGACCTCCCGAAAGTAAACAGGCAAGCTTTCTCAGTCCCACAGCTGTGAAGGAGAAACTTTTTGTATTGTGCCAGAAGTGATGTAAATTAAATGTGGACTCTGAAAAAATTCTAAACAACTCTCAATTGTTAGGTCGTTCTTTACACACTTATTTTGACTTCTGCGGATTGCTCCGTTTACCTGATCAAGACATATGGCTAATGGTGGGTATAACCAGTCGACAGGGTATGCTTACTCCTCCTAAGCATCCGATCCCACCTCTGTTATATCCAGACCTCTGACTAATTAATAAGAAGTAAATTATTGTTTAATAAACGGGATTAAAATTAGAACTTAATTGGTTATCCTTATCAGCTACACGTTACAGCAATACAAGCTGTGTCTGACGGTATTTTTCAACTATATAATTGTGCTCAAATTGGTATCTATCGGCAAAACACTAAATCTCCAAGATCTAAGAAAAAATCAGCAAAATAAACAAGGGAATGTTGTTTGTGAGCATACCTACAATGAGCTTTTCATATAAACCGTTTCTGCGTCGTATAAACGGACATGGAACGATGATTGCCAAAAATAATCGGGTTGCACGGAGACCGAAGTCATACAAAGCTGGAGACTAAAGTGAGTAAATATTCATTTAGTTTGTTTTAAAATATCATAAAGTATCATGAATGACTTCAAGTATTATATATGTGTCAGAAAGTAATTAAATTACGCAAAAGTGCCATTCATATGTAAATTATTAATGAAATTGCTTTAAAATTGGCATATTGTTTACAAATCTGACATATGTGCAGTGCCTCTCTTTGCATTTTTCCGAATTGGTGACCTTCGACGTCATTAGGATCAGGGATTACTAACGGGATGATAATGATTCATGAATCGACTTTAGTTGTTGATTTGACGGGTTTATAACTTCAAATTCACCCTAATTCTATGCAATTGTACATATTCAATCACAAATATGTCAAATTTGTTCTTTAATTTGTCAGTTAGAGCTTGTATTGTGGGGAGTAGATACCTAAAACCTATAAAATCATCGCCTGCAGAATTACATTTAATTATGCCGTATTTATAATTAATGATCGAAACTTGTCAACGATTGATATGAATTGTAAACTATAGTCTCTGATTTAAATTAAAGTTTACAATGTTTAATCATGGATGAAATAAAGCGAGAGAATATGTTAATCATAGTTCATTTTCCAACCATAGTTTACGACTCCAGTCAAACATACAATAAACCCTCTTAGAGACCAAATTACTGACAATACCAAAGAGGTTTTAAAAGGTTTCAGCGCGGTCTCCACAAGGGTTCAGTAAAGTCGCAAAACTAATCCAGGTCCAGCTAGTCCTTAGAATACGCACAAAAGATTGGATGCGATTGATTTGGTCGCTTAGAGGTTGCAATGGTCCCCTAGAGGTCTTGAAGTGGTCGTCTGTCAATGGCAGATTAGTCTCCTTTGTGCAGCGAACGCTTTTATCCAAACAGGATATGTGCTTGATTGTTCAAAAGGCGTTGCATCCTCGGGGTTTGATAGTGGTTACATAGTGGTTTTACAGCATTCGTTGATTATTCGCCCTTGGGTTGTAAATGGAAGCCGTCTTTCAACACTTTTACCTACGTTTGGTCTTGGTTTGGCGATCAGTCGTCGGTTTGTCGCCAACCTGATCAACTGGATTTATTTTTGTTTTGTTTTGACGTTCATTCAAGAATCCTTCACTCACAGCAAAATGTCACTTGCTATAGGTGAAACGCCTGAGTGAAGGACGACCTCGCGTTTTAAGACTTTTTCCGGAAGACCAGGAAGTCTCTCTTCTAAATGCCTAGCGTTTATTGAAGTTTCAGTCTCTTCCTGTTTTGTTTTGAGTATATGTATGACGGTGGCCACAGTAGGAGCTGGGCTCTAACTTGTGACCTCCCTTTCATGAAACGAACGACCTGTGATCTCTGAACAAACCATGACTAGCAGAAACCAGTCGGTAAAGATTCGTCGACTGACTTCGGGTTTATCGCCATTATTATACTAATACGCGAGTCCGGGTCTATCATTGACAAGTCAAGTTCTTATGTCCAATATAGGTAAAATTTAACATTGTGGTCGCAAAAGAAACTAGTCTACTTATGTTCGCATCGCCGTCACATTGTCTGTGTGCGACTGTTGAACATAGGTCATATGCGAGGGCTGCTTTATATAATGTCAGCCTCATACATAAGCGATTGGGGGCCTCCGTGGCCGAGTGGCTAGAGCATCGCGCTCAAATCACAAGGCCTCTCACCTCTAGTCGGCGCGGGTTCAATTCTCGCTCGCGCCGATATATGTGAGAAAGTTTGCCAGTTTACTTTCGGAAGGTCGGTGGTCTCTTCCCGGATACACTGTATCTGGGTTCTCCCCTCCACCAAATAAAAACTGGACGCCACCAGATAACTGAAAAATTGTTGAGTGTGGCGGAAAGCAACAATCAATCATAAGCGATTGAATATTAGCGGGCATATCTTTCAACATAATTCCCATCATTATCTATACACTCTTGCCAGCGATGTTTAAGAGCCTCAATGCCACTTTTGAATAACCCTTTTCCTGTCCATTCAGAAAGTTCTCCATTGCATGTTTGACGTCATCATCTGACTGAATGTGAATACTAGAAATGGCCATTTTTAGTTTTAGAAATAGATGAAGGTCTGATGGAGCGAGATCAGGCGAATAAGGCGGATCGTGTTGTGTACAAAGTTATCTAAATATCCTTTGAGGATTCTACACATGCTTATCAAGAATGAAATTATTCTCTGTTATTTTTTTTATAATGAAATAACTATCATCAGACGTTTTGCATCAAAATTAAAGACCAAACCTTTTTTTTAATTCACGAAACTAGTAAAACGTGCGCGTATTAATTATGATCATCAGATTTTCACATTTTTAGTTTTAAAAACTGACAACACTTGTAAATCACAAGCGCATTCATTTTGATCATCAAACCTTTTTTCTTCTTCTTCCACGTAAAAAACGTCTCCATGCAAGTGAGAAATTCTCAAGCGTTAAAGAATATTTTAAAAACCTTTTTTATTGCTGGACACTGGCATATATGATGGATTATATCTCGTTTAGCGTCCCGCTCGAGAATCTTTCACTCATGAATCTTTCACTCATATGGAAACGTCAGCATTGCCGATGAAGGGCTGCAGAATTTAGGCCTATACTCGGCGCTTATGGCCTTTGAGTAGGGAGGGATTTTTAACGTGCCACACCTGCTGTGACGGGGTCTCGGTTTTTGCGATCTCATCTGAAGGACCGCCCCATTTGGTCGCCCTTTACGACAAGCAAGGGGTATTGAGGATCTGTTCTAACATCCCGGATCCCCACGGGGACTTAACGATACGAACAATATGGAATTGTCTATTTTTCGGAACGACAGGTCCCTTCTTCTGGACTATAAAATATTTACAAAGCAATGAAAACTAATTGTAAATTGAAAATAACACTAAAACTAAACTACAAAACCTGTTAACAAGCAGAACGTCTACATATTATTGAGTGTAATATGAGGCAATTAAAAAAACGAGTTTTGAACGAGCAGGAAGACTGAACTGAGCGGATAAAATCTTGGTAAGATTACATCTTAGTAAAATCGAAAACAAAGGAGTTAACTAATCAGTATAAATAAGCGTGTATCCTTACTTATTCGACCTCGTATCTACATTCAGATTCGACACTTTGGACTCTCTCTCTCTCTCTCTCTCTCTCTCGGAATCTCTCTCTCTCTCTCTCTCTCTCTCTCTCTCTCTCTCTCTCTCTCTCTCTCTCTCTCTCTCTCTCTACATATATAGTATGACGCAATAAGTATTTGTATAAAATGGCGGAGTGTTTACATTGGTGACGGAATTAGGTCAGACTTCAATATTGTGTTTTACACAGTAATTCAAGTAATAAAAACTTACTTAATACTTCGTAAGACATTTATTTAAAATCACATCTGGGTTACATTTATTATTGTATTACATTTATTGATTATTTATTTTCACATCTGGGGTTAGCATATTATACACCTTCGTCAGTGGATGGGAAAAATATATGAAAAAATTCATTGGAGATTATGGTTTATCGGGTGATGGATTTTTGACATTCTGTCAATTCTCACTACTTATATATTATTATTTAAATTATATTTTTACAGAGATCTTGTAGGGGGAAGTTGATGAACTTTCCACGTGTAGAGTGAATAAATACTAAATGTTCTTTTTATAAAGTTTTCACTTTCGTAACTTTAAAAAAACAACTTTTAATCCTTGCAAAATATCGTTGTTCACTCAAGTCTCCTTATCAAACACGGCGATGGATTTTCCCGTCACGAGGACGCAGTGGGTGATGGACACGAGTTTACGGTACTGTATGTAGGTTTCTAAAACGTTTATTATGCCAAATATATGATACACAATCAGAAATGACATAATATAATTAATTAAACAAGAACCTGCTAGAAAATATGAAAAATGCCGATGATAGTTTATGATTAAATAATTAAAGTAACAGTTTAACTTGTAGTGGATATTTGTACCGATATTTCATGATCATGGCCTTTGAAGCTCAGTGATAAGAAACTCAACCAGATGCGTAAAACAATTAAGTGCCTTCTCAAAAGCTTACACAAACCAGACAGACGCATGATTTTTAATATCTTATCGCATAATACCAAACGTATGTTTAATCCTTGCAAATCTTTCATAAATTGTAAATTTAACGGTTGATTTCATTTACTAACTACATTTATCATCGGTTTTAAAATTTAGATGTTTATTTTGTCAAGAATAAAAGCATCACAAGCCCATGATATAGTATACTAGCAAATAATTTGAAGATGATTATAATTCATTATAGACTTTCGTGACGAAACCTTTCATATGTTGTGAACTGTACCGGATAGTTTACTGATAACTCTGTAGTGCTACGAAGTGAAGCCCAAGAATAAGACAACAACCTCAGCACCAGCATGTTTTAAGATATTATCGATTTTCAATTCCTTTTGGAAGTATATTGCCTTGTGTTAAAAACGGAATCTCAAAAAAAATTCTTATGTACATTTATTTATGGATAATTATTCATGTACTAGAATGGTAATGATATAATTCAAATTCTGAAGACGTTTCCATACGAGTGAAAAATTCTCGAGCGGTACGTTAGACAATATATAATCAATCAATTAATAAATTCTGAAAATCGTGAAAAAGATGCACAAAGAGACCTTGCAAAATAGTATGTAAACTTTTGTTTTCCATAAAAAAAAACCCAACAAACTCTGTAATGGCGTAATACATTTGATGTGTTGTATTTTGATTTGCCGGTCTTACTTTATTGGTCATCATGATTATCATAAACCTATAATCACATATTCAAATATAAAATGAAGTTTTAGAATTTGTTTTAGAAGATGCTTCGGTATTTCTTCATGGGCCTTTATTGGAGCGGAAGAAAAGAGCTACTTACGCCATTTAAAGACAACAGTTTCTTTAAACTCAGGAAGAGTACCGAGGTATTCCCCCTGAAATAAATGGACGGCGTCCTATTGTCTCCACCAGCTACACGCTAAACGTCTTCCGGTAAGATTGCATCCAGCAATCATGTGTAATTGAATGTTTGAAAAGCAATTACTCTTCAATATCACAAATGCATTTCAAAGTCAGACTAAACGTGAAGGGAGGAACTCGGGATATTTATTATGGTTTTTCGGGACCTCTTGTCGAGTTTTTTGTCAATAATTGTATTAGTAATTTGTTGCCCAATAGTCGCAAGTATGTTTTCTTCGCTGCAGTTTTTTATTGCGACAAATAAACACACTGATTTTATCACTTTATTCATGACTTTGACTGCTATAGTACCTTTGAAGTCTCTATTTGATTTAGTGCCATTCCCACTCAAACTGTATTCCCACAGGTTGATAATCATCAAGCAATTATGAAGGTACTTGCTATCTAAGAGTACGTCATAATTATTCCGTTACTGTTAAATTCAGTCTGTTACAACGCCCAAATTGTTTTTGACATATATGAGTTACAGAAAGTGGAAAATACTACTCTCCGTACATTTATATGCATTCGGATTAATCCTAGCGCTAAACAATGAGTAGTTTTCTTAAAATGACGGTTAGTTCAAACGGAGAGAACCTACGTCACAGTGTTATCGATGTGGACATGGAGTAGTATTAAATAGCCAGGTCATTTCATCCATTTTATCTCTGACATTCAGAACAGACACGGAGTTTTATGTAAATATCAGAATTCCCTGTATTAATGTCATGGTGTAAACATTGAAGTTTACATACGAAATTAACACTTTCCGACAACAATAATTTATTTATATCAAAGTCGCACAGGAGATGATGACACATACATAACTGTTGTCAATTGTGTTTCCGAAAAAAAAAAACAACTTCAATTTATATAGTGCGCAGTCTGCGTGTTCCTGTTCTTTGATCCCAATTGGTCCGATCTTTACACGAATTTCGAACACGAAAAGAAAAATTTTTAACGATGGGAACTTTGCACCATGTCGTGTTGTAAATTTTCATTTACTATGACGTATACAAATGCACTTAGACAATGCATCACACATGTTCTACACTCTAGGGGCCTCCGTGGCTGAGTGGTTAGAGCATCGGGCTCAAAATCACAAAGCCTCTCACCTCTGTCGGCGCGTGTTCGAATCTCGGCCGCGGCGTTATGTGAGCAAGTTTGCCAGTTTACTTGCGGAAGGTCGGTGGTCTCTTCCCAGGTACATTGTATCTGGGTTCTCTCCTCCACCAACAAAAACTGGACGCCACCAGATAACTGAAAAATTATTGAGTGTGGCGGAAAGCAATAAATAATCAATCAATCAATCGTGTAAACTATTATAAGAATCATTTTGAAATTACTGTAAAGATTGTTCGAAAGTATTTTTGTGTCGTACTAAAATTTATTTATTACGCTGCTAAATTCCTGAAATTGATAAACAGCATTATGTTGATCAAAGCAGTTTGAAATACGAAAATATAAGGGGAGACAGGAAACCAATAAAAGAGCTGGTAGCCCAGTGGCTACGGTGCGGAGGCCCGGGTTCGAATCTCAATCCCGACGCAGCATCAAACTTAAGACGTTAAACGTAGAGGGGACTCTTCCTTTGCCAAGCGCCCGGCATTAGAAATCTTGGGTCTTTTCCGTTATGACCTTAAGCTTATAAATGGACGTCATGTTAGGAATTAGCATGTTAAAGAACCCTCGCTATCACAATCGTAGGTCAAAATTTGTGGTACTTCACTTAAACTTGGTGACGTCTCTACACGAGAGAAACATTCTAGAATGTGAATGCATATAACTCATACGGTTCTAGAATTTCTGTCTCATCCCATGGTATGTATTTATATATACAATAAAGCTATGGCCATGTTCCGATCGAAAGTCACAGTAACTGACTTTAAAACTAAGAAATCAAACGACAGGAAAAATATTTAGATTTATCGTTATCATTCATAATAATATGCAATAGTATATTGCACATTCACGTATTTTAACAGTGTCTATTATGACAGTACTTTCATTTTAGTAATGAATTGGGCTAGACAGCAGTTTCCCCTTATTCAGAGTTATACAGTTGCGTACTAGCAATACTCAAGATGATAGATTTAACTACCATTGTGATAGTAGACAATTTTATTTACCTTTTAAATATACACACAGACCAAAAGTCATAAAATTATGTTATTTGTTTTCATGCAAAAAGGTATCTTTTATGAGTAATTTTACCGTATTCATAAATATAATTCACTAGAGAGTTACCCTTCATCTTAAAACAATATAATCGGTGTGCACCCTTCCCACTGAATTGTTTGTTTAACAATATCTTCTTTATGTTGTGTAGTGTAATACGAGAATATAATTGAATTGACATTAATTTGAATTGGCAAACAACATTAATAATGTTGTTAATTATTAATAGAACGCTTGCATTTAAAACCCTATAACTTGAAATCACAATCAGCGGTTTGCGGTATGCGTGTTAAACGTTTACTTATGAATTCGTTTTCATTTTATTTTCATTACAATGGAATTAGATACCTACAGTAGTACGTTTATTGTGTAGAATACCTAATACACGTTCACAGGGATCACTAGTATCCGAGTTCCGGATTCGCACGTTCCACAGTCACTATGACGAAGCAGCCATTATAGATATTAACAGCATCCATTCATTACATTCTCTGTTGTGATCTTGCATGCAGGTTATAATGAAATTCGAATTCAAGATAAAAATAGAAACAAGAGACATTAAAACCCACTAAATTTTAAAACTGCTTACAATACTATCAAAACGAAAATGTGCTCTATTTGTTTAAAAAGTAATAAAGTAAATGTATTCAATAAAATTAATCATTTCGTTAAGCAAGGTATAACACTGCACGATGTAGAGGGTCTGTACGGCAGTCGCATTGTACGTCGATTTGTCATCAACTGTACACTTATGTTTCATCAATCTTATGAAATTTACGGAATTAAAGTATGTGTTTTTACATGTATCAAACCCATTTATTCTCGTCTCTTCAGTAGATATAATACGGAGGCAGTGCTTGTCCAGACTGATATAATAAGAATTTCGTTTACATGTTGTTTAATGGATAGCTGCCGGTAATATAAACATGATTTCTTTTCAAATTATTCCCTTTCAGCCTGCTGTTAGTGAACTCAAATTGCCTATGGCTGCGCTGTTATTTATCCAGCTACATTGCGATCGTGATTTTTTTTAAATCAAACTATATTGCAACATAATCCGTATTTCCGATAGAGAAACCATTTGGAACATTCTTGCATAACATAGCTCCGCATGACACAAATTCCAAACAAAGTTGTCTGATATATCTTGAAACCGTAATCCAAAGGGTTTAATACATTTTCTGCACCTTGTTATGAACAACATACCTATGCAAGCTATTTACGAGCAGCAAGTAAATGCAAATAAACTACAGATACTGATTTCTAGATATGTGATTGAATGCAAAACATATTATTCGAAAATAATTCAAATCAGATTACGAATATATTAATATTTACATTTCCAATATTTCCCTTTGGATATCTTTAACAGCGGTAGCAATAGCCATATCTCGCGAATGCGATACATTTGTGAACATTAAGCGTATGTGTGGAAAAAATATAATAGTACGTGTATTTTCATAGCAAGGAATTCCGACGGGAATGAAAAATGAGGTCACGATATAAAAAAAAACCCCATTGTTATGGCACTCAGTCTAATCAAAATTAGATGTTGGATCCGCTCACATACTACTTAACATCTAATAATATTGCATTTAGGGTAATGTTCTGGTGATCCGATATAATGAATACTCGTGCGACGGACTCGGCCAATCACAGCACGGGTAACTTCAAAAGTCGGAAGAGTTTAAAACTTGTTCTAACATATTTTGTTAGCTCACCAGAACCGAAGGCTCAAAACTTTCCGTTGTCCGTCATCGGTGGTATTGTCGTGGTCGTTGACCTAAATTTTTCACATTTTCATCTTTTCTCCAGAACCACAGGGCCAATTTCAATCAGACTTGGAAAAAAGCATTCAAGGGTGAAGCGGATTCAGGTTTGTTCAAACAAAAGGCAACGTCCTTCGATTCTCCATGGGAAGATAATAGCAAAATAGTGAACAATAATAACAAATTTTGAAAATATTCTTAAGAACCAGCTGGCCAATATCAATCAAACATGGTGCAAATCATCCTTGGGTGAAGGGGATTCCAGTTTGTTCAAATGAAGGGCCATACCCCCTTCAAAGGGGAAATACTCACAAAAATAGGGTGGTCATTTAAAAATCTTCTCATGAACCACTGGGCCAGTTAAGTTCAAAATTACATGGAAGCTCTCTTACATAGTGCAGATTCAAGTTTGTTAAAATCATGGTCACCGGGGTAAGGGGCGGGAGACACAATAGGTGATCATAATTTTACTTGTCACATTATAGGGGAAAAAATTTCAATCAAACTTGATACAAATCTTCCCTGGGTGAAGGGAATTCAAGTTTGTTCAAACGAAGAGTCATGTCCCTTTCAAAGGGGAGATAATCACAAAAATGCAAAAATAGGATGTGGTCATTTAAATATCTTCTCGAGAATCAATGGACCAGAAAAGTTCCAATTTACATTGAAGCTTCCTGACAAAGTGCAGATTTAATTTATTTTAACCTTGGTCCCCGGGGACTATATCTATACCACGTTTCCTTCACCATGTATGTGAGGTGAAGCGGAAATTTACATACAGTTGTGTTTAGCAAAACATTTGTTTAGCATTTTGTGTTTAATTCTATTTACGCCTAATTCAATGATTCTTGTTTCCTCGCTCCAATCTTTACTTGCAGTTGCACCTGTGTCATGTCCGATCCCCACATCGACATTACTCTGATGTCAATATATTCATCAGTAACACAATCAGCATCAGTTTCGATATCGGGCGATAATAGTGTATAATCAAAATTTTAGCCGAAAATTTTCAAAACTTTTGCTTGTTGTTTTAAAGGACTCTCGTTTCGATCTTACAAACGTCCCTACGCTCCATTGGTGTCATCTGTATAGCCTAATACCGGATGCCTTTCGTTTGCTCTCGGAAGGTCTTGGGAACTAGGCTGTCGTCTGTATTATTTGTTGCTACAGACTCGAGTCCAGCGCTTTAAAATCGTGTTGCGTATACGTTTGAATTAAGCAAGGTACTTCCGAAATGACAGTTTTTTCGGATACCGTTGCCTACCACCTTAAGTTCTCTCTGTTCTTTAACAATACTTGCTACAAACAAAACCTCTTTTAAAAATGATAAAAGTGAAAATGAAATTTGTAAGTAAATACATATAATTACCGTTTGTAATGTAATTTTTTCCCATGATTTCTGGAATCATGTCAAAATCATATAAGGTGAATACATGCAAGAAGGGGTAATATATTCCAACTTTGAACCTCATAGAAAATTTACAAGTCTCTTAAATGTTTTTAGAATTTATATTTGTGCTTATTACAACTAAATTAGGCCAATAAACCTACATGTATATAAACTGAATGCACCCATTTTTTGTATCAGATATCCTTAAAATAACGTCCACGTTTTTCTCAAGCATTGTATCATTTAAAGACCCCTTCTCTGTGACATACGTCACGCCCCTTTGCCTGAATCCAGACTATTACAAATACCCAGCTCGTATGTCAACATTAGGATTGTCACAACGTAAGAATCCAGCTACTTTTTCGAAAGATCTGTAACTGAAAATTAAAGTAGTGAACCTATTATTACCTCCTATGATGCTCAACTTCACGTCAGTATTTCTTCATGAAAAGAGTATTTTTAATTGTGCGCTCTGAAGAACCCAGAATGTTTTAACTAGCAGAATTGTGCTTAATTGTTAATTACAAGCCAAAAATGGATGTTATAAATTACAGTGCCCGGATGTTTGTGTTTAGTTTACCTTCTACATCCTATTGTTTTATTTAAGCTCATGGCATTGACTTTCTTTCATTACAGAGCATGTAGATTGAATTAAATGCACGCACTGTATGTCATTATATTTCTACCGTTCTCATGTCCATATGTTTGTATTCTGTTATATATTTTGTGACTGTTGACAATCTGATTTGGTTGTAGGTAAAGGTATAAAAATCGATGGCAAGAACTGAAAAATCACCACTTAATAATAGTCACTTCTGTAGGTGTACAACGTGCCGACGTGCCTTTAATACACGCAAAAGAAAAGTTATGCAAATTAAACATACAATAATACAATGCTGTAAAGTGACGAAAGGCAATAGTTTCTATAGACAGATTTTCACAGGAAGTCATCTTTGTTCGGCTTATACCATTGTATCAATTTTATATTAGCGTAACATCAAAAAAACAAGACCGCATTTGCACGCAATGTTTTGCGGAAAGGGTCTTCTTAATTAATTAATTCCTTTTTTTAAAGCAAGAATTCCGCAAATCGGGACATCTCCTTCGCAATAGTGTCTACAAATCCCTTTGTGACCTTGACGCTTTGACCCCAAATCAATAGCCTAAAGGTTCTTCTCTCTTGATGAGAAAGCTATGTGTGAAGTACAGGTATATCAAAGCAATGGAGTAAAAAAGTTGCTTGTAGAGTGTTTACAAGCCTTTTCAATGACGTCTCTTCTTGACCTTTCACCCCAAAATATTAGGTACCCTTTCTTAATACAAAAGCTGCATGTGAAGTATGAAATCAAGTCTTCCAAAAAATGCGTCCTAGAGTGTCAACAAGCTCAACACAGTAATTGAAGTTCGAGGAGATAAATAAGAATGTTTTCTTTTGTCTTTGCTTTGTGTTTTTACTCGATACTTAATTTGAGGGTAGTTAAGGATGTACGATACCTCATTACGGCGGATCTTCCGCCTAAATGCCTAATAGGTCCTAATCAATTCCTTGGTAAACCTAACAAGAATTATCTACGGTAGGTATTTATAACCATAAAGTTTTAGAGTCATTACGCAAATTACACTGTAAATTTTAAGCAGTCAGGAAAACAACATGCATGGAACAGTTTCATATTTAAAATCAACTTTACAAATGAATAAATAAAACATTGTTCAAATTCAAAGTAATCAACCCTTGTATATTAATGCAAATATTCTCGGTTTGTAAAATAACACTCAACGTCGTTTCATACAATTTATGATTCTTCCATACTCCTATATTTTCTAGTCACTTCGTGACAGGGAATGGGGGGAGGGTTCCAATCCGCTCGTACTTTGACAATTATCATACCGAACATATAAAAGAATTAATATGGAGCGACTTCCCAAACACTCGGAATGTGAAAGCGAGAGCCGAGGGTCCTTCGTACGAGACCTTATTTGTATGTTGCTTTAAGTCCCATTCCAGATTACATAGAAATGACACCAGCTTTAGATCTATAAAAGAAGTTATATCACCGGAGCTTGACGTCACGACCTTATTTATAGATACGACCGAACAGTGCAATCAAGTAAAGTTATTCCGGCCTTTTGAATTGGAAAACTAAATTGAAGTTTGTGAGCACCAATATTTTGTTGTCAGATCTACATCCTGCGATCAGTGGCGGATGCTGAAAATTTTCAAAGGGAGGGGTGGGTGGGTTGCGACACAAGGTAGTAACTTTTCCGCCCTAGAAAGAGGAGGGGTGACGGCATCAAAATGGACCTATTCTAACCCGGATCCATGGGACTACTTGAATGGAGATCGAACTTCATAACACATGTCCCATCAGTCGATACTAATTATAGTTATGACGTAATGAAGGATTGAATTAATTAAAGATGGTTAAGGTATAGCAGTCGGTATAACTTACAAGTCTTCTCTATACTACAATGTCGTCGGAAGTATTATTTAGTATAAATATGATTGAATGATATTAATGATTTAGCATTTATAATAGTGACCAAAAGAAGCAGAGTAGAACCTGGAAAAATTCTAATCCTCCTTGACACCTGATCCCACCTCTGGTATGTCCAGGGGTCCGTGATTGCCCATATGTCTGATGTGTATTTTCTGTAGGAATTACGAGATTGAATACTGTTCGTTATCTTAGCCTTTTCATTAAACAAGAAGCAACTGGTATCAATTAAAAGAATGGATCTCTGAACAAGGAACAATTAAAAAGTACCCAAATACACGTATCAACACGTCACCGGGAGTTACGTCCCTTTGCGGGCTCAGCCAAAGGTCAGTTGGTGAAAAATCAAGTTTTCCTTCTTTGCCCTACCAAATGTATGAGGTTACTACGGTGAATTATGGCTAATTATTAAGATTTCATTCAAGTTTACGGGTTGCCCCAACATGGGACATTGTTGTAGTAGACTGCACTCTATGAAAAAAATATCAAATGTCAAAACTACGCGTCAGTAAGTTACAATGGCCCATGTATGGAAATACGACTTTTTTCTGAAAAGTGGCAGACAAGGGACGTAACTTGCGCGAAATGTTGATACGTGTATTGCTCAATAAACGACCGGCATAAACCGTACATTTGGAGAAGTTTTTCTCTAACAATCCTACACCGCAAGATCCACTAATCATCAGGGAGAAACTGAAGAACATAAAACGATACGACCAAGCGAGGAATACGGAGAAACGCTAGCGAACATTCATCCTGATGACGTCATCGAGCTGATTTATGCCGTTAGGACGGTATGACTTTAGTCTGTGCATTCAAAACTTCTTGCATTTTTTTCTCTGCACGAGACCAATGGGATCGTGATCAATAATTAAAACTGCGTCTTTTAATCCGTCACCATTACGTTTAAAGTGGTCTCCAACTTGTTTCCTGTTTTTCGTAGTTTTAATAGTGTTCAGTTGTTATTAATATGGCTGCGGAGGGCCCTCCCCCGGCGTATTGTCTCTGGCAAACCTTACAACTGATGAGACAATGAAGGCCATCTGCCAAGCATTTTGTAACTGCAGTCTGTGACAGGACAGGGCTGCTGAATCTCTCGTTGTTAGAAATTTGATTGCATAAAAGATGTTTGAAATCATTGCAAGTAAACGTTTCCATTCGGCAGTGATCCACTCCCATCCCATGCCCTGTCAATACCTCCGATAGCTTAAAGGCAGCCATGATGGATCATGAAAGGCTTCTGCAATTTCTTGGAACTTGCATGATTGGGCTAATAACTTTCTTAGAATACCGTTGAAGTTTTGCCCCGTGGGAAATCCAGGTTAGAATATGTCTTCAGTAACCCATGCTTGTCGTAAGAGGCGACTAAATGGGGTGGTCCTTCGGATGAGACCGCAAAAACCGAGGGTCCGTGTCACTGCAGATGTGGCGCAATAAAGATCCCTCCCTTCTCAAAAGCCGTAAGCACCGCGCATAAGTGAATATCTGTATGCTTTTTATAACCATGTATACAATATAAAACATAACCGGTACCAATTTTGATGCACCAGATGCGCATTTCGACAAATAATGTCTCTTCAGTGATGCTCGTCAAAAATGTTGGAAATCCGAAATAACAACAAACTTGGAAGAGCTGTTTCTTTATAGAAGTAATGAAAAAGATACTTAAAAGCACTGTAAACTCATTTGGGCCCTGTTGTAGAGCATTAAATATGGTCATGGCGTCATAAATTTCACAATTTAAGTTGACAGCTCCATGTTCTATTAAAATAACAATGAGTATAGTTTTTGCAAGATGTACAGAAGTAAAGAATAATTTTTATTAAAAATCAATTAAGATAGTTTCACTATATGAATCATAAAGCCCTACCCTAGCTCTAGAACCTTATACCCAGGGATCAAGAATCTAATACCATTTTCGTAAACGCATCCTTGCCCATCAAGACTGTACGCACAATTTCTTAAAAATTTCATCAGTTTTAGGTCACGTGGGTCACTCATGTGACATTACAGTTGGTGGTTGTCCGTCTTCGTCCTTTAACATCTGAACATTCTGAAAGTACATGGCCATTTTTCATGAACAATATCAAGCAACCACAAATCGCAGTAGGTCACGTGAATGACCGTAAAAGGCATCAAAAAGTCTCCTTCGAATCTTCTCGGAAACAATGTGCTCAATTATTTAGATTTTTTGTTTGTTTTACGTCCCGTCAAGAATTTTTCACTCATATTTAGACGTCACCAGCTGTAGGTGAAGTACTACAAATTTAGGCCTATGCATAGCGCTCAGGCCCGTAGCAGTGAGGGTTCTTTAACGTGCCAACGTTTACCTTGACACGGGACCTCCGTTTTTAAGGTCGTATCTGAAAGACCTGTGATTCTCACTTCTAAATGCCGAGCGTTTGGCGAAGGAGCAATCATTACCTTTATTTCGTCTTAGGTTTGACGCGGCCATTGCACGAGCGGGGCTCGAACTCACGACCTCCCTGTTAAGAAGCGAACGCTCTAACCACTGAGCTACCGCGACCTTGAGCATGGTGACCAAATAAATGTGAAATGCATGGTCTATGGGTCATAGATTAAGGGCGGGACAGTAAAGATCAGACGAAGATAGTCAACAGAATCTCTAGAAATCTCCTTTACTTCTGAATACCGAAAACAGGATTTGAGTATGCCGTGATAAAGAGGATGGGAGTCGCTCTCAATATTGTATTATAACTCGTGGCTCCTACACCAGAAAACAGATTAATTTGAAATGCAATAATAATCTCTAAATCACACAATATTGCACAGATATAATGAATATGGAGGCCTCTACACTGAAATTACATTGCATCATTAAATACCTCATCCTTTGTGCAAATGTTGCTAATGACGTACACAGTATCGTGATTATGAACAAAGTAAAGATTTAAAAAGCAATGTGTTTGTGAAATACCGAATCGATGTCCTCGTATGACAGTAAAGTAATTCTAGTACCCAAGGAAAAGTCTTGTCACAAGGAATACACATGTGAAATATGAGAGCCCTATCATCAACATCCATTAAAAACTTATGGACGAGGTTAAAGATTGATTGATTATATATATATTGTTTAACGTTCCGCTCAAGAATCTTTCATTCATATGGAGACGTCACCATTGCCGGTAAAGGGCTACAAAATTTAGGGCCTATGCTCGGTGCTTATGGCGTTTGAGCAGGGAGGGATCTTCACGTGCTACACCTGCTCTGACACGGGGCCTCGGCTTTTGCGGTCTCGTCCGATTGACCGCCCTATTTAGTCGCCTCTTTCGACAAGCTAGGGGTGCTGAGGATCTGTTCTAACAACCCAGATCCCCACGTGGTTGGTTTAAGATAAACAGACAAACCGAGATATATATATATATATATATATATATATGTATACCCATGAATCTCTTTACAGGGGAACCCGTGGGGATCCGGGTTGTTAGAATAGATCCTCAGTACCCCTTGTTTGTCGCAAGAGGCGATTAAATGGGGCGGTCCTTCGAATGAGACCGCAAAAACCGAGGCCCCGTGTCACAACAGTTGTGGCACGATAAAGATCCCTTCCTGCTCAAAGGCCATATGCACCGAGCATTAGGCTAAATTTTGCAGCCCTTCACCGGCAATGGTGACGTCTCCATATGAGTGAAACATTCTCGAGCAGGACGTTAAACAACATATAATCAATCAATCTTTACAGAGGCATAAGATGGTTTCAACTTGTTTCCTAATCCTTTTTTCTGAATCCTATATAGTGATGCACTGTGTATTTGTATATTAATGAAAACTAAAATCAAAGTACTGGGTTCAGGATACAGTTTAGAAATTGAGAAATATTTCGCAAATTTTAGGATCGTCATAACAATCTGTCATTAGGTCGAATGCTGTGTAATGTGTTTGATACCAATTGTTAGGCCGTTCTTTGCACACTGATATTGCTTGTGAATTGCTCCGATTGCCTGATGAGAGTGTGGGGCTCGCAGCGGTTGTAGACGGTCGGCGGGGGGATGCTTTACTCCTCCTGGTCCCCCCTCTAGTATGTCCGCGTATCCGTGTTTGTCCTATCTTAATTTTGTGTTCTTTATAGATATGAGATTTTTTTCATAAGCTTGACACAAAGTCTGCCCGTGACCAGAGTCAGTATAACTGCCCAGAAAACACCCATAATGTTAGAAGCAGATTTGCATCACTTATATATACACACAGTTCTAATGTATTCGATACTCGGTGACCGTTAAGTTTACAGACCTCTTTTGTCCCTTCCAATGGCAATGAAAAGTCATATTATTGTTGTTGGATGCAGCCATGAGAAATAAGGATGCGATTTATGACGTCATAATCAGACACTTACACATGGTGAATACCACCATAAAGATACTTTCTCATGGATTTCAGTACAAATTCACAGGGATTGGTGTGGATTAATTGGTAGGATAATATTACCCTTAGGTTTTTCTGTAAAAAAGCGTTCATTATCTCTAAATTTTAGAGAAAAAAGCACATGCCATGTACATGGTATGAAGGTTGAAAACGACTCATTACATTTCCTCTACAATACTATAATACTATTTAGCTGATCGATCCTTTTAGCAATTGTAATTTTAAAGGGGCTTGGGCACAATTTTTGATTGATTGACATTGTCATTTTTTTGTTATGAAAATAAAACTATTTTATAAATAAGTGGATTAAAACTATTTTTCCCGAGGATTTATTTCGTATTAACATAAAACCACGCTCCCAGTATCGTGTTTGTCAACACGCTTGCCTTAACCAGGAAACCACGTGCGTATTTTTAAAAAAAAATGCCAAATGCATTCAACATATGTTAATGATAAATCAATTTAGGAAGCAAGCACAAAAAATTGCTATAAAAGAGCATTTTTTTCACGAAGACATAAACTTTGGGGACACGTGGATATCTGATTTACATGTCATGTAAAACTAAATAGGGCTCCTGCCTTGTTTTAAAAATAAAATCTTTAGATGTATCAAACACATCTCTGCGTTAGTTTTTGAAAGTTAGTTTTGTTGCCGTTTTACGCGAATCAAATAAGTACTATCATATGATAGTATCGATTGAGTATCTCGATAATTTTCTGTACCAAACTCGTGTACATGATAAATAATAAACCTCTTCTCCACAAACTGTGTATCCGGTGCGCAAGTTAAAATGTGAATACGTGCTTTCAAAATTTCATTATATTCCCCATTAGTAGTTCGATTTATATTGCGTACACTATACGATTCTTTCCAAATGAGGAACAAGTTCCTTAATCAAAAAAATGCAACGATCCACTGCAAAGAAAATCATAATAAAAAACTTACCTAAGTGCTCTTCAGAAACGACACCACAGTAAATGTATTGGCAGACGACACAGGGAAAGCTTTCCCTGCAGGAACAGAGCCGACAAATTAACGCTAGAGAAAAATCTGAAGATATCTTTCCAACGCACGACAAATATTGTAAGAGCTTTGCACTGTCGCTTTTGGTGTAAAATGAATTAATGATCGACAGAAATGCGACAAGGCACTTTTAAGTTAACAGAACCTTGTCTTCATATCCGCGGGCGGAAGGAACACCCTCTATTGAGTAATTAGGGGCCTGTCTTATATGACAGAGAGTCAAAACAAGCACTCCCGGACGAACGAAAATGGTTAACACTGCCTCCTAGTAACGTGTTTGCTAAATACAATATAATTTTATTTAATCTCTAAGAACACAGTTTCTTTATATATCCGCTTCTCATCAACATGTTGCATCACAAATCTAAAGTCAAGATTTCAATAGTTTTATCAAAGTAGCTGACATTCAAATTGTGGTGATAAGCAAGTCATCGTTCAGAACAATCATGGTACAGTATATGTATTTAGAGCTCGGGATAGCATTAATATCGACTTCTGCTTTTTTCAACAGCGTATTAATTTTCCTTTACATCAGTTTCCTAAGGTAGCGCCACAGTAGGTTGAAGTAATTCAAATGAAATATCGAAGTTTTTCCTCTATCTATAACAGTTCTATGCAAAGCAGATCAGAAAATTGAGAGGAAATAGTAATATTGCTGCATTGAGAGTTATGTAGCGAGAGCATAGAGCAATAATCCCTCTATAAGTCGCCAATCAATGATTTTAGTCTGAATGTGGTGGTGTCCGGGAGCTTTCGGATGCGATGTTGATAGAAATTGCTTTTATTTATAATTACAGAATTTCATCCATCACGTATTTTTATAAAAATTATAAGACAAACCTATTGGTGCCATCTAACAAGCTCGCTACACCAATTTAAAGATGAAGTCGTATTATAGGTGATCAAATCAATGTGAACATTGGCTATTAGGTATATACTACATTCTATATCGAGCAATAATTAATTTTAATCACCCATCGATCCTCAATAATAATCTGACAATAGTAGTTTGACGCCCATTTACCTATATAGATAAGTAATGTTCGTTCGGTAGAGCTTTATACGGGTGGATTTACCCGCCGTGGTCAGTTTTGATCCTCACCCTTGAAATTCCTCTTTTATAATTTGTTTGTCGTTCTGTCTTGTGCGATTATGTCTCTTTCGCTCTGTCACTACACATCCTCGTTGATTGTATATTGTTTAACGTCCCGCTGGAGAATTTTTCACTCATATGGAGACTTCACCATTACCGGTGAAGAGTTGCAAAATTCAGGCCTATGCTCGGCGCTTATGCTCTTAGAGCAGGTAGGGATCTTTATCGTGTCACACCTGCTGTGACACGGGACCTCGGTTTTTGCGGTCTCATGCAAAGGACCGCCCCATTTACTACAAGTAAGGGGTACTGAGGATCAATTCTAACAACCCGGATCCCCACGGGGCTACACTACACATCCTGTTTTCTAATTTTAATCATATATCCGAAGTAAGTTATAGTGTGTTTAAACAATATACACAGATGTTCAAATGTTATCACCTATTTCAGATGTCAACTTTCGGAGATCCTTGGACTTCTTCTTTACAGCGGTCTTGTTGCTTTTATGTTCTGGTTCTTATTACACACCACAGACTTGTATTTTTAGATTGTGGATTTAAAACGTTTTCTAACATAAACCTGATGAAAAAATCAATTTGCAAAGTTGAATATATCATGCATACACCCAGTGGTGTAGTAAACCACATTGTGTATTTCACCTGGCAGGTGATATAAAATCACCTTAACAACTAAATCCGTTTGGAGTCTAAGAATCCTATAGGATTTTTAATTTCTTGTACAAATCCAGTGTAATCCTGTCGCTTACTAAGGTAACTAGAGTGACGTGTTGCTATCTATGCCCGCTCGGCGTTAACTTTTAAACATTTTTTGATCCCGTGAGTATACTCAAATCACCTGTTCCGATCTGTTTTTGTCCGCCCTCGGCATTTTGAATATTTTCCGACTTTCAAAATTTACAATCATTGACAGAAGCTTTGTGGTGGTGGTGATGGGGGGGGGGGGGGGGTTTGAGTGTGTGTTCTAGACCGCCATTCTTCGCACGATCCCGAATACCTTCTACGCATCACGAGAACGGGTTCGAATTGCAAGAATTCTTACCACCTCTATAGGTAGTGTGTTTGAAGAACGTCCGCACATGCTCTCGTCATTTGTGAATGTAAACACGGAGCACAAGTACAATGGGTACGGCGGTTTCGAATACACTCTTTTGGGTCAAAATGGGGTCGCGAAAGTATACTACCAAAATGGGAAATGAAATTGTTTTCCCGCTTGCCGGAAAATGTGCGATTGCTATAAAAGTTCCGAAAGATGAAATAAACAGTTCACAGAATAAAGTAGGAATTGTGAAAAATAATCAATTTGTATGTGCTTTAACGTCACTTGCTACAATTTTTGCAAATGGAAACCAAATTTATGTTTTCCTTCTTAATACAATTTATCATCGGAATATTATTTATTTCCTATGATTTCTCAATAAAATCCAAAACGCGAGGTAGGGGGATTGTATAGTTATATATTGTGCATGACTAGAAATTAAAAAGTGTGTGGAAATAATTGTATAATCATATCATACATCAGAATGAAAAAAAACCCACTCAACTTTGATAATTACAGAAAAAAAATCTTCTAAATATTTGTGGTTAGAGTATCGCGCTCAAAATCACAAGACCTCTCACTTCTAATCGGCGCGGGTTCGATTCCCGCTCGTGCCGATAAACGTAAGAAAGTTTATCAGTTTACTTTCGGAAAGTCGGTGATCCCTTCCCGGGTACATTGTATCTCGGCTCTCTTCAACTACAAAAAACTGTCTCTCGTCCACAAATAAAACAAATGGACGTCACCAAATTACTAACAAATTGTTGAGTGTGGCGGAAACAATCAATCAATATTCTAAATATTTTTATAAACAAAATAAGCTCACCCGAGCCGAAGTCTCAAGTGTGCTTTAATCAGTGCCCGTCTGTAGGTTCGTAAAAATTTTCCTTTATTCTTCAGAGCTGCTGGTCCCACTACGATCAACCTAGATATAAGGCATCCTTGAGTGAAGTTTTTCCAAAGGAAACTTACCCACCTGAAAGAGGAGATAATCCAAAAAAGGGCAACTGGCGAAGGTCATTTTCTTCTCAAGAACCACTGGGTTAGAAAAGTTGAAATTTGCGTAAAAGCTTTCTAATATAGTTTAAATTCAAGTTTGTTCAAATCATACTTCCCGGGGATAGGTTGATGACACCACTGGAGATTAATGTTTAACGCGAGATTTTTTTAGGAAAAATATTTTAAAATTTATTTCTGTGAAATTCACAGGATAGCTTCCTGACATATAGTAGATTCAAGTTTCTTCAGATCATAAATCCTAGGGCATAGATTGTTTGTTTTACGTCCCGTCGAGAATTTTTCACTCATATTGAGACGTCATCAGCTGTAGGTGAAGTACCTCAAATTTAGACCTATGCTTAGCGCTCAGGGCCGTAGCAGTGAGGGTTCTTTAACATGTCAACGCCTACCGTGACCTCCGTTTTTAAGGTCATATCCAAAAGACCCCTGATTCTCACTTCTAAATGCTGAGCGTTTGGCGAAGGAGCAATCACTACCTATTTTCGACTTTGGTTTGACGCGGCCATGGCTCGAGCGGGGCTCGAACTCACGACCTCCTGGTTACGAAGCGAACGCTCTAACCACTGATCTAACTCGACGGTTGCACTAGATCGTTATAACGACCACAAATTTTGCGAAATGCTGACTTTACGAGACTGTAGAAACCCCTGTAACTTCAACCTGTTTGTCAGTAGCCTGTCTGGATTAAAACCTTGTCATATACTGAAGCTCTTGGGTATTAAATCAGTTAAAAGACATAAATCTATGGCCCTAGGATCATGGGCTCTTCTTCTAGGGTTAAATTAGTGGTTTATGCACCGAAAACGCATTATTCTTTTCTTAACTCTTCAACATCAAGCCACGGCACACTGATGACAAGGAGGGAAGTCCCCATTTTCAGTGTTTGTGTTCAGATGGTATGGTACCAGTGTGAGCTATATGACTCGTGTAGTGAACACGTTATTTCTGTTAAAATCTTCTCAACCAAATTGAATACTTAGTAATAAAGCACAGAGATCATTCCATTAAATGAAAATCGAATACAGAGCACAGTTACAACGGATTGGAGGTATCGACCGCACCGGATATTGGACCCTGTGTCAAGAGATATGACTTTGGACTAGTCCCATATGAATTATGTACTAGGCAAAACACTTATTTTTAATTTATAATGAGTGTTTCCTGTATTCCTTAAAATATAGTAAACAAATTAAGTTCATTCCCTGCAAACAATGACGAAATAATATTATGTTTGTTCTGCATATAAGTTTTTTAAATCAAGCAGGCTACTGCCAAAGAAGCTGATGTTACAGAGGTTTATACAGTCTCGTCTAAAGTCAGCATTTCGCAAATTTTATGGTCGTTATAACGATGTAGTTTGCCAGTACAACCTTCCATTAGGTCAAATGCTGTCTGACGTGTTTCATATCAATTGTTAGGCCGTTCTTGGCACATTGACTCCGACTATGGATTACTCCGTTCACCTGATCGGGATGTAGGGCTCACGGCGGGTGTGGCTGGTCGACAGGGGATGCTTACTCCTCCTAGGCACCTGGTTCTACCTCTGGTATGTCCAGGGGTCCGTGTTTGCCCATCTCACTGATTTGTATTTGTTATAGGAATTATGAGATTGAATAC
Source organism: Ostrea denselamellosa (assembly GCA_024699665.1). NCBI lineage: Eukaryota > Metazoa > Mollusca > Bivalvia > Ostreida > Ostreidae > Ostrea > Ostrea denselamellosa. The sequence goes on along the minus strand of JAMZEH010000019.1, from coordinate 10,719,286 downwards.
TGTTACTTATCTTCACCTTTACATAGGATAGAAATGATCTCCTATGTCTACGTAAATTGTCCATTTTCAGATATTCCTTGTAACTTTGCATCTACACGACATAAACAACTCATACTGGGCACAAAGATGGGTTATGACCAGATGATGTGTACTACCTGATACCCATTCGTTTTTCTGGTTTGAAAAATGAACAAGTGAAGATATCTAATTCGTATATCCTATAAAGAGAAGGAATTTTTCACTCATGTACAGTCATTACCAGCTTCAGGTAAAGTGATTTAGACCTATTCATAGCACCCAGGGCATTAGCAGTCAGGTTTTTTTTTTATTATTGAATATTGCCCACCGTGATATAGGGCTTTCACTTCTCATGCCAGGAGTTTGACAAAAATATATATATCTTTGATTGATTGATTATATATTGTTTAACGTCCCCCTCGAGAATTTTTCACTCATATGGAGACGTCACCATTGTCGGTGAAGGGATGCAAATGTAGGCCTATGCTTAGCGCTCAGGGCCGTAGCAGTGAGGGTTATTTAGCGTGCCAACGCCTACCGTGACACGGGAGCTCCGTTTTTAAGGTCATATCTGAAAGACCCGTTACCTTTGTAACCGGGAGGTCGTGAGTTCGAGCCCCGCTCGTGCCATGGTCGCGTCAAACCTAAGACGAAAAATAAGTAATGAATGCTCCTTCGCCAAACGCTCGGCTTTTAGAAGTGAGAACCACGGGTCTTTCGGATATGACCTTAAAAACGGAGGTCCCGTGTCACGGTAGGCGTTGGCACATTAAAGAACCCCTACTGCTACGGCCCTGAGCGCTAAGCATAGGTCTAAATTTGTGGTACTTCACCTACAGCTGATGACTTCTCAATATGAGTGAAAAATTCTCGATGGGACGTAAAAACAAACAAACAACAATCAGTTCTATATTTGCTTGCGCCATTTTAATTTGTTTAAAACATTGCGTGACACGCGATTTAACATTAAGGCAAATGACCCTCTAGTTAATTTTCAAAAAGAAAAATTCTGTTTACTAGGAGACCGAATTTCTGTAATTTATGCCCAGACGAACTAAATATTCTCTATGATTACGATATACATGTAACTCCGTTCTCCGAGTTTTTAAAAATTTAGTTCTCCGAGTTTTAAAATAATGTACATTGATTGCGTAATTTGATTTGATGTTCTACATTGACACACGGGTAACCATGATGACCAATGGAGGGCCTGTTGTTGATTTTTATTTCCCACCTCTGGATCTACGTAGAATGGGACTTGTCTTGCAATGCATTTTTAAATTAAAAGGTAATGCTGACAATTGTTCACTTGACTACGTATTCCATCCACAGTTTGAGGATTTGTATGACAAAAATAAGACGTGTGTGGGATCTATTGGTCTCCGAGTCGAGGAGCAATTACATGATTCTAACTTACCTTTGGACATCATAAAACCTTCATCGCGTTCAGTAGTGCCACCATGGAAATTACTAGAACCCAAAGGTGACATATCCCTTTTTGAATATAGGAGGTCTGAAACGAGGCCCGCTATTTTCAAACAGAAGTTGTCCGAAATACAACAGTCTAAACATTCTACAGCTATGTTTGTATACATGGTTCAAGGGACCAAAATAGAGTCGCTGCTGCTGCAGTAATCAGTAACAGCGTTTTCCCGGCGCGACTCCCAAATGAAGCAACAATTTGTACTGCAGAGGCAAAGGCTATCCAACTTGAGTTGGAGTACATTGGAGTTTCTAATGACAAATACTTCACAATATTCTCAGATTTCGTATATTGTCTGCGGTCTGTAAACAACATGAATATTGATCATCCATGTACTTTATAGACATTTTAAACCAGTACTGTCTTCTAACTAAACAAAATAAAATAGTTGAGGTCTGGTGGATTCCTAGTTGTATTGGTATTCATGGTAGCAACGAGGCAGACAAGGAGGCGAGGAATGCACTACAAAACGATATTGTACATTTTAAAAATCCTTACACAGATTTAAAATATATCATTAAACTATATGTAAATAATCTTTGGCAAATATATTGGGATTTCCTAGACAGAGGGCCCTCCGTGGCCGAGTGGTTAGAGCATCGGGCTCAAAATCACAAAGCCTCTCACCTCTGTCGGCGTGTGTTCGAATCTCGGCCGCGGCGTTATGTGAGCAAGTTTGCCAGTTTACTTGCGGAAGGTCGATGGTCTCTTCCCAGGTACATTGTATCTGGGTTCTCTCCTCCACCAACAAAAACTGGACGCCACCAGATAACTGAAAAATTGTTGAGTGTGGCGGAGCGCAATAAATAATCAATCAATCCTAGACAGAAATAAACTTCATTTTATTCAAAACAGAGTAAACGAAAGGTGTAATATCATAATGAAGCGTCAGGACGAGGTTGTTAAACATGATGCTTGTCTCTTCGAAAGCGGCCTACCTTATGTAACAGTACTGCCTCCCTATCAAACTGAAGAAATCAGAATGGAAAGAATACGCATAGGACATTCGAGATTGACACATCCTTATTTATTAAACAGAGAACTTCAGACAGAATGTATATCTTGTGACTGTCCATTAACTATACAACACATACTTTTGGAATGTAGTGATTTTACACCCATACAAAATAGACTTTTTAATAATGAGCAATCAGTGTGTGAACGTTTTACAAATATTGACTATCATCTTATAAAATATTCACAAGAATGCGACTTTTCGCGGTAGCTCAGGGGGCCGTCAGGGAAACTTCAACTTTAACAACCAACCGTATTTCAGTTGCTTAACCGCCGTAAAATGGTTGAAATATTGCCAATTCGGCGTAAAACCCCAATCAAAACCCCTGATGATTATATATGTACCAATACACTGCACTACCTCCGGATGAAAATAAAACTGCTATAAACCTATCGAAATAACATGAATTATAGTAATTTATGCCGGAAATGTTGATTTAATAACCTAGTAACCTTACTGGTTAGGACGCTCGCTTCGCAAGTGGAAGGTCCAGATTTGATTCTCGATCAGAGCCGTGTTATACTTAAGATTAATCTATGTTTTCGCCAAGCGCCCGCCATTAGAGATCTTTCTGATATGACCTTTAAAACGGAGGACGATCCCGGTTCAGTGGTGCTCCTTCGCACCAGGCATTAGAAGAGAATCTTGCGTGATCACATAGTTTACATCTCTTGGTCGATAGAGAACAAAGTAACACTAAATAATTTACGAGATCTTGAGTCGTAGTGCATGCTTTAAGTATTAAGTTACATATTTGTAAACATTCTACGTGCTTTTGAAGTAATGGTCTGAGTAGAAAAACAGTGAAGATAGCGAACACTGATCAACCTCACAATTTTCTATAAAGAATACAAAATTAAGAGGGCCTCTGCCTAGGATGAGTAAGCATCCCCTGTTGACCGGTGACACCTGCCGTATATCCTATATCCGAATCAGATAAACGAATTAATTGAAGCTTCCCTCTGCATAACGGTTAACTGAAACAGTAGGAGGACATGGGCAAGAAATATTGGCTCACAGTATTTAGACAAATATTGAAGTGCAGTATCCCTTTTTCAAAAACAAAATTATTTATAGCACTTAACAATAGAGGCACCGTATGACAACAAGCATTGACACCATAAAAAAAACCCTAACTAATACGCCTTCAGAGCATGTCTAAATCAGTGGCAATGCGCTTACAGCTGTTGTTGTCTCAATATGAGCAAAAATCGCGAAGGAACATAAAAACAACAAGCAAACTGTAGTTTAGTTTTGCGATCATTTGATAATTCTTCACTTGTATTGAAATGTCATCTGCTTCAGAAGTGTCATGCATGGCTGTGTGTGTAGGGGGATAACAGCAAAGATTCCTTATTTTGCCAACTGCTGGCACCACACAGAACCATAGTATTTGAAATATCATACGAAAGATCCACGGCTCGTATCAAATACAGCTAGCGTTTAGCAGTGGAGCAGTTTCTACCTACTTTACCAACCTTTGAAAAAGAGGGGGCATATTTTTTTGCATCTGTCGGTCGGTCTACATAGACCAAGTCTTACCCGCTCAATTTCTAGAGAACCACGTACTTGGTAGTTACCAATCTTGGTAAAATGTTTGCCCCTAGAAGGTAGATGATTTGTATTGATATTGAGGTCACAAGGCTATGGGTAACTCCAATCTGGACACAGAAAGATTGTCCGATATTTTGATAACCTCTAAATCTAGCTATAATTTTTCTTATACAATATCTAAATTTAGTTATATTATTCATACACAATATCAAAATCTAGTTATATTTTTTTCAAAATCTGCGAATACAAAGTTGAACTTGACCTATTTGGTGAACATTCAAGACTTTTATCAATGGGGCCGTCATTGCTATTAATTTTGTATTCTTTAAAGGAAATATAAGATCGATCAATGTTCCTCGTCTTCATTTTTTCATCAAATATTCCTACAATCGTATCTAAAAGACAATGTCGGTCTATTATCGTTGATATGACGCATCTTTGAAAAGGCCTTAATTTGAAAATTGTGAGAGGAGTTAGATAACAAATCTCGCATTCTCTACTCAATAAGCAATATTTCCTCAGAAGTTACTAACATCAACAAACTGTTATTTTCGCAAAAAAACCCATCAAAATCCCTGCCACATTCACATCAAACAGTCTGTAAAATGAAAAGGTCGTTGTTTTAAAAATACGAGAGTTTTTATAGGAATCGTATACGTTCCATATAACCAGGTGAAGTGCCAAAACTCCTGCACAAAACGTCGAAATGGATTTAAATTGCAACATGATCTAGGATGAATCATAAAGAAGCTACAAAAGCCAGTTTGGACAGCTTAGTATGTAACAGGGAAATCAAATAAGTTAAACAGAAAACCCCGAACGTTCGGGCTTGTGTACAACCATTGTTATACCCTGATGTTTCGTCTAAAAACAAGCACTTAAAAATAATGCGAGAAATAGCGCTTTCCTATTCCTGATTTTTATGGAATAAAATAATTCTAAAACTATTTACGTATTAAGTGATGCCTCAAAAATTTTCCCCTTTAATGAAAGCTTCCTGTCATATGACTTCCATTTCTATTGGAGCTGTTGATAAGGCATGTAAAACAAACGGTTTAATATCTTAGCGACTTTCTGACTTCTTGTCAAATTGGTAAAACTCGGGGTGTCAGCACTAAAACAAACAGTGGGATTAGGTCCACTCTCGCTAACGGTAAACAAGTGTCTTGGTTCAATAATGTAACTTTGTCGCGGACAGTTCAGAAAAATAAAGATATTAGGGTATTTATTGTATTTTGATAGCAGGGTTTCCCAGACAAATTTTATGCCAAACACAGAACATTTCCAAACAGTTGCTTTTCGTGAATTCAGACTGCCTTCTTTGTTTTCAACATTTATTTATAAACAAGGCGTTTGACTCGCATTGTATTGATGTGCCATAAAAAATATTTAATGCATTAAAAATCCTTAGTTATCTTCGTCGTTAAACGTTGATATGAAGGTTAAGTAATGTTAGTTGATTTTGATATATACTACTAAAGCATATCGTTTAAAAATAAAGGAAATGTGACAATATACGCTCAATGGCGTGGATCCACCTTGAAAAGTGGGGGTTGGGCACAACCACTTTGTATAAAAATAGTAACATGGCATCGGTTTTTTGGGTTTTTTTTTTCAAAGTGGGGGGGGGACCGGAATAGAAGAACACTAACATTTTTGACAAGGAAAAATCAAATAACACAAGAACAAACTAAAACAATCACATACACACAAACACACAGAGACACTCGCATAACGTCACACACACACACACACACAAAATCAACCACACATTATTTTTGCACATCTTCAAAATCCGAAATAGGGGAGGGTTGCTTGTCCTTTGATATATGGCCATGCAGTCAACAAGCTTACGTGACGTAATATTCCCACTACATCACACTGTGTAAAAATAGTCCTATCCTTCGTCTCTCGTGAACGCAGACACGTGGAAATTCTAGTGTGTTCCAGCTGGATTTACGTTCAAGTAGACGTTTCAATCATCAACAGTTTCTAAAAATGAATTGTTTTGTGGCAACAGAACTCTGTTTATCGTCCAATTATGGTTTATTGTTTGTTTTATCCTGTGTCTTTACCGCATGAATTTGCGATCTTGAAAAGCCGCTCCTCTCTGTAGATTTTTCATCTTTTGTTTATCTCGTTTTCCAAAAATATCGGTATCTTTATTTTATTTCCATTTTTTTTTTATTTCACGTACATACATTTAATACATATCTATAAATCTTGCAGTCAGATATTGATTAATTGATTGTTTGTTTGTTTTACGTTCCATCGAGAATTGTTCACTCATATTGAGACGTCACCAGCTGTAGGTGAAGTACCACAAATTTAGACCTATGCTTAGCGCTCCAGGCCGTAGCAGTGAGGGTTCTTAAACGTGCCAACGCCAGCAGTCAGATATAATTTTCACTTTTGCTGCATTGTAAACAATATATATTCATAAAAATAGATGCGAAAGTTTTTATTAGTAATAAAGAAAATAAAGAGAGAATGGGGAGGGGGTTTAGCACAAATGAAGGGAAAAACCAATACTGTTATATTGTAGGTGATAATTCTACATTGTAAAATTGAATTGAACTTTTATATGATATATCATTATGGCTTTTACAATGCATCACATGTTTTGCCAAAGCCTTTCGTATTCCGCGTATCTACAATTTTGTAGTAATATAGACTTTTCTGCAAAAATTCTATCAATGATAACCTTGACAAGAGCATCAACGTGTAATTTATGAACATTTTTATATTTGCTAGCGAAAATGAAATGTTTTACTACCAGTATTAATATGTTTTGTAATCTATATAATTTTGTTTTCATATTTACCAAATAGAATTCCTTGTTTATCGAAGCTACAATAAATATTAAACTTTCTGAAGATCCAATCTTCGATGTTACATTAAAGTTCCTTTACATGGAAACATTAAAAAAATAGATGATCAATTGTTTCAATGTCACATTTACAGAAAGAACATATTGGAGAGTCAATTATCTTCAGTTTAAATAGATAAGAGTTCGTAAGCATAATTCTGTGTAATATTTATTTCCAGTTTTCATACTTGTACATGTCTGGCTATGGTGTCTTCAAATTTCAGATGTTGAAATTACTCCTGTTTACCTCATCAGATGTTTCCATCTATATACAAACTGCTGTGGATGAAATGGTTTCAGTTCCTATCACTGGAAATATCAAATGCCACGATTCAATACACAAATCTCACTCGTCCTATATCAAACGTCACGTCACTACTTCTACATGAAATTGCAAATGTTGTAGCCGTAACACCGTGTATTGATGAAAATAATTGCTGAATGACTCGGTTATAACGAACCCTCTGCATTCCGTGATGACGATAGAGGAATTCAAATCGTGGAATTATTTGATTGAAATGCTTTTACGACATCAAAGGTCCATCTAAATGAATTCCCACTAAATGTGGAAGTAGGAAAACGATGTTATCCAGTGTCCAGGCAATTGAGGTATACGTTCTTTTTTGTTGCAAGCGACGAAGGACTGTAATTTTTCTGATGTTTAATAACCAATGTTTACCAATAGTTTCCATAGAATTAATAGCAAATTCAGTCACATCAATTTTAAATTTCTGACCTCCAATGAGTAAGGATATAATATGTGCAAGCCAATCCTTGAAGATTTACTGGGCTCGAAACGAAGAACTCTCAGCCCATTTTGAGACTCATCATGGCCGTGATCAATCTCATAACTTCTATAAAGATCGGTCGAATGCTGTCTGATGAAAAGGTGAAGATAACTAACAGTGATCAATCTCATAATTCCTATCAATAATGAAGATAGTTAACAGTAATCAATCGCATAACTCCTTTAAGGAGTACTAATTAAGAGTTGGGCACACACGGACCCCAGGACACACCAGAGATTTGATCAGGTGTGTAGGAGGAGTAAGCATCCGCTGTTGACCGGTCGCATTCGGTGTGAATTCTACATTTGATCTGGTAAACGGAGCATTCCCAAATCAAAATTAATAAGTAATGAACGTCCTATCATTTGGTTGGTTGGTAGTATATTGATTAGCGTCCCGTTCCAGAATCTTTCCCTTATATGGTGGCGTCACCATTGCTGATGAGGGCACGATTAGTGTTGGTTCCCGCATACTTGCGTTTGACGCGACGCTGAGATTGATGATCGAACCTACGCCTCTGTATTGTGAAGCGAGGGCTGTAACCACTAGTGTAATCGGGGATCCGTTTCTAGGCCAGTGAGTAAAAACTTAAAAAAAACAAACAACGAAACAATATTTGACAATTTGCATCATTTGAGGAAACATAAATTACATGTATAGTGATAATGGGCAAGGATTCCTCAACTAAAAATGTGAAGTTCTTTGCCTTTAGGTGAGGTTGGTTGGTAGGTAGTATATTGCTTAACGTCCGGCTCAAGAATTTTTCACTAATATAGAAATGTCACTATTGCTGGTGAAGGGCTGGAAAAATTGGGTCTATGCTTGTTGATCACGCCCTATGAGCTTTGAGGAATCTTTATCATGCTATACATGCTATGACACGGGGCCTGGATTTTGCAGTCTCATCTCAGGACCGACCCCATTTAACCGCCTTTTAAGACAAGCAATGACTATCAAGGACTTATTCTAACCGAACACCATATGGAAGTTGTTCATATGTGAACAGTTTATGTACCAGCGCCAACAACAAAGATCAAGGGAGAAAATCAGAAATTAAACGTGATCGTGAAATAGCAAATATAGCTACAATATTTATTTCAAAAGAGTAAACCAATAAATAGGACTTTTGGTGCTCTGTGATAGAGCGTTTGCTTCGTAACCTGGAAATCGTTAGTTCGAGCCCCACTCGTGTCATGACCGCGTCATTCCTGAGACGCAACACAGGTAGCGATTGCTCCTTTACCAAACGCTCGTCATTTTAAAGTGAGAATCACGATTCTTTCGGATATGGCCTTAAAAATGACACTCTAAAGAACCTTCACTGTTACGGCCCTGGGCGCTAGGCATAGGTCTAAATTTGTAAGTGATACTTCACCTACAACTGGTGACGTCTCTCTATATTTGAAAAATGCTTGACGGGACGTAAAACAATCAATTTAACCCTCTGTTTACTATTTTTCAATCCGTATGAAGTTGTCTCATATTATCCTGAAAACGATGATTGAAATAATTTTTACACTGTTTATTGCCATTCGTTGAGTTTAGTTTCTTTCACTTCATTATCGGGGTGTACAACATAAGAACCATTGAGGTCTTCTTTTCTCTGTCTTCTTTTCTAGATGCATTTGTCTTTGCTCTTTCCCTTGAAAGAAATATATTTCTGATACTGCATATGTAGAAAATAAATTGGTACTCCCATGTGATAAATAAAACCATGCCACTTTACACTTTTTAGAACATTTCTTTCATGAGTATGTCACATTTTAAAATAAGAATTGAAATAGGTTCGCATGCGATATTTGAAGCACGTGTCTATAATATGCAATATGTAATAATCTAAATAGTGGAGTTATGTACAAAGTAATCCTTAGAAGCGACAAGGACTTGATTTGAAAAGAAAAATGTGCTAGTAGGAAAGGGACACCGATAAATGAACTGAAGTAAAATCAATCAGAGACGGACCCTTAATTAAACCACAATAGGAGAGGATACCGCGGTCCTCGGCCACTCAGATTAAATGAATTTGGTGATATCCTTCGGAAATATGGTGACCAGAGTACAATAGGGTAACTGTAGAGAATACGTGGGGGAATTCCGAAAATGAATTCTCTTTTGTATGATTTTGTCCAGTCATTCCCACGTCAAATAATGGAATTCTCGGTAAACGCATATTTCAAAATTATTGTTCCAGGTACAATGTAACATAATGTTTATCACCTAATCATTAAATATTAAAGGAAGTACTAGTGCGATGTGTACTAATTAATTGAAATTGCAATAAATAATTTTTTTAATTAAACTGTTTATACACAGAACTGTATGCATTGTTAAGCTATCTAACGTTTCATTGAGAATTTTTCACTCGCACAAGAACGTTAATAGCTTCAGCTATAGGGGATGTGCAACACATTTTGACCTACAATTGGCGCTCAAGGTCGAAGCATGTGGAGTCGTCATATTGTTATCGACTACCGTAACACGGTACCTCCATTTTTAAAGTCGTACCCGAAAGACCTTTGATTTTCACTTTAAATATTACCTGGTAGGAAAATGCTTGGCAAAGGAATGGTTACGCCTTTTAAACCATTTATTATCAAATCTGCTATGGGTCATTTTTGGACTTTTAGAATTTCATGTTCACTCCTGGGGCGTGAGGGATGGCGGTCAAAACCTTAAAAATCATCTAATGTTTAAAAATTGTCTATTTTTCCGGGACATCTAGCAGACAAAACTATATCTATAATCATGACGTACAAGGAATCTCTTACCAGAATTGTAAAATAAATTGTCCATTGAATCATGTGTTTTATTAGTAGGAAACGCTGTATGTTTCATATACTGAAATTGCGTAATTTCCTTTAAAATCTTCTAAATCTAGGATATAAAACAATTAATTTGAAAGTTGAGCATTAATGCGTTGAAGATCTTTTTGAAATGATGTGAATGGACTGTCTTGTAGTGGTGCATCCTCTCATGTTGTATAAATGCACATTTGAAATGCGATTATTGTATATCGTGCGTTCAACTTAAGACTGTTTACATGATTGATTGATTGATAATATATTGTTTAATGTCTCGCTTGAGAATTTTTCACTCATATGGAGACGTCACCATTACCGGTGAAGGTCTGCAAAATTTAGGCCAATGCTCAGCGTTTATGGCCTTTGAGCAGGGAGGGATCTTTATCGTGCCACATCTGCTGTGACGGATTTGCGGTGTCATCCGAAGGATCACCCCATTTAGTCGCCTCTTACGACAAGCAAGGGGTACTGACGACCTTTCTATCAACCCAGATCCCCACGGGGCAAGACTGTTTACTATATATATATATATATATATATATATATATATATATATCCCCTTAAAATATTACATGAAATATCGATTCAGACGGAGACCAAATGGACATATTTTTGAAAATGTGTTTGATCTTTAAAAATCGCCTTCTTAATCCACTTCTTTGCTTAATAAAAATAATACTATATACATGATTAAATGTAGCCCTCAACCAAATTGTGAAATTCCCCACCTCATTGTCAAGGGATTCATACTCTGGGATAGAGCTTCATACGTAAAAGATTGATTGATTGATTAGATGTTGTTTAACGTCCCTCTCGAGAATTTTTCATTCATATGGAGACGTCACCATTACCGGTGAAGGGCTGGAAAATTTAGGCCTATAAGGAAAGAGAACTGATACACTTTATATCTTTGCTTTGGAACATTGTAACGATATACTATTATAATTAATATCTATAATTACGATTATCACATACAAAAATACAGTACATTAATTCTACTCTTGGACATTACAAAAACCGAATCAGAAAAATTCAATTTATTTTCCTTTTATAAGAATAGCACCATGTTGGAGCTGTCCTTTAAATACTTGTTTGTGTGCTCCTCAGGCCAACAGTCCCATGGTCCTCTTGTTTAGATTAATTTGCGCGGGAATCTGACATATAGAAAATAAGTACTTCCTTCCAAGAGTTTAGTTACGGGGACACCTTTAAAGGGACAGAAGTGTGTCTGTGCCTCCCCGGTAAGTCCCTGGCATGTGTATTCCTTCTCATAGATTGCTCAGGTTCCCCCTCCCCGCTACAAGGGGTATACCTCACTGGATCACGCCATTGGATTCTGATATTGAATTATTTACTGTTTGTTAGGTATGTAGTATACTTACAGAACACAAAATAATTATGATGCAAAGCATCAAATCGTATATATATATATATATATATATATATATATACCAGAAGCATAATAAAAATAAGAATCGAACAAACTAGTCGAGTATATATTGGCTTTGTGATATTTTTATTATATATATATATATATATATATCTGCGCGCGCGCGCGTGTGTGTGTGTGTTCGGTTAAAACATAGACCAAAGATAGTTTATAATGTCTCCCAATGGGACTTAGTTTTTCTTGTCAATTATTTGAAGAATTCAGCACTGCAGTACATTGGATATGTGAAAAAAAAAGTTAGGGATGTTTAGTTGATAGATTGAGACGTCACCAGCTGTAGGTGAAGTACCACAAATTTAGACCTATGCGTAGCGCTCAGAGCCGTAGCAGTGAGGGTTCCTTAACGTGCCAACGCCTACCTTGACACGGGTCCTCCGTTTTTAAGGTTATATCCGAAAGACCCGTGATTCTCACTTCTAAATGCCGAGTGTTTGGCGAACGAACAATCACGACCTATTTTTCGTCTTAGGTTTGACGCGACCAAGGCACGAGCTGGGCTCGAAACTCACGACCTTCCGGTTACGAAGCCAACACTCCAACCACTGAGCTACCGCGACCGGTATGTACACATGGTTCGAAAGACCAAAATAAAGTTGCTGCTGCTGCAGTAATCAATAACAACGTTTTCTCAGCACGACTCCCAAATGAAGTAACAATTTATACCGCTGAAGCAAAGGCTATCCAACTTGCTTTAGAGTACATTAAAATTTCTAATGACAAATACTTCACTATATTCTCAGACTCCCTATCTTGTCTACAGTCTAGTCTATAAGTAATATGAATATTGATCATCCATATATTTTAAACCAGGACTATCTTGTAACTAAATAAAATAAAATAGTTGAGTTCTGCTGGATTCCTAGTCATATTGGTATCTATGATAACAACAAACCAGACAAAAAGACAAACAATGCACTACAAAACGATATTGAACATTTCAAAAAATTCCTTACACAGATTGGAAATATAATATAAAACTATATGTAAAATATCTTTGGCAAATATATTGTGATTTGTGTGACAGAAGTAAACTGTATTCTATTCAAAACAAATTAAACAAATCTTGTAACATCGTAATGAAACGCCAGGACGAAGTTATTATTTCAAGAATACGCATCGGACATTCAAAATTGACACGCTGTTATTTATTAAACAGAGAACTTCAACCTGAATGTATATCTTTTGACTGTCCAAACTATACAACACATTCTTTTGGAATGTAGTGATTTTATACCTACACGAAATAACTTTTTAATAATGTGCAATCAATGTATCAACTTTTTACAAATATTGACTATCATCTTATTATAAAATATTTACAAAAATGCGACTTTTACAGAAACATTTTACCCTTTACAGTATAACCTATTCATATACACAAAATGATATGTATTTTTACCTGTATACGTATTTTTAACTTTTTTAAGTCCGTCGGATGGGACCGGTCGCGATAGCTCAGTTGTTAGAGCGTTCGCTTCGTTACCGGGAGGTCGTGACTTCGAGCCCCGCTCGTGCCATGGCCGCGTCAAACCTAAGACGAAAAATAGGTAGTGATTGCTCCTTCGCCAAACGCTCGGCATTTGGAATTGAGAATCACGGGTCTCTCGGATATGACCTTACAATCGGAGGTCACGGTAGGCGTTGGCACGTTAAATAACCCTCACTCAACGGCCCTGAGCGCTAAGCATAGGTCTAAATTTGTGGTACTTCACCTACAGCTGGTGACGTCTCAATATGAGTGAAAAATTCTCGACGGGACGTAAAACAAAGAAAAAATCAATCAACTGTCGGATGGGACATTAAAGGGTGCCACGTGTCAATGATTACGAACCCCTTGGCACGTAAAAGATCGTTTCCTTATTTTTGAAAAAAGAGTAGGCTCACTGGGGGCCTTCAACTTTCGTAGTCAACCATATTTCACTTGCTTAATCGCCGTAAAATGGCTGAAATATTGCCAACACGGCGTAAAACCCGAATCAATCAACCACTTTCATTACGGACCAAAACTGTTCCGGACGGGGGTCATTTGTTTCTCTTTTTCGTTGCATTTTGTCAATGACAAACCCTTGGTCTGGGCACGTGGACGCTTCCATGTCGTTTAACTTTTGGAAAGCCCTTACAATAATATAAAATTACGTCATAATAACGTAACGTTACAAAAGTTGCGTTATCCCGCACCATCGCACTTTGGCGTGCCAGACCATCGCACTTTGGCCTATCGTGTCTATATAGAAGAAGGACCATCGCACTTTGGCTTGACCATCGCAAGTTGGGGCTTGTAACGTTGATGATGATGATGATTGGTTTTTCTATAGCGCTTTTTCCAGCATATGCTGCTCAAAGCGCTTCACAATACATTATTACCCCAGCAGACCTTATAGCATTACAGAGCTTTCTCAGCGCAAGCTGCCGTTAAGGCGCTAGAGCACTGACATTCTAACAATATCTTTCTATAGCCAGGTACCCCATTTACACTTGGGTGGAATGAGGACATTTGTATAAAGTGCCTTTCCCAAGGACACAACGTCGGCCGTGCCGCGGCCAGGACTCAAACCAACAACCTTTCGGTCGAGAGTCTAACCATTAGGCCATCGACGCCACATTGACAAACTATCGCACTTTGGCGCAAACCATCGCACTTTAGAGTCTTATATATATACATGTATATATATATATATATGTGTGTGTGTGTGTGTGCGGTTTAAATTTGCACCATAACTTCATTTTAAAATCAGCAAGTGCCCCTCAGATGATCTTACACTTACAAGACTGCTCCAGCGTGTATATCTAGGAAGTTAAGATAAAGCTTAAGATACATGTACGGACGTCACGCAAGTCTGTCTAGGAAAACGATTCTATACATACTGAGTCAACAGCGTCATCAAACTTGTTTGAATAAAGTTTGAAAACTGAAACATTCCCAAATTAGATTGCAGTATGTATATTATATTTAAAAAAAAAAATTTAATACCAATTTTCAAAAATCGTCCCTTAAACAAAGGATACTTCTTGGAAAAGATGAATGCATTTCGTTTTTGTACGAATCCTGAAATTTACAATTTATGCCCCCCCCCCTTTTTTTTTTCCTTTTCTTCCAAAGATACTGCATACAAAACATAAAAAGAACTGGAAAGGTAGTTATCAAGAAGTTAAAGTTGTTCAATTGACCAATAACAATAGTTCACCTAAGTGTCTCAGGTAATCTACATAATAAATGTATATATAAGAAAGGAATATACCAGAATTGGAATCCTCCATCAAACTTTTTCTATCGCATAAATTTCCTGACTCCATGGCAGGTGTTTTTACAGGACGAAACTGTGTCATTTAGTCGACTGAAAGGTCTGGAAAGTGACTGAATGGCAGACCTCTGTCAATCAGTAACTGTTCAGTCACCTTACAGTTACTGAATGACATGGCTTCATCCTGTATCTGACCCTGAAATTTTCTGACTTATGACAGGGGCTCTGAATGTGGCGCAAGTGTTACACGTAATGTAATAGTGTTACACGTAATGTAATGGTGTTATATATAATATAATAATGTTACACATAATGTAATAGTGTTACATGTAATGTAATGGTGTTACAAGAAATGTGTGTAATATTTTCTTCTTTTATTGTACTCCTGTTGATGATAAATAAGAGCGGAATGCATAACTACCAAGAACGTGGTGTCTACCAAAATTGTAAATTGCAGGATCCCTGGGGTAAGGGTTCTGATTTAAGGACGGGTCCAAAATAACCAAGACATACAGCGTTGATATAGTAATATATTATTAAAATCTTTCATCAATATGGGCACATTTGTGTTTTAAGAACACATTTTGTTTAACAGCGCTGCTGAATATTAGAATGTAGGTTAGATATGCAGAACAATAGAATCGCAACCTTAGGGACTAGTAATACTTTTAAGTAATACTCAGGTGACCGATAAGGCCTTTGGGTCTCTTCTTGAGATAAACAAGGAAGGAAATTTGAAAGAAATTAACCGTTTTAATGAGCAGAGGGACATTAATTAGTTTTCCATTCCCGCTTGATTATCATTGATTTGAAAAAAGAATAAATAAATTGCATTGGTTACAGGTGATAACGGTCCGATGTTGTTGGTTACACATAACAAATGTATTCTTTATTCGTCACCACTTAAATATCAACAAATGACGATAATCTCGGTCTATATTTCAGTATAGAAGTACTATTTGCAATAGTAGTGCCAAGATGTGTTCGTGCGCGACTTGTTCCGAGCCGTCGCTGATGTATAAAGAAGGACAACTCTTAGGATTGAACAGGTTTCGTGACAGTTCCACCGTTCTTTACATACCGATTACTGATCAAGATAGAGGATTCGCGGCGGGTTTGACCGGTCGACAGGGGATGTTTACTCCTCCTAGGCTCCGTACCCCAACTCTAGTGCGTCCAGAATACGTGTTTGTCCTGTTTTCAATTTTGTATTCTTTATAGGATGTACATTATCTTCACTTTGTCAATGACTTGATAAGGTGCGGACTTAGATGGTCATATTGGCACCTTGGAGTGGTTTAATAAAAGCATTTTCTGAGGTTGTCGATTAGATAACGGGTCAAAAGGTGTGGCCTATGTTTAAAGTGTGTCAAAATGCACATCAGAACTTGGTCACAGTCGGGGGCATTTGTGTTTTAAAGATACCTCTCTTATGTGTTTTTAAGTATGTTATGAAAATTATGGAAAATTTGAGGTAAACCCTTTGTGTTATCATTACACTGTAAAAGAAAAATTATTATAATACAATGTTTCCAACTTACCTTTTTCATTGTTTTGATGTAGTAAAGGTTGGTTTGAAATACATGACCCTTGTTCAGGAGCTTCGTAACCGGGAGGTCGTGAGTTAGAACCCCGCTCGTGCCATGGCCGCGTCAAACCTAAGACGAAAAATAGGTAGTAACTGCTCCTTCGCCAAACGCTTAGCATTTAGAGTGAAAATCACGGGTATTTCGGATATGACATTAAAACCGGAGGTCCCGTGTCACGGTAGGCGTTGGCACGAACCCTCACTGCTACGGCCCTGAGCGCTAAGCATAGGTCTAAATTTGTGGTACTTCACCTACAGCTGGTGAAGTCTTAATATGAGTGAAAAATTCTCGACGGGACGTAAAACAAACAAACAATCAATCAATTCTTGGGCATTGAAAAGACTTCGACACCAAAGGACAATTTCTTTTAACTTCTAAAAAACAAACAAAAAAAACCCCATTTTATTTGAGTTGTCCATTGAAAAATTGTAGCATGCTACTCATGTGGGTGATAAGGCCCATGGGCCTGTTATCGGCAATTATAAAAGAACATATGATAACTTTCTTTCACCAAGATTAGAACCAGATAATTGTCGATCCTTTATGTACCTTTGAACTTCGCTATTCAGATTAGTTGAATTCGATGACGCAACGTCAGATGGTAAGCAACAGTTCTACGAATATGACCTTGTAATGTTGACCCTGTGATCTTGTAATGTGGACCCTATGAACTTGTAATGTGGACTCTATGACCTTGTAATGTGGACCCCGTGACCTTGTAATGTGGACCCTGTGATCTTGTAATGTGGACGCTGTGATTTTGTAATGTGGACCCTGTGATCTTGTAATGTGGACCCTGTGATCCTTTGGCCCGACTTGATCAATCGGCTGGTCATGCCGAGCTGATGATATCTTCATGTCACAGTACTGATGTATTTGCAATGTCTATATAAATATATATCCAGTTTTATTTTGCAATTTTCCCAATACACCAACATTTCCATGTCGATATCTATACATCAATCGGAGGCTTAGGGTCAATCAGATAAAAGCTTTTTGTCTGAGTATAGATTCTTTGTATCCTCTTGGTGTCGGTCTTACTGGAAGTCCGTTTGACCTGACATCGCCCTTGTTAGCGCTCCGAGGCGGGCGGGGAGCAAGGAATCCGAAACATTACTCATTTTACTATGGCGACTACAAAAAAACGTTGTTTCTCAACAGCTTTAGAGACCTCTATAAGTGATGAGCAGATTATCCCTATTAGCCAACACTGGCCCCGTTTCATCACACGTGAAGCAGAACTGACAGACACGCAAAAGAAGCCCTTAACAAAAGTCTCCCCTTTTGTTCTTCAAACAGGTTTGCAAGGAATAATTGGAACTCCGAAATCTGTTAAAAAGTTAACATCTGGAGCTCAACTTATTGAAGTTTCAAAAAACAACATTCTACTTCATTATTGACCTTAAAACATCTAGCCGGTATACCTGTAATTGGTAAAGCCCACCATGGACTAAATCAAAGCAAAGGCGTACTGTTTGACAGGGACCACGACCTGGACGACATTCCTGAACAGGAAATCCAAAAAGAATTGGAATCCCAGGGAGTGATCCATGTCAAACGGTTTACGAAAAACGAAATGAAAACATCGAACCAACGAACACCTACCTGCTAACATTTGGAATGCCGATACTTCCAACAAATATTAAAGTCGGATTTTATCAAATGAAATTAGAAATGTTCGTGCCAAATCCCCTGCGTTGCTTTAAATGTCAGCGATTTGGTCATGGCCAAGCAAATTGCAAAGGCTCCGAATCCTGCTTCAGGTGTGGTGAGGAGGGGCATGATGGAAAAAGCTGTCAAAACGAACACAAATGTAAAAATTGCAAAGGTGACCACATGGCGTCCTCTAAACAGTGTCCAATCTGGATGAAAGAAAAACAAATTCAGAAGGTTAAAGCAGAAAAACGCGTAACTTACCACGAAGCGAAAAAACTTGTCAATATGTACAGTGTTCCTAAACCAAATCTGCCAGCATATGCAACAGTTTTCTGTTCTAAATGGAAACACCACGATGATCCGCAGTTGGAATTAGATGGCACCCCAATTAAAGTTGTAAAAGAGATTAAGTTCTTAGGTGTTATTTTTTTTATAATAAACTCACTTTTATTCCGCATATAGCAATGCTCAAAGAGAAATGTACAAAAGCCTTCAAGGACTTCGACTGTGCACAGGAGCTTTTCGAACCTCTCCTGTAGATAGTTTGTATGTTGAGGCAAACGAACCACCTCTAGATCTACGTAGAATAAAACTTACCTTACAATACGTTGTTAAATTAAAAGCTAACAATGACAATCCTGCATTTAACTGCGTTTTCCACCCACAGTTAGAAGATTTGTATGAAAAAACTAAGACGTTTATAAAACCAATTGGTCTCCGAGTCAAAAAACATTTACATGATTCTGACTTACCTATGGACATCATAAAACTCTCATCACTTTCAGAAATACCACCCTGGAAATTACTAAAACCCAAAGTTGACACTTCACTTTCTGAATATAAAAAATCTGAAACAAATTCCTCTATTTTCAAACAAAAGTTATCTGAACTAAAACAATCTAAACATTCTACAACTGATATTTATACAGACGGTTCGAAAGATCAAAATAAAGTTGCTGCTGCTGCAGTAATCAATAACAATGTTTTCTCAGCACGACTCCCAAATGAAGCAACAATTTTTACCGATGAAGCAAAGGCTATCCAACTTGCGTTAGAGTACATTAAAATTTCTAAGGATAAATACTTCACTATATTCTCAGACTCCCTATCTTGGCTACAGTCTATAAGTAATATGAATATTGATCATCCATATATTTTAGACATTTTAAACCAGTGCTATCTTGTAAATAAATAAAATAAAATAATTGAGTTCTGCTGGATTCCTAGTCATATTGGTATCTATGATAACAACAAAGCAGACAAAAAGACAAACAATGCACTACAAAATGATATTGAACATTTCAAAAAATTCCTTACACAGATTTGAAATATAACATAAAACTATATGTAAAATATCTTTGGCAAATATACTGTGATTTGCGTGACAGAAGTAAACTGTATTCTATTCAAAACAAATTAAACAAATCTTGTAACATCGTAATGAAACGCCAGGACGAAGTTATTATTTCAAGAATACGCATCGGACATTCAACATGGACACACTGTTATTTATTAAACAGAGAACTTCAACCTGAATGTATATCTTTTGACTGTCCAAACTATACAACACATTCTTTTGGAATGTAGTGATTTTATACCTACACGAAATAGACTTTTTAATAATGTGCAATCAATGTATCAACTTTTTACAAATATTGACTATCATCTTATTATAAAATATTTACAAAAATGCGACTTTTACAGAAACATTTTACCCTTTACAGTATAACCTATTCATATACACAAAATGATATGTATTTTTACCTGTATACGTATTTTTAACTTTTTTAAGTCCGTCGGATGGGACCGGTCGCGATAGCTCAGTGGTTAGAGCGTTCGTTTCGTTACCGGGAGGTCGTGAGTTCGAGCCCCGCTCGTGCCATGGCCGCGTCAAACCTAAGACGAAAAATAGGTAGTGATTGCTCCTTCGCCAAACGCTCGGCATTTGGAATTGAGAATCACGGTTCTTTCGGATATGACCTTACAACCGGAGGTCCCGTGTCACGGTAGGCGTTGGCAAGTTAAGTAACCCTCACTCAACGGCCCTGAGCGCTAAGCATAGGTCTAAATTTGTGGTACTTCACCTACAGCTGGTGACGTCTCAATATGAGTGAAAAATTCTCGACGGGACGTAAAACAAAGAAAAAATCAATCAACTGTCGGATGGGACATTAAAGGGTGCCACGTGTCAATGATTACGAACCCCTTGGCACGTAAAAGATCGTTTCCTTATTTTTGAAAAAAGAGTAGGCTCACTGGGGGCCTTCAACTTTCGTAGTCAACCATATTTCACTTGCTTAATCGCCGTAAAATGGCTGAAATATTGCCAACACGGCGTAAAACCCGAATCAATCAACCACTTTCATTACGGACCAAAACTGTTCCGGACGGGGGTCATTTGTTTCTCTTTTTCGTTGCATTTTGTCAATGACAAACCCTTGGTCTGGGCACGTGGACGCTTCCATGTCGTTTAACTTTTGGAAAGCCCTTACAATAATATAAAATTACGTCATAATAACGTAACGTTACAAAAGTTGCGTTATCCCGCACCATCGCACTTTGGCGTGCCAGACCATCGCACTTTGGCCTATCGTGTCTATATAGAAGAAGGACCATCGCACTTTGGCTTGACCATCGCAAGTTGGGGCTTGTAACGTTGATGATGATGATGATTGGTTTTTATATAGCGCTTTTTCCAGCATATGCTGCTCAAAGCGCTTCACAATACATTATTACCCCAGCAGACCTTATAGCATTCCAGAGCTTTCTCAGCACAAGCTGCCGTTAAGGCAGCTCGAACACTAACATTCTAACAATATCTTTCAATGTCTATAGCCAGGTACCCCATTTACACTTGGGTGGAATGAGGACATTTGTATAAAGTGCCTTTCCCAAGGACACAACGTCGGCCGTGCCGCGGCCAGGACTCAAACCAACAACCTTTCGGTCGAGACTCTAACCATTAGGCCATCGACGCCACATTGACAAACCATCGCACTTTAGAGTCTTATATATACTCTGCAAAAAAAGAAACGCATAGCCCTTTTGAAATTTTAAAAATGCAAATTATGTATTTTACCAGGTAAACTGAAATGGTCAATTGAGTAATTGATTTTTTACAGGTAAGTATGAAACTTTAAAGGTCTGTTCATTTGATTTGGCTCTCTGCCAAATTAGCTCGGCGACTCTCTAAAATTGCACATCACCTCTATCGCCATGGAATTTGGCTTACGTTTTTCACGAGAACTTTGTGCTTAATTCAACCACTACATTAAAGCGTATAAAAGGACGAAGTTTGAAGCTTGAATTCATCATAACGTTAAAATGCTGCCATGCCAAGGTTGGATCCTGCTACTCGAAATATCGTCATTGGCCGTCTCCAGGCCGGAGTATCCCAAAGTGAGATTGCACGAACTGAAAACGTAAATCAGAGCACAGTTTCTCGGCTGTGGAACAGATTCCAGCAGACTGGCTCTACTAATGACCGACCGAGGAGTGGGCGACCTCGCATTACGACTCCTGGACAAGATCGCTACATCCGGGTCTTTCATCTACGGAATCGAACCGTTGCTGCAACAGCTACTGCAGTCGAAATACCTGGATTGAGAAGAATCAGCTCGCAGACAGTCCGCAACCGACTTCGACAATATGGCATTAGACCTAGAAGACCGTATTTTGGAGCAGTTTTGACACCGTTACACAGACGAGAAAGAGTCCGATGGTGCAACAGATTGAGGGGCTGGACATTCCCCAACTGGCGTAGAATCTGGTTCAGCGATGAGTCCCGTTTTCTGCTACAGAAACGTGATGGAAGAATCCGTGTATACCGGCGCAGGAATGAACGTTTCTCTTCCTCGTGTGTCCAAGAAGTGGATAGCTTCGGTGGAGGTAGCGTCATGATGTGGGCGGCGATCTCTAATGACCGTAAAACAGAACTGGTACATGTCCCGGGCAATTTAACGGCTCAAAGGTACAGAGACGAAATTCTCCAACCTCACCTTATGCGCGTAATTGACCGACAGAGGGAGTTATTCCAACATGACAATGCTAGGCCTCACACAGCCCGCTTAACAATTGATTACCTTCAGCAGAACAACATTAATGTGCTACCATGGCCTTCCAAATCACCGGATTTGAATCCGATTGAACACTTATGGGACCAACTGGATAAACGTGTGCGCCTGCGCCAACCTCCGCCTCAGACCGTCGATCAGCTCCGTCAAATGTTACAACAGGAATGGCGAACAATTCCACGCAATAACGTAAGAACATTGATTGACTCTATGCCAAGGAGATGCAGAACTGTGTTGGCAGCTCGAGGTGGTCATACACGGTACTAACTTAAACGTGACAGGAAGTGTTCTTAACTGTGATGATCTGACTTTTTTTTCACCAATATCTAAGGTTTGGACTAATTTTTTTCAATTGAAACAATTCTAGTGAATATCTACATTTTTTATTGTAAAATCATAATCCAAAATACATCTACTAAAATCTTAAAAAACCCATTATGCGTTTCTTTTTTTGCAGAGTATATATACATGTATATATATATATATGTGTGTGTGTGTGCGGTTTAAATTTGCACCATAACTTCATTTTAAAATCAGCAAGTGCCCCTCAGATGATCTTACACTTACAAGACTGCTCCAGCGTGTATATCTAGGAAGTTAAGATAAAGCTTAAGATACATGTACGGACGTCACGCAAGTCTGTCTAGGAAAACGATTCTATACATACTGAGTCAACAGCGTCATCAAACTTGTTTGAATAAAGTTTGAAAACTGAAACATTCCCAAATTAGATTGCAGTATGTATATTATATTTTAAAAAAAAAATTTAATACCAACTTTCAAAAATCGTCCCTTAAACAAAGGATACTTCTTGGAAAAGATGAATGCATGTCGTTTTTGTACGAATCCTGAAATTTACAATTGATGCCCCCCCCCCCTTTTTTTTCTTTTGTTCCAAAGATACTGCATACCAAACATAAAAAGAACTGGAAAGGTAGTTATCAAGAAGTTAAAGTTGTTCAATTGACCATTAACAATAGTTCACCTAAGTGTCTCAGGTAATCTACATAATAAATGTATATATAAGAAAGGAATATACCAGAATTGGAATCTTCCATCAAACTTTTTCTATCGCATAAATTTCCTGACTCCGTGGCAGGGGTTTTTACAGGACGAAACTGTGTCATTTAGTCGACTGAAAGGTCTGGAAAGTGACTGAATGGCAGACCTCTGTCAATCAGTAACTGTTCAGTCACCTTACAGTTACTGAATGACATGGCTTCATCCTGTATCTGACCCTGAAATTTTCTGACTTATGACAGGGGCTCTGAATGTGGCGCAAGTGTTACACGTAATGTAATAGTGTTACACGTAATGTAATGGTGTTACATATAATGTAATAATGTTACACATAATGTAATAGTGTTACATGTGATGTAATGGTGTTATATATAATATAATAATGTTACACGTAATGTAATAGTGTTACATGTGATGTAATGGTGTTACAAGAAATGTGTGTAATATTTTCTTCTTTTATTGTACTCCTGTTGATGTTAAATAAGAGCGGAATGCATAACTACCAAGAACGTGAAGGTGTTTACCAAACTTGTAAATTGCAGGATCCCTGGGGTAAGGGTTCTGATTTAAGGACGGGTCCAAAATAACCAAGACATACAGCGTTGATATAGTAATATATTATTAAAATCTTTCATCAATATGGGCACATTTGTGTTTTAAGAACACATTTTGTTTAACAGCGCTGCTGAATATTAGAATGTAGGTTAGATATGCAGAACAATAGAATCGCAACCTTAGGGACTAGTAATACTTTTAAGTAATACTCAGGTGACCGATAAGGCCTTTGGGTCTCTTCTTGAGATAAACAAGGAAGGAAATTTGAAAGAAATTAACCGTTTTAATGAGCAGAGGGACATTAATTAGTTTTCCATTCCCGCTTGATTATCATTGATTTGAAAAAAGAATAAATAAATTGCATTGGTTACAGGTGATAACGGTCCGATGTTGTTGGTTACACATAACAAATGTATTCTTTATTCGTCACCACTTAAATATCAACAAATGACGATAATCTCGGTCTATATTTCAGTATAGAAGTACTATTTGCAATAGTAGTGCCAAGATGTGTTCGTGCGCGACTTGTTCCGAGCCGTCGCTGATGTATAAAGAAGGACAACTCTTAGGATTGAACAGGTTTCGTGACAGTTCCACCGTTCTTTACATACCGATTACTGATCAAGATAGAGGATTCGCGGCGGGTTTGACCGGTCGACAGGGGATGTTTACTCCTCCTAGGCTCCGTACCCCAACTCTAGTGCGTCCAGAATACGTGTTTGTCCTGTTTTCAATTTTGTATTCTTTATAGGATGTACATTATCTTCACTTTGTCAATGACTTGATAAGGTGCGGACTTAGATGGTCATATTGGCACCTTGGAGTGGTTTAATAAAAGCATTTTCTGAGGTTGTCGATTAGATAACGGGTCAAAAGGTGTGGCCTATGTTTAAAGTGTGTCAAAATGCACATCAGAACTTGGTCACAGTCGGGGGCATTTGTGTTTTAAAGATACCTCTCTTATGTGTTTTTAAGTATGTTATGAAAATTATGGAAAATTTGAGGTAAACCCTTTGTGTTATCATTACACTGTAAAAGAAAAATTATTATAATACAATGTTTCCAACTTACCTTTTTCATTGTTTTGATGTAGTAAAGGTTGGTTTGAAATACATGACCCTTGTTCAGGAGCTTCGTAACCGGGAGGTCGTGAGTTAGAACCCCGCTCGTGCCATGGCCGCGTCAAACCTAAGACGAAAAATAGGTAGTAACTGCTCCTTCGCCAAACGCTTAGCATTTAGAGTGAAAATCACGGGTATTTCGGATATGACATTAAAACCGGAGGTCCCGTGTCACGGTAGGCGTTGGCACGAACCCTCACTGCTACGGCCCTGAGCGCTAAGCATAGGTCTAAATTTGTGGTACTTCACCTACAGCTGGTGAAGTCTTAATATGAGTGAAAAATTCTCGACGGGACGTAAAACAAACAAACAATCAATCAATTCTTGGGCATTGAAAAGACTTCGACACCAAAGGACAATTTCTTTTAACTTCTAAAAAACAAACAAAAAAAACCCCATTTTATTTGAGTTGTCCATTGAAAAATTGTAGCATGCTACTCATGTGGGTGATAAGGCCCATGGGCCTGGTATCGGCAATTATAAAAGAACATATGATAACTTTCTTTCACCAAGATTAGAACCAGATAATTGTCGATCCTTTATGTACCTTTGAACTTCGCTATTCAGATTAGTTGAATTCGATGACGCAACGTCAGATGGTAAGCAACAGTTCTACGAATATGACCTTGTAATGTTGACCCTGTGATCTTGTAATGTGGACCCTATGAACTTGTAATGTGGACTCTATGACCTTGTAATGTGGACCCCGTGACCTTGTAATGTGGACCCTGTGATCTTGTAATGTGGACGCTGTGATTTTGTAATGTGGACCCTGTGATCTTGTAATGTGGACCCTGTGATCCTTTGGCCCGACTTGATCAATCGGCTGGTCATGCCGAGCTGATGATATCTTCATGTCACAGTACTGATGTATTTGCAATGTCTATATAAATATATATCCAGTTTTATTTTGCAATTTTCCCAATACACCAACATTTCCATGTCGATATCTATACATCAATCGGAGGCTTAGGGTCAATCAGATAAAAGCTTTTTGTCTGAGTATAGATTCTTTGTATCCTCTTGGTGTCGGTCTTACTGGAAGTCCGTTTGACCTGACATCGCCCTTGTTAGCGCTCCGAGGCGGGCGGGGAGCAAGGAATCCGAAACATTACTCATTTTACTATGGCGACTACAAAAAAACGTTGTTTCTCAACAGCTTTAGAGACCTCTATAAGTGATGAGCAGATTATCCCTATTAGCCAACACTGGCCCCGTTTCATCACACGTGAAGCAGAACTGACAGACACGCAAAAGAAGCCCTTAACAAAAGTCTCCCCTTTTGTTCTTCAAACAGGTTTGCAAGGAATAATTGGAACTCCGAAATCTGTTAAAAAGTTAACATCTGGAGCTCAACTTATTGAAGTTTCAAAAAACAACATTCTACTTCATTATTGACCTTAAAACATCTAGCCGGTATACCTGTAATTGGTAAAGCCCACCATGGACTAAATCAAAGCAAAGGCGTACTGTTTGACAGGGACCACGACCTGGACGACATTCCTGAACAGGAAATCCAAAAAGAATTGGAATCCCAGGGAGTGATCCATGTCAAACGGTTTACGAAAAACGAAATGAAAACATCGAACCAATGAACACCTACCTGCTAACATTTGGAATGCCGATACTTCCAACAAATATTAAAGTCGGATTTTATCAAATGAAATTAGAAATGTTCGTGCCAAATCCCCTATGTTGCTTTAAATGTCAGCGATTTGGTCATGGCCAAGCAAATTGCAAAGGCTCCGAATCCTGCTTCAGGTGTGGTGAGGAGGGGCATGATGGAAAAAGCTGTCAAAACGAACACAAATGTAAAAATTGCAAAGGTGACCACATGGCGTCCTCTAAACAGTGTCCAATCTGGATGAAAGAAAAACAAATTCAGAAGGTTAAAGCAGAAAAACGCGTAACTTACCACGAAGCGAAAAAACTTGTCAATATGTACAGTGTTCCTAAACCAAATCTGCCAGCATATGCAACAGTTTTCTGTTCTAAATGGAAACACCACGATGATCCGCAGTTGGAATTAGATGGCACCCCAATTAAAGTTGTAAAAGAGATTAAGTTCTTAGGTGTTATTTTTTTTATAATAAACTCACTTTTATTCCGCATATAGCAATGCTCAAAGAGAAATGTACAAAAGCCTTCAAGGACTTCGACTGTGCACAGGAGCTTTTCGAACCTCTCCTGTAGATAGTTTGTATGTTGAGGCAAACGAACCACCTCTAGATCTACGTAGAATAAAACTTACCTTACAATACGTTGTTAAATTAAAAGCTAACAATGACAATCCTGCATTTAACTGCGTTTTCCACCCACAGTTAGAAGATTTGTATGAAAAAACTAAGACGTTTATAAAACCAATTGGTCTCCGAGTCAAAAAACATTTACATGATTCTGACTTACCTATGGACATCATAAAACTCTCATCACTTTCAGAAATACCACCCTGGAAATTACTAAAACCCAAAGTTGACACTTCACTTTCTGAATATAAAAAATCTGAAACAAATTCCTCTATTTTCAAACAAAAGTTATCTGAACTAAAACAATCTAAACATTCTACAACTGATATTTATACAGACGGTTCGAAAGATCAAAATAAAGTTGCTGCTGCTGCAGTAATCAATAACAATGTTTTCTCAGCACGACTCCCAAATGAAGCAACAATTTTTACCGATGAAGCAAATGCTATCCAACTTGCGTTAGAGTACATTAAAATTTCTAAGGATAAATACTTCACTATATTCTCAGACTCCCTATCTTGGCTACAGTCTATAAGTAATATGAATATTGATCATCCATATATTTTAGACATTTTAAACCAGTGCTATCTTGTAAATAAATAAAATAAAATAATTGAGTTCTGCTGGATTCCTAGTCATATTGGTATCTATGATAACAACAAAGCAGACAAAAAGACAAACAATGCACTACAAAATGATATTGAACATTTCAAAAAATTCCTTACACAGATTTGAAATATAACATAAAACTATATGTAAAATATCTTTGGCAAATATACTGTGATTTGCGTGACAGAAGTAAACTGTATTCTATTCAAAACAAATTAAACAAATCTTGTAACATCGTAATGAAACGCCAGGACGAAGTTATTATTTCAAGAATACGCATCGGACATTCAACATGGACACACTGTTATTTATTAAACAGAGAACTTCAACCTGGATGTATATCTTTTGACTGTCCAAACTATACAACACATTCTTTTGGAATGTAGTGATTTTATACCTACACGAAATAGACTTTTTAATAATGTGCAATCAATGTATCAACTTTTTACAAATATTGACTATCATCTTATTATAAAATATTTACAAAAATGCGACTTTTACAGAAACATTTTACCCTTTACAGTATAACCTATTCATATACACAAAATGATATGTATTTTTACCTGTATACGTATTTTTAACTTTTTTAAGTCCGTCGGATGGGACCGGTCGCGATAGCTCAGTGGTTAGAGCGTTCGTTTCGTTACCGGGAGGTCGTGAGTTCGAGCCCCGCTCGTGCCATGGCCGCGTCAAACCTAAGACGAAAAATAGGTAGTGATTGCTCCTTCGCCAAACGCTCGGCATTTGGAATTGAGAATCACGGTTCTTTCGGATATGACCTTACAACCGGAGGTCCCGTGTCACGGTAGGCGTTGGCAAGTTAAGTAACCCTCACTCAACGGCCCTGAGCGCTAAGCATAGGTCTAAATTTGTGGTACTTCACCTACAGCTGGTGACGTCTCAATATGAGTGAAAAATTCTCGACGGGACGTAAAACAAAGAAAAAATCAATCAACTGTCGGATGGGACATTAAAGGGTGCCACGTGTCAATGATTACGAACCCCTTGGCACGTAAAAGATCGTTTCCTTATTTTTGAAAAAAGAGTAGGCTCACTGGGGGCCTTCAACTTTCGTAGTCAACCATATTCCACTTGCTTAATCGCCGTAAAATGGCTGAAATATTGCCAACACGGCGTAAAACCCGAATCAATCAACCACTTTCATTACGGACCAAAACTGTTCCGGACGGGGGTCATTTGTTTCTCTTTTTCGTTGCATTTTGTCAATGACAAACCCTTGGTCTGGGCACGTGGACGCTTCCATGTCGTTTAACTTTTGGAAAGCCCTTACAATAATATAAAATTACGTCATAATAACGTAACGTTACAAAAGTTGCGTTATCCCGCACCATCGCACTTTGGCGTGCCAGACCATCGCACTTTGGCCTATCGTGTCTATATAGAAGAAGGACCATCGCACTTTGGCTTGACCATCGCAAGTTGGGGCTTGTAACGTTGATGATGATGATGATTGGTTTTTATATAGCGCTTTTTCCAGCATATGCTGCTCAAAGCGCTTCACAATACATTATTACCCCAGCAGACCTTATAGCATTCCAGAGCTTTCTCAGCACAAGCTGCCGTTAAGGCAGCTCGAACACTAACATTCTAACAATATCTTTCAATGTCTATAGCCAGGTACCCCATTTACACTTGGGTGGAATGAGGACATTTGTATAAAGTGCCTTTCCCAAGGACACAACGTCGGCCGTGCCGCGGCCAGGACTCAAACCAACAACCTTTCGGTCGAGACTCTAACCATTAGGCCATCGACGCCACATTGACAAACCATCGCACTTTAGAGTCTTATATATACTCTGCAAAAAAAGAAACGCATAGCCCTTTTGAAATTTTAAAAATGCAAATTATGTATTTTACCAGGTAAACTGAAATGGTCAATTGAGTAATTGATTTTTTACAGGTAAGTATGAAACTTTAAAGGTCTGTTCATTTGATTTGGCTCTCTGCCAAATTAGCTCGGCGACTCTCTAAAATTGCACATCACCTCTATCGCCATGGAATTTGGCTTACGTTTTTCACGAGAACTTTGTGCTTAATTCAACCACTACATTAAAGCGTATAAAAGGACGAAGTTTGAAGCTTGAATTCATCATAACGTTAAAATGCTGCCATGCCAAGGTTGGATCCTGCTACTCGAAATATCGTCATTGGCCGTCTCCAGGCCGGAGTATCCCAAAGTGAGATTGCACGAACTGAAAACGTAAATCAGAGCACAGTTTCTCGGCTGTGGAACAGATTCCAGCAGACTGGCTCTACTAATGACCGACCGAGGAGTGGGCGACCTCGCATTACGACTCCTGGACAAGATCGCTACATCCGGGTCTTTCATCTACGGAATCGAACCGTTGCTGCAACAGCTACTGCAGTCGAAATACCTGGATTGAGAAGAATCAGCTCGCAGACAGTCCGCAACCGACTTCGACAATATGGCATTAGACCTAGAAGACCGTATTTTGGAGCAGTTTTGACACCGTTACACAGACGAGAAAGAGTCCGATGGTGCAACAGATTGAGGGGCTGGACATTCCCCAACTGGCGTAGAATCTGGTTCAGCGATGAGTCCCGTTTTCTGCTACAGAAACGTGATGGAAGAATCCGTGTATACCGGCGCAGGAATGAACGTTTCTCTTCCTCGTGTGTCCAAGAAGTGGATAGCTTCGGTGGAGGTAGCGTCATGATGTGGGCGGCGATCTCTAATGACCGTAAAACAGAACTGGTACATGTCCCGGGCAATTTAACGGCTCAAAGGTACAGAGACGAAATTCTCCAACCTCACCTTATGCGCGTAATTGACCGACAGAGGGAGTTATTCCAACATGACAATGCTAGGCCTCACACAGCCCGCTTAACAATTGATTACCTTCAGCAGAACAACATTAATGTGCTACCATGGCCTTCCAAATCACCGGATTTGAATCCGATTGAACACTTATGGGACCAACTGGATAAACGTGTGCGCCTGCGCCAACCTCCGCCTCAGACCGTCGATCAGCTCCGTCAAATGTTACAACAGGAATGGCGAACAATTCCACGCAATAACGTAAGAACATTGATTGACTCTATGCCAAGGAGATGCAGAACTGTGTTGGCAGCTCGAGGTGGTCATACACGGTACTAACTTAAACGTGACAGGAAGTGTTCTTAACTGTGATGATCTGACTTTTTTTTCACCAATATCTAAGGTTTGGACTGTAATTTTTTTCAATTGAAACAATTCTAGTGAATATCTACATTTTTTATTGTAAAATCATAATCCAAAATACATCTACTAAAATCTTAAAAAACCCATTATGCGTTTCTGTTTTTGCAGAGTATATATACATGTATATATATATATATGTGTGTGTGTGTGCGGTTTAAATTTGCACCATAACTTCATTTTAAAATCAGCAAGTGCCCCTCAGATGATCTTACACTTACAAGACTGCTCCAGCGTGTATATCTAGGAAGTTAAGATAAAGCTTAAGATACATGTACGGACGTCACGCAAGTCTGTCTAGGAAAACGATTCTATACATACTGAGTCAACAGCGTCATCAAACTTGTTTGAATAAAGTTTGAAAACTGAAACATTCCCAAATTAGATTGCAGTATGTATATTATATTTTAAAAAAAAAATTTAATACCAACTTTCAAAAATCGTCCCTTAAACAAAGGATACTTCTTGGAAAAGATGAATGCATTTCGTTTTTGTACGAATCCTGAAATTTACAATTGATGCCCCCCCCCCCTTTTTTTTCTTTTGTTCCAAAGATACTGCATACCAAACATAAAAAGAACTGGAAAGGTAGTTATCAAGAAGTTAAAGTTGTTCAATTGACCATTAACAATAGTTCACCTAAGTGTCTCAGGTAATCTACATAATAAATGTATATATAAGAAAGGAATATACCAGAATTGGAATCTTCCATCAAACTTTTTCTATCGCATAAATTTCCTGACTCCGTGGCAGGGGTTTTTACAGGACGAAACTGTGTCATTTAGTCGACTGAAAGGTCTGGAAAGTGACTGAATGGCAGACCTCTGTCAATCAGTAACTGTTCAGTCACCTTACAGTTACTGAATGACATGGCTTCATCCTGTATCTGACCCTGAAATTTTCTGACTTATGACAGGGGCTCTGAATGTGGCGCAAGTGTTACACGTAATGTAATAGTGTTACACGTAATGTAATGGTGTTACATATAATGTAATAATGTTACACGTAATGTAATAGTGTTACATGTGATGTAATGGTGTTACAAGAAATGTGTGTAATATTTTCTTCTTTTATTGTACTCCTGTTGATGTTAAATAAGAGCGGAATGCATAACTACCAAGAACGTGAAGGTGTTTACCAAACTTGTAAATTGCAGGATCCCTGGGGTAAGGGTTCTGATTTAAGGACGGGTCCAAAATAATCAAGACATACAGCGTTGATATAGTAATATATTATTAAAATCTTTCATCAATATGGGCACATTTGTGTTTTAAGAACACATTTTGTTTAACAGCGCTGCTGAATATTAGAATGTAGGTTAGATATGCAGAACAATAGAATCGCAGTCTTAAGGACTAGTAATACTTTTAAGTAATACTCAGGTGACCGATAAGGCCTTTGGGTCTCTTCTTGAGATAAACAAGGAAGGAAATTTGAAAGAAATTAACCGTTTTAATGAGCAGAGGGACATTAATTAGTTTTCCATTCCCGCTTGATTATCATTGATTTGAAAAAAGAATAAATAAATTGCATTGGTTACAGGTGATAACGGTCCGATGTTGTTGGTTACACATAACAAATGTATTCTTTATTCGTCACCACTTAAATATCAACAAATGACGAAAATCTCGGTCTGTATTTCAGTATAGAAGTACTATTTGCAATAGTAGTGCCAAGATGTGTTCGTGCGCGACTTGTTCCGAGCCGTCGCTGATGTATAAAGAAGGACAACTCTTAGGATTGAACAGGTTTCGTGACAGTTCCACCGTTCTTTACATACCGATTACTGATCAATATAAAGGATTCGCGGCGGGTTTG
The DNA here is from genome assembly GCA_024699665.1 of Ostrea denselamellosa. Taxonomy (NCBI): domain Eukaryota; kingdom Metazoa; phylum Mollusca; class Bivalvia; order Ostreida; family Ostreidae; genus Ostrea; species Ostrea denselamellosa. The sequence continues at coordinate 10,686,159 of JAMZEH010000019.1, read as the reverse complement.
ACCGGTCGACAGGGGATGTTTACTCCTCCTAGGCTCCTTACCCAACTCTAGTGCGTCCAGAATACGTGTTTGTCCTGTTTTCAATTTTGTATTTTTTATAGGATGTTCATTATCTTCACTTTGTCAATGACTTGATAAGGTGCGGACTTAGACTGTCATATTGGCACCTTGGAGTGGTTTAATAAAGGCATTTTCTGAGGTTGTCGATTAGATAACGGGTCAAAAGGTGTGGCCTATGTTTAAAGTGTGTCAAAATGCACACCAGAACTTGGTCACAGTCGGGGGCATTTGTGTTTTAAAGATACCTCTCTTACTTATGTGTTTTTAAGTATGTTATGAAAATTATGGAAAATTTGAGGTAAACCCTTTGTGTTATCATTACACTGTAAAAGAAAAATTATTATAATACAATGTTTCCAACTTACCTTTTTCATTGTTTTGATGTAGTAAAGGTTGGTTTGAAATACATGACCCTTGTTCAGGAGCTTCGTAACCGGGAGGTCGTGAGTTAGAACCCCGCTCGTGCCATGGCCGCGTCAAACCTAAGACGAAAAATAGGTAGTAACTGCTCCTTCGCCAAACGCTTAGCATTTAGAGTGAAAATCACGGGTATTTCGGATATGACATTAAAACCGGAGGTCCCGTGTCACGGTAGGCGTTGGCACGAACCCTCACTGCTACGGCCCTGAGCGCTAAGCATAGGTCTAAATTTGTGGTACTTCACCTACAGCTGGTGAAGTCTTAATATGAGTGAAAAATTCTCGACGGGACGTAAAACAAAGAAACAATCAATCAATCAATTCATGGGCATTGAAAAGACTTCGACACCAAAGGACAATTTCTTTTCACTTCTAAAAAAAAAACACCCCATTTTATTTGAGTTGTCCATTGAAAAATTGTAGCATGCTACTCATGTGGGTGATAAGGCCCATGGACCTGTTATCGGCAATTATAAAAGAACATATGATAACTTTCTTTCACCAAGAATAGAACCAGATAATTGTCGATCCTTTATGTACCTTTGAACTTTGTTATTCAGATTACTTGAATTCGATGACGCAACGTCAGATGGTAAGCAACAGTTCTACGAATATGACCTTGTAATGTTGACCCTGTGATCTTGTAATGTGGACCCTATGACCTTGTAATGTGGACTCTATGACCTTGTAATGTGGACCCCGTGACCTTGTAATGTGGACCCTATGATCTTGTAATGTGGACCCTGTGATGTTGTAATGTTGACCCTTGATCTTGTAATGTGGACGCTGTGATTTTGTAATGTGGACCCTGTGATCTTGTAATGTGGACCCTGTGATCCTGTGGTCAAGTTTGGCCCGACTTGATCAATCGGCTGGTCATGCCGAGCTGATGATATCTTCATGTCACAGTACTGATGTATTTGCAATGTCTATATAAATATATATCCAGTTTTATTTTGCAATTTTCCCAATACACCAACATTTCCATGTCGATATCTATACATCAAGCGGTGGCTTAGGGTCAATCAGATAAAAGCTTTTTGTCTGAGTATAGATTCTTTGTATCCTCTTGGTGTCGGTCTTACTGGAAGTCCGTTTGACCTGACATCGCCCTTGTTAGCGCTCCGAGGCGGGCGGGGAGCAAGGAATCCGAAACATTACTCATTTTACTATGGCGACTACAAAAAAACGTTGTTTCTCAACAGCTTTAGAGACCTCTATAAGTGATGAGCAGATTATCCCTATTAGCGAACACTGACCCCGTTTCATCACACGTGAAGCAGAACTGACAGACACGCAAAAGAAGCCCTTAACAAAAGTCTCCCCTTTTGTTCTTCAAACAGGTTTGCAAAGAATAATTGGAACTCCGAAATCTGTTAAAAAGTTACAATCTGGAGCTCAACTTATTGAAGTTTCAAAAAAACAACATTCTACTTCATTATTGACCTTAAAACATCTAGCCGGTATACCTGTAATTGGTAAAGCCCACTATGGACTAAATCAAAGCAAAGGCGTACTGTTTGACAAGGACCACGACCTGGACGACATTCCTGAACAGGAAATCCAAAAAGAATTGGAATCCCAGGGAGTGATCCATGTCAAACGGTTTACGAAAAACGAAATGAAAACATCGAACCAACGAACACCTACCTGCTAACATTTGGAATGCCGATACTTCCAACAAATATTAAAGTCGGATTTTATCAAATGAAATTAGAAATGTTCGTGCCAAATCCCCTGCGTTGCTTTAAATGTCAGCGATTTGGTCATGGCCAAGCAAATTGCAAAGGCTCCGAATCCTGCTTCAGGTGTGATGAGGAGGGGCATGATGGAAAAAGCTGTCAAAACGAACACAAATGTAAAAATTGTAAAGGTGACCACATGGCGTCCTCTAAACAGTGTCCAATCTGGATGAAAGAAAAACAAATTCAGAAGGTTAAAGCAGAAAAACGCGTAACTTACCACGAAGCGAAAAAACTTGTCAATATGTACAGTGTTCCTAAACCAAATCTGCCAGCATATGCAACAGTTTTCTGTTCTAAATGGAAACACCACGATGATCCGCAGTTGGAATTAGATGGCACCCCAATTAAAGTTGTAAAAGAGATTAAGTTCTTAGGTGTTATTTTTTATAATAAACTCACTTTTATTCCGCATATAGCAATGCTCAAAGAGAAATGTACAAAAGCCTTCAAGGACTTCGACTGTGCACAGGAGCTTTTCGAACCTCTCCTGTAGATAGTTTGTATGTTGAGGCAAACGAACCACCTCTAGATCTACGTAGAATAAAACTTACCTTACAATACGTTGTTAAATTAAAAGCTAACAATGACAATCCTGCAGTTAACTGCGTTTTCCACCCACAGTTGTATGAAAAAACTAAGACGTTTATAAAACCAATTGGTCTCCGAGTCAAAAAACATTTACATGATTCTGACTTACCTATGGACATCATAAAACTCTCATCACTTTCAGAAATACCACCCTGGAAATTACTAAAACCCAAAGTTGACACTTCACTTTCTGAATATAAAAAATCTGAAACAAATTCCTCTATTTTCAAACAAAAGTTATCTGAACTAAAACAATCTAAACATTCTACAACTGATATTTATACAGACGGTTCGAAAGATCAAACTAAAGTTCCTGCTGCTGCAGTAATCAATAACAATGTTTTCTCAGCACGACTCCCAAATGAAGCAACAATTTTTACCGATGAAGCAAAGGCTATCCAACTTGCGTTAGAGTACATTAAAATTTCTAAGGATAAATACTTCACTATATTCTCAGACTCCCTATCTTGTCTACAGTCTAGTCTATAAGTAATATGAATATTGATCATCCATATATTTTAGACATTTTAAACCAGTATTATCGTCTAACTAAACAAAATAAAATAGTTGAGTTCTGCTGGATTCCTAGTCATATTGGTATCCATGGTAAGAACAAAGCAGACAAAGAGACAAAGAATGCACTACAAAACGATATTGTACATTTTAAAATTCCTTACACAGATTTGAAATATAACATAAAACTATATGTAAATGACCTTTGTAAAATATATTGGGATTTCTGTGACAGAAGTAAACTGTATTCTATTCAAAACAAAGTAAACAAATCGTGTAACATTGTAATGAAATGCCGGGACGAAGTTATAATTTCAAGAATACACATCGGACATTCAAAATTGACACAATCTTATTTATTAAACAGAGAACTTCAGCCTGAATGTATATCTTGTGACTGTCCATTAACTATACAACACATTCTTTTGGAATGTAGTGATTTTACACCCAAACGAAATAGACTTTTTAATAATGTGCAATCAATGTATCAACTTTTTACAAATATTGACTATCATCTTATTATAAAATATTTACAAAAATGCGACTTTTACAGAAAAATTTGATCCTTTACAATATAACCTATTCATATACACAAAATGATATGTATTTTTTACCTGTTTACGATTTTTAACTTTTAAGTCCGTCGGATGGGACTTTAAAGGGTGCCCCGTGTCAAGGATTACAACCTCCTTGGCACGTAAAAGATCGTTTCCTTGATTTTCGAAAAAGAGTAGGCTCAGTGAGGGCCGTCAGGGAAACTTCAGCTTTCAAAACCAACCATGTTTCAGTTGTTTAATCGCCGTAACATGGCTGAAATATTGCCAACACGTCGTAAAACCCCAATCAATCAATCAATCTTCGTTGCAGTTGTTGCCCTTGAATTGTCTTGTACACCGAGAGATGATTGAAGACCAGCTATAATGTAGACTAGTGGCAATCAAAGTTCTGAAAGTACTGGTGAGAGTAGCCTAGTGACATAAAACTATTACCGACCCTGAAGCATGATACTTCGTCTCCAAAGCGTTTCGTTTCGTGCAAATTGTTCACGTTTTGTGCAAACCGTTCACCGTTTCGTGCAAGAATCGTTTCGTTCCATGCAATAAAGGTTTCGTGCGGTAGAACCGTTCATACTAAGCCCCTTTAAACTTACAGAGCGTGTAAGTCCTAAAAATGATAACATAGTCTAGTTTTCTTTCTCAAATATTCTTTCTTCAATTATTTTATAAAATCTAAATTCACTTCATCCTAAAATGACGTAGGCCTAAAATCTAACACCATATGTTGCCGAATACGCACTTTTATATAATACACACACACACACACAGCCCAGTATATTGGGCCTGAAAATTGTTGGAAAAAAAACGCACTTCAGGTGTGTAATACGCAGTAAACATTTTGACCAAGCGGTAATTTTCACTGATTATTTGTTGCGGAAATAATGAATTCTAAACAAAGAATAAGAATTTGCAATCTCTGCAACTATAGTGTTGGGGGGTAACAGTCATCTGCGGTAATCTCAACTGCATGTCTATTGGGGTAATCATCGTGTGAATTTCAGCAAAGCACGAGATTTTTTAAAGTATTAACAGAATGAATATTTCGTCTGTTGAAACTTAATTAAAATCAAATAAATAGTCAATGTTATCAATATAAAATCAAAATATTAAACTAGTGTTTATTGTTATCACACACGTACCACATGTGATGCACAAAGGTGCGATTTATCGAACCCCCCCCCCCCCCCCCGCCCCCGTTAATTGATTGACTGATTTAATATTGTTTAACGTCCCACTCGAGAATCTTTCACTCATATGGAGACATCACCATTGCCGGTGAAGGGCTGCAAAATTTAGGCCTATGCGCGGCGTTTATGGCCTTTGAGCAGTGAGGGATCTATTACGTGCCACACCTGCTGTGACACGGGACCTCGGTTTTTGCGGTCTCATCCGAAGGACCGCCTCATTTAGTCGCCTCTTACAACAAGCAAGGGGTACTGAGGATCTATTCTAACAACCACGGATCCACACAGGGACCCCGTTAATTAGAAAATACCCCGTTAATTATAAAAATGATGATGATCAAAGACATTAATAGGTGCTATAAACATTTAGTGCTTTGCCTGTAAAAGCAGTAATTAGAAAAATAAAAGTTGCATGAGGATGGGTAACCAATACCCTGATACCAGTTATTTACGACAAAAATATAAATACCGACTCGTAAAAATCTGGCAGCATGTTAATTTATGTCTGAGACATTAGTATTTCATTAAAAATATTAATAACCTAAAGTATAGAAGTGGCAAATCATTGTCTAACCTAGCTTCGTTTATTTTATCACGTGACATGGCATTGGATGGTGGCATACGAGGTGCAGTACGAATTTTAATCGTCTGTTTCAAAATAATTCAATGTGTGGATATTTTAAGTGTCACATTTTCCACAATTTTATGTTTTTGTAGTAATTTTCCTGAGATAGAATTTGTTCGCTTTTAAAGAGGTGAACTATTTAAATAAAGGCTATGTCTCCGAGTGAAACATCGTAACTCCGAGTTTCACCAGAAAAAAAAAATGGTCAAAACAAAAATAATTTCAAGCCGAGCAGGCATAATATTCATTTTTTTAAAACAGTTTTTCTTTGTCATATTTCCCTACGTTTATTATTATATTTAATTTTTCATGGTTTAATAGCTCCGTAAAGACCCGAATATCGAAGCGAGCAGGCACGCGTACCATATCATTTCAATCATTTATAAAATGTGTAAACCCCGCCTACCGTTTCGTGCAAACTGATCAGTGTTACATGCAAGAATCGTGGCTTTCTTTGCAAGTGGTGTAGTAGTACGCTTCAATGTCTGTAGATATATCAATGACGTTGTATCTATCAACAATGATCATTTTCATTCATATGTCGATTCAATATATCCCAGTGAACTTGAAATAAAAGACACCACAGAACCTTCCACATCTGCTTCGTACTAACAACTCAACTTCATGACAAACGGGATGATTTCAAGTTCTCCATCGTCAACTTCCCTAATCTATGTGGCAATATTCCATCATCACCTGCATAACAACAAACCAACTTGTTGAAATTTACAATACTATTATTTCAAGTCTTGACAAAGATAAGGATGCAATATTTATTTTCTGTGATATATCTATTGTTTTCAATTTACAAGTCAAAGAGCTACGCTACGTGAATCTATAAGTGCAATGCAATTGCAAATTCCTGTATCATTAATGTTATTGCTTTCTGGAGACGAGAATCTAAAATTCTAAGATAATGTAACGATTGTTGAATACGTTCAAAAGTATATTCTGGAAAGCAAAAGATTTAAATAACTTGTCAGTTATACTACATGTACCTGGTGAGTGTCTGATATAACTTGTCAGTTATACTACATGTACCTGGTGAGTGTCTGATGGCTACAGTCATTTCTGTGTGTGCTTATATTCATATATATGCATGTGCAAATATTATGTATGTAATACAATATTATATATACCTGACCGTATCCTGTTGAATCAGTACCCCATTTCTATTTTTTCTTTTCATTTTCTATTTCCTCTGTACTTTTTCCATCCTTCGTGTTTATTTTGATTTGTTTTGGTTTTTTTTAATCTTGCTATTATCTCTGTTAGATTGTTATGCATATGAAGTACTCATACTCCTTATACATGTATAATTATAATACCTTGAATGATAGTTTAGCTATTCACCTGATATATATTGAAGTATTATCAATTATTATACGTAATTTTTCATACAACTCTGCATGTACCTTGTACCTTGAGGAGAGGGCTTATATAGGCATAACCTGCTGCCTAATCCTTATTATGTTATTCATAATCAACTGCATATGGTGTTTATACCTCCCAACTGATACGATACGCAAGAGCTTGTTCTGCATATGATCAAGTTTTAAATCGAGGCAGGCTATTGACAAAGAAGTGCATCGACACCTAATGCGCCGATTCTTAAAATCCATTTTTCTCGGTTAAAAGTTTCGAATTGTTTTGTCATTTTCGTCAAATTATTAATTAATCAACGTTAATAGATTAAAAATGAGTTCAAATTTTAAACGTACCGTAAGGTGCAATGTTTATTATATTAACAGTGAAAGATAGTTCCCTCCCGATTAGCCGGTATTAAAGGACAACGAAATCGAGTCCATTATTATCATAAAGTAGTAAAGAAAGTTAACATATGCATGCCAGAGACGTGATAATACTTCTTAATACCACCCAGTTAGAGTCATCACGCTTTGATGACTCTTTGCGCCATTGGTAAGAAAATGAACAAATCTCGCGAACAAGTGCGAGATTACCAGGACATCGGTATAGTTCACTCAGGCAATGTAAAGTCTAAACATTAATAATGTTCCCCATTTTTTTAAAATTAGATAAGCGTGATGTATTTTTAATAAAATAACCATTGGTCAAATTGCATTTTTTGGAGAGAGAAAAAAATTCTAACGCTACCATATTAAAGTTAATGTGTTTTTGAACTATACTGCACCTACTTTTCAAAGAAAAATGTTTTCTTTTCAAATATTCCATGGATTTTGTGTCATTTTTGAATAGCTTATACTGAGTTTGGAAACACACCAGTCGTATTAACATGTGTTATAAACGTCTAAAAATAAAATAAAAATGGAGTTTGGCTTCTTTCATTTTTCTTCTTGTTAGAATAATTAATCATTTAAACTTTAGAAGTTTAATCAATGGCGTGGTTTGCAGTCGGTTATAATTATATTCGATGCCATATTATGTATACCTAATGTTTACGTTGTCCCAGTAACAAGCCTTTATGCGCCTTTAACCTCAAGAGTTCCACCAATAGAAATAATGCCTATTATTGTTTTATTACAGGCCGCGTAAGAGCGCGGTCCGTCCTGATCTGGGTTTTTAAAATGTACATGCGTTTCTACGGGGTTAATGTAAACATATTTTGTTTTAATGATTGCGTCCAAAAATTACTGTAGTGTAAGTATTTAAATGAGGATTGGAGTTATTGTTAATTTTTGAGTTTGTTTTGTGTAATTGTAACCGGTCTTGGTAGTAATAATAATCCACAAGATGGTTAAGGTCGTAGATTCGTTTAATAGTGGGAAACAATGAACAACCCTAAAACAACAATAAAAACTAAAAACACAAGGACAAATACAATACATACAAATACATAGACATCGAACATATGAACAACCCTAGAACAACAACACATGACAAATACAATACATACAAATACATAGACATCGAACATATGAACAACCCTAGAACAACAACACATGACAAATACAATACATACAAATACATAGACATCGAACATATGAACAACCCTAGAACAACAACACATGACAAATACAATACATACAAATACATCGACATAGACATCGAACATATGAACAACCCTAAAACAACAACACATGACAAATACAATACATTTGAAGACAAATAAACATAGACATCGAACATATGAACAACCCTAAAACAACAACACATGACAAATACAATACATACAAATACATAGACATAGACATCGAACATATACAATATATACGCAATATTGGTCATCATTATATCTTCAAAGGAAATAATTCATTAAACCAAAAATTACATGTAGGATTTTTTTTTATGAAAAATAAATATAACTGTAGTCAGTTACATTGGTACATACCAGTTTATGGAACTGGGCTTCAGCTTCCCAAAGAAAAGGTGAAATTGCCTGATAACTCACTTATGATGACCTATTTAAATAATTTACTAAAATACTAAATTCTGTACACATATATCACTGTGCGCATTTAAATTACTTAAAACTCAATACACATTATTTGCTTAAATAATAGAAATTATCTTTTCTATTTTTCAGTAAATCTTTCTCCCATAACTTACACACTAAATTTTATAAATAAAGTTTAATTATGTCTTTAAAAAGCAATATCTGAATTTAACCACATAATATCAACTACTTACAGTTTGGGTGTAATTAGCAGTTCCTCTATCAAATAAAATAATACAAGTTTATTCTGGCGGACAAGTTTAGTTGATTTCAACACGCTTTGGAATCTTTACCAAAAACTAGTTTTTCCTGTATTATTTCATAAAAAGAACTCAGGAATTCCCGCCAGGACTTCCTATTGGATAGAACAAATTGCTTACAACCAATGAAATAATAGAACAAGCACAAACCCTAACAGTATATATGAACTAATCCAAGTTATGTTTTAAATTTACCTACACAGATTAAACCATTATATTTAAAAGGGGTGTTTAGGTTTCTTTAACAAGTTAGTAGGTAGCGCAGCGCAATATGTATTTAAGTGAATGAATGTGAATGATTGATTGATTGATTATATATTGTTTTATGTCCCGCTCGCGAACAAACGCTGTACAAATTGACAACTATAATGTTTATTATATTATATATACGCTTGACTTATCTATTTAGAGAATATGTGGTAGTTGTACTTCGTTTAGTTTTATATATTTTTTAATTGTCATTCACATTCACCCCATGAGGATCCGGGTTATTAGAATAGATCCTCAGCACCCCTAGCTTGTCGTAAAAGGCGACTAAATGGGGTGGTCCTTCGGATGAGACCGCAAAAACCGAGGTCCCGTGTCACAGCAGGTATAGCACGTCAAAGATACCTCCCTGCTCAAAGGCCGTAAGCGCCAAGCCTAGGCCTAAATTTTGCAGCCCTTCACCGGCAATGGTGACGTCACCATTTGAGTGAAAAATTCTCCAGCGGGACGTAAAATAATATATAATCAATCAATCAAAACATTATAGATACACGCCTTTGCACAACATGCATTTGTTACGTTAGAGCTGACCTATAACATTTTTTTGATTCATAGATTTTTTTTTTAATCAAATAGTTTACATAATGTTATAAAAGAAGTATTCAAGTTTACTTTACAAAGTCATATTTGCGGATTGTTACCAAAATTAGTAAACAGCTTTACAATATATAAAAATTACCACAGAGTTATTGAAATTCATATATCTTGCAATCTTTGTTTTGATTTTGAAAATATAGAAGGGAGTAGTGATCTGGGTTTGTACCTTTAACCCTAAAATGATTGAAGTCACCAAAATGGCCAAAAAATAACCGTTTTATTAACTAATTATCAACCAAAGGAGAGAGGATGGGGTTGCACTCCCATATAGATTCGCCACTGGTGTATGAAAGTATATAATTCATTGTGGAGAAAATTTACATAAATTTCATCAAATCCGATTAGAGGTCGCTTTTTTGGCACTCTCATGTTTATTTTTCTTCATTCTGTTTAACGCGTTCCAGCATTTTGATCATGACTCTGAATTGAATTTTTTTTCCGTCATCCCAGTTGACAACTAACGTCTCGTTAACAATTTATTATTATAAGTCTGAGGAGAGGCACACGTACATTAGTGGATATCAATAAATTATATTCAAAACAATATAGACGGCTATTAACTACAACATATCGATTATTAACTGACTAATTATAATACTATATTGATTGCAAATATCCTTTATTTTATTTGAAAATGTTAGTGTTTATGGAGACGAACTACATGGAATATAACACTATTGTATGCCTTTGTTCGATATTGTTAGAGTTCATGAATAATAAATGTTCAACATTGTCCTATGTCTTTTGAATTATATAATATATAGAAAAAGATACGGAAGAGGACATTCGAAATTTTAACCTCATGTGTAGACTGGAAACACAATGAAAACGAAAAATATTTCCTTACACGTGCTTTATTGTGTTGGTGTGACTGCTCCGAGACAGGAAGACAGATTGATAGATTGCAGACATATTGTCCGCAATGTATCGCTAATAACACAAAAACTCTTGGAATATTTAAATTACATTTACTAAAGTTACCTACTGTGATCCACGTGATGTCTGCCTTTGGTTTTTTTTTTCTTTGGTAATATGGAACATTTTTAAGAGGTACCTGCGCTATACTGCCTATTATTGGTACCAGTTGTTAGGCAGTTCTTCACTGACTTTGTCTACGGATTGCTCCGTTTATTTGATTAAAATAGGAGGGTGTAACCGCTTACTCCTTTTAAGCACCTGGGGCCCGTTTCACGAAGATTTCCTAAGATATGTCATAAGATACAACTTAGAATATGCCTAAGTTATAACATAGGATGTTCCTAAGATTATTCTTAGCTGTTTCACAAAACTTTCTTATCTTACTGTTTTCCTAAGATATATCTTTAACACATTTAGGTACAATCTTTACAAGGCAATGCGATCCAACTCCCACCCTCAACCCTACAAGGTGAAAAATATTTCGTATGCAGGAGTAACTGGCAAACTTCAATCTTTATTTGTATTATTAGATTTATTTTTATCAAATAGATATAATGTTACAACATGTATACAAATGTATTTAGAAATGTGCGTTGCAGAATCGCACATTTCACGTGAAATGATACAATCTTTTAACTCTTCAACGCGTGCAAATTGGTGGGTAGGGGAACGGTGGGCGTGAAGTTTTACAAAGAGCAGTTACTGACTATTGATGACAATTCATTCAATATGAATATGCTGTGAAGCAAAAATTTTGGATCATTCTTATTCGAACACTCCGGTCAGCATTAGAAATCATTTCGTCATGAATGAGTGCATTTCTTTGCCTTGTCCGTGTAAATAGTCCGTGCTTAAGTATCATAATGTCTCGACCGAAGAGGAATCCGAATTTTACAACCGCAGAAATAACTGTTTTAACTGAAGAAGTGGAGAAACGGAAGGATGTGATTTTCTCCCGACAGAATACAACTGTCACCAACCAGACAAAAAAGGGGGGATGGGAGGCAATATGTGACAAAGTGAATGCCGTGAATACATCGGATGTACGTACAGCAGATGAACTAAAAGGAAATGAGTGTTCTTTGCAGCGAGACAAAGAAGAACATTTCTAAATTATAGCGAGAGCAAGAAAAAAATTTCTACATTAAAGCGAGAGCAAGTAAAAAAAATAATTCTACATTAAGAACTGGTGGCGGTCACTTGCCAGCGGATTGCACTGTAACCCTTCTGGAGGATAAGATACAGTCAATTGTAGGAGAAACTGCGATATCTGGAGTTGACAGGGGCATTGACACTCTCACAGTTAATGGTGATTAATAATGGCTTCTACTAAATTTTTAATCCGATGATTCAAACGTTTTACATAATACATTGTCGCAATTTATATACGAAATATACTAAATATAATTAAAAGCACATTTTAGAAAACTATTAATTAGACACATGTATATTTTATCCAGTAGACTTATGTAAAGGATTAATACATAGATTTGAATGACAATCTTTCCTTGAAATTCATTTCCAGATGTGTCTAATGGTATGGCGGGGAAAGGGGGATTCCTCATCACAGAAGTCCCAGCTACTGACCAGTCACTGGACACAAGAGATACTATAGCTACAGCTACAACTTCAAACAGGCAGACTTCTACTTCAACAAGTGGTATATTATAGAACGTTTTTTATCTTCTATCTTGAAAACCCTTTGCTTGACGGACATGAAACTTGGTACACTGATACATCCTAAAGCATACCTCTGGTGTATCCAGGGGTCCGTGTTCCCTCTATCTGTTTAATTTGTATTTACTACTCGATTTACGAGATTGATCGCTGTTAGTTATTTCTGCCTTTCATGACCCCTTTTCATTTTGAGATCAAAAGTAAGGGGTCAACCTGGACATAGGAATATACTGATCGCTCAATATCTTGAGAACCCTGTGCTTGAGAGACATCAAAATTGGTACAGTTATACATCCTATGGAGTAGATGATCTCTTTTGATTTTCAGGTTTAAAAGGTTAATATGTGGTGAAAATGTTGTCTGTTCATTACTATTAATTACATAACGCATGTGTATGTAACTTTTCAGTTTTGCACGATGGGGGTATAGATGTTTTGCAAACATTGCTTTTTACCTAAGTTAATTTTTTATTTATTTATTTATTTTGTAAATCCTTAAGGAAAAATTGTTTGAAATATTCAAATAAACAACTTGCATATGTTTAACGCCATTTCACAGTACATATACTCGCTTCTACGTATCTATATGTAATTCTAATTCCTATTCATTTATCGAAAGCCAAAAAACGTAAGATAGACGTGGAAATGCACATATTTTTGAAAAATCTGACATAGTATTTGTAAGTGCAGTCTCATCAGTAGGCATTTTTTATATTGTTTTGTTTGTTTGTTTGTTTTACGTCCCGTCGAGAATTTTTCACTCATATTGAGACGTCACCAGCTGTAGGTGAAGTACCAAGAATTTAGACCTATGCTTAGCGCTCAGGGCCGTAGCAGTGAGGGTTCTTTAACGTGCCAACGCCTACCGTGACACGGGACCTCCGTTTTTAAGGTCATATCCAAAAGACCCGTGATTCTCACTTCTAAATGCCGAGCGTTTGGCGAAGGAGCAATCACTACCTATTTTTCGTCTTAGGTTTGACGCGGCCATGGCACGAGCGGGGCTCGAACTCACGACCTCCCGGTTACGAAGCGAACGCTCTAACCACTTAGCTACCGCGACCGGTTTTTATATACCTGGGACTACTTCTCACTATAGATTCAGACACGTCGCTTACAATTCTCGATATGCTAGCTTTACTTATACCATGTAAGTCAGCAGTAACCATTTGAATATTCCCCGTAGCAAAAAATCGTAAAGCAGCCATGACCTGGAGGGATGGTGGTAGTGAGTGTGATCTTGTTCGTCTTAAAATATCGTTTTCAATCTCCTTGCAGATGCCCTGAATCAAATGGCGAGGAAGTCTAAACTTTGAAATAATCTCATGACAATCCATGTAATTCATTGGGTCATTTCTGTCTCGAAATATTCTTTCTCTTCGCAAGAAATTTCTATGGTTTGTAATCGCATAAGCAGCCGCCATATTTAGTTCGTTCTTAAGACATCGATTTACCTTTCCTAAAGTTAAGATATAACTTAGGAATTTCCTAAGATATGAATAGATTAGTGAAACGGATAAGTAATGAACTTAGGAAAATGTTCTTTCCTAAGATAAAACTTAGTCCTAAGTAAGCTTTGTGAAACGGGCCCCTGATGTCCAGGGGTCCGTGTTTTCCCTTCTTTTTATTTTGTATTCTTTACAGGATTGATGAGATTTATCTGCACTCGTTTGTACAGTAACTTTCAGGAGCCGAAACAAAATGCTTTATATTGCATGGTTTCTGTCCATTTGTGCCTTATGAATGAAGCCAAAGCCTAAAAAATGCAATCTTTAAAAATCAAATGAAGTAAGTAATTAGAAAGATATATAACATAAACAGCTCTACCAAAGCACCTGGTATTGTAAATTAAAGGCAAGTAACTCATTCGCATATAGAGTTGACTGCCAAACTTGAAAAAAAAAGATACTTCATATTTCATTGACTTTATAACCTAAATTGCAATACGATTTTTGCGTCAACTGCAATGCATGACAGATAAATCGGACTTGCTTTGTCTGACTGATAGTTACTGTTACAATAAAGCAGACCGATCACAGTGGCTATAGTGGTCAGGGTGTTTGCTTGGACGGTTCGGTCTCTATTCGCACTTTGGCGGACATAAAATACAGGGATTGATCGCGAACGCTTGGCATTCAGAAGCGAGATTCGAGGATCAAGATGAGTGAAAAATTCTCGACGGGACGTAAAACAAACAAACAAAACAATCGAGGATCGTTCAGATAAGACCTTACAAACCAAGGTCCCTCGTCACTGCAAGTGTTAAAGAACCTTTACCACTACGGCCCTCAGCGCCACGTATAGATCTAACTGTGACAGCTGGTGACATCAATTTTCCTGGGACTAGGATCTTTGATCATTTGTTGCGTTGTCGTCTTGTTCGTTTTGTAAGCTAATTTTTACAAAATTTTAATTACTAGCACCCATCTATTAAAGACACTTCAGACAGAGTGGGTTATTGGGGACTATAGGTTTCTTCTTCGTTTGTCTGTTAGTCAGTCTGCCCTACTTAGTTTTAAATCGGACATTTTTCATCATTCATATGCTGAATTAGGAAGATGAAATTTAGTGTATGGTGTACTCTCTCTCTTTATATAGGGGGCCTCCGTGGCCGAGTGGTTAGAGCATCGGGCTCAAAATCACAAGGCCTTTCACCTCTGTCGGCGCGTGTTCGAATCTCGGCCGCGGCGTTATGTGAGCAAGTTTGCCAGTTTACTTGCGGAAGGTCGGTGGTCTCTTCCTAGGTACATTGTATCTGGGTTCTCTCCTCCACCAACAACAACTGAAAAATTGTTGAGTGTGGCGGAAAGCAATAAATAATCAATCAATCAATCTCTTTATATATATATATATATATATATATGTGGTCACGGTTGATTCATTGGACTTTATGCCGAATTTAGTTTTCTGGACGTTTTTCAAGCTATACTCAGGAATCAGAAAATTAACATGCGGTTACCTAATGAGTAGATACAGATTGTTCCGGCTGACCTATTCTAACAAATATTTTATGGTTGAATAAACGCCTTCAGTTTTAATTTTCAGACTTTTTTTCACCATGCTTTCAGTTTGGGAGCCGATATTTGGTTTGTGATATGCGTAATATAACTCTAGCTTTTAAATATATTTTACTGAATAAAAATATAAAAACAGGTCAGCTAACAAAGGATCAAAATTCGTGAGAATTCCTACAGGTTGTTGAACGTGTAACGGGATTAAGGTGTCCCCGATTAAAATTAACAAAATGTACCTCAGTGCACTATATGACGTCACAATATAAAAGTACGTCACGACGCACGATGTCTTTAGTTGTATTTCGAGGAAAATGTCAAACTTCTTCTTCTTCCATTAATTCGCAAACCACCATCTGGTGTATTGTCGCGAATAAAATTGCGTTGTTATGTAAGAAACAAGATATTTTTTAGTGGTATAGGGATATAACATGAAGTTGGTCACCTGATCAAATCCTATAACGCCCGAAGGATAATTGGATCAAGTTGATGTTAAATTCCACGCCAGGTTTTTGGAAGGGAGCAACGTCATGTTCATCGCTAGGACTCGTGGTTATAGCATTATACCATCAGATTTAGACGAAGTACAGGTACGTTGTATTTTTTTTTCTACTTCCAGGGTGTGCAAGAGAAGATAAGCACAGACTGAAAGAGACTTTTCGTTCAATCGAGAAATTTCTGTTGTAGGATTAAATAAAGACTCGCAGCGGTGCCTTGACTTGAACAATATGTTTTGAGCTCGAAACCATCCTTGGTCACGGCGGTGATGTGATGGCTATTGTCCGGAAACAACCAGTTACCATCATGATAGATTGAGTCTAATATTACATTGCCATAATGTAAATATCAAAGACATCGTATAAATTCGTCACACTTTAGAAGTTGTAGTTTAAGTTGCAGACGGTATTTTTAAAAGATAAAACAAATGAACGGTATGGTGAATGTTTCTGTTTCATCAATGAAATTCTTGTCTGTTTAAAAAAGAAATACTCTGTAAATATTCAGATGCGTTTTATTTATTTTGTTCCGTTATGATGTCAAGACAAGTGAAGGTACCTAATACAATTGACTCAAATACTTTTGAACCGGTGATTGTATTCATACGCATACCGGTCGCGGTAGCTCAGTGGTTAGAGCGTTCGCTTCGTTACCGGGAGGTCGTGACTTCGAGTCTCGCTCGTGCCATGGCCGCGTCAAACCTAAGACGTAAAAATAGGTAGTGATTGCTCCTTCGCCAAACGCTCGGCATTTAGAAGTGAGAATCGTCATGACATTAAAAATGGAGGTCCCGTGTCACGGTGGGCGTTGGCACGTTTAAGAATCCTCACTGCTACGGCCCTGGGCGCTAATCATGGGTCTAAATTTGTGTACTTCACCTACAGCTGGTGACGTCTCAATATGAGTGAAAAATTCTCGACGAGACGTAAAACAAGCAAACAATAAACAAACAATGTATTCATACGCAAGAAAAAAAGTATGATCACGTGACTGACTTCATGTTATGGAAAATTGAATTTCAATTTTGTTAGTAGTGTCATATAAGGCAAAAAACATTGGCAAATGTAAATATTTGCTATCATTATCAAGTGTTCAAGGTGTATATGTGTAAACCTGCATGTCAAATGCTTTTCGAATGATTTTTTTTTTGGAAACGTTTACTGTATATATATATATATATATATATATATATATATATATATATATATATTGTTTATTGTTTTTCGCCACACTCAACAATTTTTCAGTTAAATGGTGGCGTCCAGTTTTTATTGGTGGAGGAGAGAACCCAGATACAATGTACCCGGAAGGAGACCACCGACCTTCCGAAAGTACGCATATATCGGCGCGAGCCAGAATCGAACCCGCGCCGACTAGAGGTGAGAGGCCTTGTGATTTTGAGCGCAATGCTCTAACCACTCGGCCACGGAGGCCCCTTATATACTACTCAAAGTTTGATAAGGATCATATTTTTCAGCACTTGTAAAACTTTCAACAAAGGTGAATGACAACCAACACAGAGTGATTTATGTTCAGAAATGTTTACTTCAAGAAATTGTGACAGAAAAATTTGGCAAACATGACATTTCATCGCATACTCCTAAGGTAAAGGGAGAGTACCCTGAAAAGCATGGTAATTTCATGATCACGGAATTGTTTAAACTCTGCACATTCCATTTCACACTGCACAAACAAGTGTCAATAGCGGGTATGGCCTCCATTAGCTCCAATGACAGCTTGGCAACGTCGTCTCATGCTTCCAACGAGGTTTTGAATGGACGCAAGAGAGATATTGTTCCATTCTTGGATCAGAACATTTTCAAGTTCCTGGAGGGTGGCTGGTTGTACAGGACGACGTGAAATCGCTACCTGAAGCATATTCCAGACATGCTCGATAAAGTTGAGGTCTGGAGAACGAGCTGGCCAGTCCATACGAACAATTGTCTCACGTTCCAGATACTCGTCCACCACCCTAGCACGATGTGGACGTGTATTATCGTCCATGAGGATGAAGTCAGGACCAACAGCACCAGCATATGGTCTCACGTACACATCCAGGACTTCATCCCTGTAGCGCACTCCGGTCATCGTGCCTCGCCTTAGGACATGGAGATCAGTTTGTCCAGCTCGACTGATTCCTCCCCAAATCATCAACGACCCACCACCATATCTGTCATGTTCAGCAACATTAGCGTCATGATATCGTTCTCCTGCCCTTCTCCACACTCGTGCACGACGATCTGTGAAGTCAACACAAAACCTCGACTCGTCTGTGAAAAGTACAGGGGCCCAATCAGCAACCCTCCAATTCACATGAGCCCTGGCCCAATTCAAACGATCTTGTCTGTGTCGCTGAGTAAGAGGGATGCGAATACAGGCTCTCCGGGAACGAAGACCACCTTCATGAAGACGATTACGCACAGTTTGCGTGGAAATGTTAACTCCAGTTGCATTCAGAAGATCATTTCTAAGCGCAGTCGCCGTTGCAAACCGATGACGTCGTGCTGAAATCAAGAGAAAACAGTCATCTTGCTGCGTGGTGGACCTTTCTCTGCCGCCTCCATGTCGATGAGAAGCTGAACCATGAGCTTGATACCGGTTCCAAGCTCTGCAAACAACGCTCTGACTGACACCCAATAGCTCTGCAACGTGACGTTGCCTTGCACCATTTTCGAGCATTCCTATGCATCTGGCCAATTCTTCAATAGTCAAACGACGTCTTTGACGTTGTGGAGGCATTTTCATAGAGTAACAGTGACTTAAACGAGGTCAGATGTAAAGAAAATGGCCAAATTCAAATCAACGACAAGCACTCAGAAATGTGAATAATGTGGGTACCATGCTTCACGTGCTACTCATGATCACTGCAGCATGCATTTCCTGTGTTTTGAGGCTCCAGAGGGGTCAGTCCAACACTATGATGAAATTTGCGTGTCTTATCAATTCATATATTGATTTTATAATGTAAGAACTATATGATCCTTATCAAACTTTGAGTAGTATATATATATATATATATATATATATATATATATATATATATATATATATATATAAATCTCTCATATCTATAGTTAGTGTGCGCTGCAGTAAGTTTTATTCTACAGTGTGATCTGAAATCGCCCCAATGTGCGAAATTAGTCGATCGAGAGAGTCGATGATGCAATTTTAAACACGATGTGGAAGATGACGATATTTTCTTTCGATCAAGGCATATCCTAGAAGTAACTAACTGTAGATATGGAATTTTGATACGAAAGGTAGGATTTTTTATTTCAATTTAGCGATAAATATCGAACTACCCTCTATTTTGACAGATTATCGAAATTGTTAAGAAAGAGAGGATAGTATTCAGGCCCGGGGCACTTTTTAAGTTATCATCTCAATATCGATATATTTAGCTCAGACTCGAAGTGATTTAAATGCATCTTCCACCTGTACCGAGAGGGACGCTAATATATATATATATATATATATATATATATATATATTCCACCTGTACCGGGGCGATAAACAACTGACAGTCTTTAGGATAAAAATACACTCACGTGCCAAAAGTATGTTAATTTTCCCCCCAAGATGGCTGCAAAAGGTTTAGTTTACATGTGCACCAAAAACAATGCACTTACCTTAATTCTTTATATTTTGACTCAATATTTTGCGATGAAGCCTTTGGCTGCAATCACTTTCCTACATCGTTTTGGTAGAATGGAGTAGATAGACAGGATGTAAGTTTTTGACAGGTTGTTCCAAGCATACTGTAATTAGATCGTCAATTGTATGGCATCTTCGCAAGCCAAGAGTTTTCGGTCCACTCCGCTCCCCACAAACCTTTGGGAGATTACGTACCAAAAACTGTGGCCCGCAGTGGTGACACCTAGCGAACGTTCTAAATTTGAACATTATGATTTAGCCACTCGGTAATGGCTTTCATTGTACTGTTCGTTATAAATGTAAAAAAGTATGGCGAAATTAACTAAAGAGTCTTTGAAGTAATATCAACGGCAGACGATTTACGCGCAATAGAAAGTATAAAGCAGGAACGAGAATATCGCTAGCAACAGAACAAGAAACATCAGCGTGGTAAGAGGAAATTCCAGTTAAATTTGCACTTCGCATATTTATGACGCAAGTCTTGCAGCATGTTTGACTTTTCGGCATTAAGTGCCAGAACTTTGTTTTCGAGGCCATAGTCAATTTTCTCGTAGCTTGTTTAGCTTCATAATAAATATATTTTATATGGCGTCGGTTGCCAACTGGTTAGACTTTCGACCGAAAGGTTGTGGGTTCGAGTCGTGGCCGCGGCAGACCGACGTTGTGTCCTTGGAAAAGGCACTTTACACGAATTTCCTCACTGCACCCAAGTGTAAAAGGGGTACCTGGCTATAGACAGTGAAAGATTTTGTTAGAATGTTAGTGCTCTAGCGCCTTAACGGCAGCTTGCACTGAGAAAGCTCTGGAATGTTATATGGTTTGCTGGGGGTAATAAAGTATTGTGAAGCGTTTTGAGCAGCATATGCTGGAAAAGCGCTATATAATTATTATATTATAATAAGAGAGATTGTCATTTTGACACGGGCTGTAATTCAAAATTTTTGTCAGTTGTTTGAAAACTTTAAATAAAGCTGTAAAAATCACCCTACGATTTTTTAGTGGTAGTTAACCCACACACAACCGACACAGTTTCTCCGTAGAGATGAATCCCGAAACTTGTCATACGTGCTTGGCTTGTTGACACTCATGTTTCTTCTGAATGAAAAGCTATTTCAAAGTGGAACCTTGGAACCAATGAAAACAGTTTTCATGGTGTAATCTGCCAATGGTTTGTGGGGAGTGGACCGAAAACCCTTGGCTTGCGAAGATGCTCCAATGAAACAGAGTAATGTTTTGGGCAGATAAGATGTGGACCTAATTGTCTGTTGACATAAGGTGAAAGTGAATCAAGCGTGACATTGAGTATATTTGGTCTATTATGTGAACGATATCCATGACTGCGTTCACGTTTTTGTGTATTTGGGAAAAGGGTCATCACATTCACGGTATTTATGTAAGGGATACAAGACGAAGATGGTCTAATATGTCAGATACGGGACTGGCACGAGCCGCGTATCTGACATAATAGACCATCGCAGTCTTGTATCTTACTTACAACATTGTTCTATCTAAAACAAATGCATTGAATCACAAAAAGCACGTACAAATGTACGTTAGTATATACAAATATATTTATCTTTCGTTTCGGATTTGTTTTTAATATTTCATATACATGTATTAGAATTCATAAACTTTAATGGCGCAT
The DNA here is from genome assembly GCA_024699665.1 of Ostrea denselamellosa. Lineage (NCBI taxonomy): Eukaryota > Metazoa > Mollusca > Bivalvia > Ostreida > Ostreidae > Ostrea > Ostrea denselamellosa. The sequence goes on along the minus strand of JAMZEH010000019.1, from coordinate 10,664,527 downwards.
AAGGTCAACTCTTGTCTTTAATTCACAAAAAAAACCTGTTAGCTCATCATTTCAGTTGTCATAATACGATACTCCTCTAAACAGGGGAAAGCGATTCGAACGCTTCTATTGTCTTGTACTCAGCAGAACAGGTTTTCCTTTGTAGGTGAATGGGGGTACGTAAAGGGAGTTCTGAAAAAATCCGGGGATGTGACAGTGAATTTGCGACTTTAATGTGCACGTGTTGAAATGAATGATTGTAACATGGATTTATAACTGTGATGGCTGAACGATTTCATAATACGGTAAAATCGGATTATTCATGAAACTAATCTACTGGAATATTTCATTCCTTAAATATTGTATTTGATAAGTGTTTTCTCGCACAACGAAAAGTGGTCTTTGTTCCTGGTTTTTACTGTCAGTCCAGTATTTCTCTTAATATTGGCCTGCTTTTAATAATATTGGCTTGCTCTTCATAATACTGGATTATGTTCAGTACAGTATGAAAAATAAAGTACTGTGACGTCACAACAATGTTTTAATTACAGTGAATAAGCAACATGAATATATCTTAGATATTTTAAGTCGGCACTGTCTTTTAATTAAACAACTTAGAATTATTGAGTTCTACTGGATTCCAAGTCATATCGGTATCCATGACAACACCAAAGCCGCCAAAGAAGATAAAAAACTGCACTTCCGTGTGATATTGCACACTGTACAATTCTATACACTAATTTAAATATTTCATAAAACTATATGAAAACCCTCTTTGGCAATTATCTTGATATTTCTTGTGACACAAGTTTGTTTGTTTGTTTTACGTCCCGTCGAGAATTTGTCACTCATATTGAGACGTCACCAGCTGTAGGTGAAGTTCCACAAATTTAGACCTATGATTAGCGCTCAGGGCCGTAGCAGTGAGGGTTCTTAACATGCCAACGCCTGCCGTGACACGGGACCTCCGTTTTTAAGGTCATATCCGAAAGACCCGTGATTCTCACTTCTGAATGCCGATCGTTTGGCGAAGGAGCAATCACTACCTATTTTTCGTCTTAGGTTTGACGCGGCCATGGCACGAGCGGGGCTCGAACTCACGACCTCCCGGTTACGAAGCGAACGCTCTAACCACTGAGCTACTGCGACCGGTGTTAATTTATTCTATTCCAAACAAAACAAACCATGAAACGTCATTTTGAAACGCCAGAACCAAGTTATTATTTCCAGAATAAGTATGCTTCAGTCAAATCTGACACATTCTTACCTTACAGAGAAGTATATTTTGTGACTGTCCATTAATCATATGTCACATCTTTTAGAATGCCATGATTTTTTTTTTCGGGGCCAGAACATTTTATAAATATCAGTAATCAATATTATGCAATAATTTACTACAATGCGATTTTCATAGAAAAATCTGAATAAATATATAACACAACTGCTTATATACATGTAACCCGTCGGTAGAGCACTAATTACTATGGAGTGGGTTTTCATAATTTAATCTCGTTAGAAAAAACCAGCCTACATCCCTATTGTTCTAGGTGTTGACACCTTGATGGCGAGTGCGGGAATAGTGCTGTTAAAGTGTTAGTGAAAAGAACTCACTCTCTCTCTCTTACACCCTATCTCTCACTCCACACTATCACGTGACACATACAATGAAACTAACTACAGGTAAACCTGAGAGGCGGATCAAACCAACACCTGGCTACATATTCCCCCTGCCAGGAGAAAATGGCTCCTGACATTACCTAGACAAGGATACCAGGGCATGGGCAAAATACCATAATACATCAGTAATGACACTGATGAAGAACAGACTTCATTGCTGTTGTCATTATAATATATACAAAGTAAAAAAAATCACAAAATTAATTTGAAGTATGTAACTTCATAAATATGAACAACATAAACACACAGACAAACTACGCTACGCAAGTGTCCCTTACTAAGAACGTCTAATCCGAACTTACACCAATGTCTCTAAATAAACACATTTCGGATCAACATTCTGCACATACTGCCACTCTCCATATCGTTCTGGCGGTCGACGAACTCTACCACTTCTCCTGGGAGGTGGTGTACTAAAACTAGGCGAATTAACTGAGGCTCTTGAAGACGGAACTGTGGAATAGTGAGTTGATGTTTCATGTAAAGAGGACAAAGGCTCTCGTCGACGACGGCGTTGAGGGATTATATACACTCCTCTGTCATTCTCGTCTGACGATTCCGATTCAGAAGAACTCTGGGATGAATCACATGAAGCTACAGGAGCTGGATGCTGTTGTTTCTGTTTGATCTGTTTGGAAACTAAATTAGAATCAAAATTAGTCGGAATGCAATTAAAAGGCAACAGAAAATTTCTATGGAGGGTACGGGTAGATCCCTTCCCGTCCTCACGTTTTACAACATAAACAGGAATATCTGAATTTGGTATTTTTGAAATAAAATGAACTTCTCTATCCCACTTGTCTGCAAGCTTATGTTTTTCCTTAAAACCTACTTTTCTAACTAGAACTCTATCCCCAATTTCTAACTTAGAATTTTTCACTTTCCTGTCATAATTTTCCTTGTTTTTGTCCGAAATTCTCTGTGATTCTTCAGTAGCAATCTTGTATGAATACTGTAGTCTATCTTGAAGTTTCCTAACATATGACTGATGATCTCTGGATCCTTCGTTTCCTGGCTCAATTCCTAAAAATGCATCTACTGACAAGCGTGGGTGCCATCCAAACATTAGAAAATGTGGTGAATACCCAGTGGCATCATTTTTAACTGAATTGTAAGCATGCACCAAGGATGATACGTATGATTTCCAATCTGATTTTTCATCTTCCTCTAAAGTACTTAACATTTTGATGAGAGTTTGATTAAACCTTTCTACTGATCCGTTGCCCTCAGGATGATACGGGGTCGTTCTGGATTTTTTTACGTTGGCTATCTTGCAGAATTCTTTGATGACCTTGCTTTCAAAATTCCTCCCTTGGTCACTATGCAATCTGTCAGGAAAACTATAATGAACTATGAAATTTTCATATAAAGCTTTAGCTGTAGTCGTTGCGAGTTGATTTTTACAAGGGACCGCACAAGCATATCTAGTAAAATGGTCTGTCATTACAAGAATATTTTCAAATCCACCTTTGCTTTTCTCTAACGACAAAAAATCAATGCAAAGAATATCTAAAGGCTTGGTCGAAGTAATTGGACAAAGATCTGCTCTCGCTCTGACAGGCGTTTTGCTTCTAATACATCTTTCACAACTCTCAACTCTTGCTTTAATATCTGCCTCTAAGCCTGGCCAATAAACTCTCTGCCTAACTAACCAAACGGTTTTCTCAATGCCTGGATGTCCTACTTCCTTATGTAATCCTTGAAATATTACTTCCTTAAAGTGATCTGGTAAACAAAGCTGTAAAATTTTTTCTCCATCTAGAAATGAATTCCTGTACAAAATATCATTAATGATCTGAAGTTTCTTCTGTTCCCTAAGATATCTCTGAACTTGTTTGGTTTCTTTCCTACCCTTCTCTCCCTGTTCTAAAATCTCTATGACCCTGGCTATGGTTTCATCTTCTTTCTGTTCCTTCCTCCAATCAACATCTGACATATCTGTAGCTGTAAAGGCATCGTCTAGTGGAAAATTCTGCGATAAAGTTTCTGCAGCTGAAATATCTAGAGATGCTGAATTACAAATGGCTTTAACTGAGTCCGAAAATAAACAAGATTTTCTAGAAAGTGCATCTGCATCGGAGTTAAACTTTCCTGGTCTGTAAGAAATGCTGAAATTGTAATTCGCAAGTGCGGAAACCCATCGATGACTTGTTGCATCTAATTTAGCCTTGGACAACACATATGTCAGTGGATTATTGTCGGTTATCACTTCAAACTGATTGCCGTATAAGTAATCATGAAATTTGTCAGTGATCGCCCATTTCAGAGCCAAAAACTCTAATTTGTGAGCCGGGTAGTTTCGCTCTGCGGGTTTTAACCCTCTACTTGCGTACGCAATTACCTTCTCCACCTTGTCGTGTTTCTGATACAACACTGCTCCCAGTCCATAACTGCTGGAATCCGTATGTACAATGAATGGCTTGGAGTAGTCTGCATAGGCTAATACCGGTGGCTGTACAAGTAAATCCTTGATCTTTTCAAAAGATTCCTGTTGAATATCCTCCCATTTCCAAGCTGGTTTATGCTGCTTCTTCTTAGCTTTCTTGGCTGTACTATGTCCCTGCAGTAAAGAATTTAATGGTTGTACAATCCTAGAATAATCTTTAATAAATCTACGATAGTACCCTGAAAATCCTAAGAACTGCCGTAATTCCTTGATATTCTGTGGGGTTTTCCAGTCTTTTACTGCTGATAATTTCTCAGGATCTGCTGCGATTCCATGTTCTCCACAACATGTCCTAGATATGTCACAGATGATCTGAAAAATTCACACTTGGTTGGCTTAAGTTTTAGATTATGCTCTGACAATTTTCGAAAGACAGATTCTAATCTACTTATGTGGTCCTCAAATGTTCTAGAAAACACCAAAATATCATCCAGAAAAATAAGACATTCTTTCAGCAACATATCTCCCATACATTTCTCCATCAGCCTCTGGAACGTGGCTGGAGCATTTGTCAGGCCAAAGCTCATGCGGTTGCATTCATAAAACCCTAAATTTCCAACAGAAAAAGCTGTCTTCGGCTTGTCTTCTTCAGCTACGGCAACTTGCCAATATCCTGAACGCAAATCGAGTTTGGAAAAGAATTTAGAACCTGACAAAGTATCCACAACATCATCAAATCTGGGAAGCATGTACGCATCTTTGCGAGTTCTAGAATTTAGAATTCTGTAATCTATACAAAACCTTAAACTGCCGTCTTTCTTTTTGACAAGTACCACATTCGAAGAAAATGGACTATCTGATTCCCTAATTACCCCTGTTTTCAGCATATCATGGATGTGTTGCCGAATTTCATCATACATTCCAGGTGGAATCTTACGATAAGGCTGTTTAAATGGTCTATCATCCTCTAACACAATTTTGTGTTCGACAATATCTGTTTTGCCTAAGTCATTAGAATCTTTAGAGAAGACATGACTCCATTTGCATAGAACATCAGAGAAAAGTTCATTCTGTTCAGTAGTCAAGTTTTTCATATCTGTCTGAACATTTGGTAAAGACAAATTATGCTCATGATTCGCAGTACTACCAGAATGTTTCTGGGATAGCAAGTTATCCACAATCTTAACCTGACTAAGTTGGCACATCTCTGACTTGGGTCTGATAGTAATACTCTTAGCAGTAATGTTGCAAATTTTGACTTGAATTCTACAACTGCTAGTCTTAGTATCTACCTTGACTACTCTTGGACAAACTATGTAGTTTGACTCATTCTCAAAGCTTTCAGTAATAAACTGCATATTCTCACCCTGAACACCTCTAACCAGACCTTGCACTACATGAGATTGGTATGGCTCCACAACAACAGGCTTTTTGTTCAGTGACCGCACACAGTAGGATCCTCTCATGCTTTTGACTGCTATCTTCCAAGCTAGCGGAACATCTTCAACATCTGAAACAAAATCTTTGTAGAATCGTATAACATTTGTTCCCAAAATAACAGGGCATTGCACATTGAACTCATTGTCTGGTACCACTAGAATAGGTACATACAGTTCTTGTTCACAAAGTAATGGTATGCTAACACAACACTCTGCATAACCAAGGTAAGGTAACACAGAACCATCTGCTACAGACACTTCAAGTGAACTTATGTCTCGTAACTCTGGTTTGTCAGTCAAAGTATTGTAACCTGACAGTGATATGGTGCTGACCATAGATCCACTGTCTATAAGTGCTAACATAATCTGATCTTGGATCATTATGACACTTTGATTACTTTCACCCACTAATTGACAACTTTGTTGGCCATAAGATTCACCAACCCTTGATTGGCCATCAGCAAGGGTGGTTAATCTTTTGACTCATTTTGTTTTCCAAACCTTTTCTGTCTACCATTACCTCTGTATCCTCCACTTTTATATCCACTTGGGTGATGTTCAAGTCTCTCGAGAATTTTGTTGAACTTGTCATCCATTTTAGTTTCTATCTCACTAACCTTAGCATCCAATTTTCTTTCAAGTGCAGACAACCTTTTCTCTGTCTCATCTGTACCAGTTGTCATAACATGATTGTGAACTCTCTTCTGTTTGGGTACATTTGTACTAAGATCACCTGATTTTGATTCTCTCAGTGTACTTACACTGCTGATGCTGATTTCCTTTTCTACCTGTCTAATTTCTCTAAGCAATTGATCATAATTTTGAATTGTGTCATACTTGTGTCTTGTCTGAGATTTGAGCTTTTCACAGTGTAAGGATGTCCAAAACTTGTGTCGCAAAAGATCATTTTTGGCTTCTTTGAGCAAATGCTTATTGTCGATAGCTGTTTGTAAAAGGGATTCTATTCTGCAACCAAAAGATGTAACGTTTTCATTGGGCATTTGAAAAGAATTGAAAAACTCCTGCATTATCATGCCATTGGTAGAAATATCTGAGAACAATGCATCAAGTTTATCTAAAACTTCTTCTGTAGTAGCTCTTTCACCTAAAGGAATCAACATTTTCCTAGCTGTACCTCTCAAGGATCGACGAATTGCTTGCAATAAATGACTAGAACTTACCTCTGGATCACTCTGTAAACATCTGATTTCAAATCTCCATTCTGAGTAACTTACATCTCCTTTCTGAGGTTGTTCATCTCCAGAAAATGGTGGAATCTTGGGAATTACCTCCGATGAAATAATATGCGAATGATTATTCCTACTAGTAAGTTCTACTCTCTGATCACCAGGATTTGTTAGATTCATGTTGATAGTATCTGACAACTTAGCTCTACCTCTTCCAGCAAACAATATCTTGGGTATTGCTCCTTGAACACCAGCAGGTGTGCTTGTCTTTGGTAATATATCATACTTACCACTTGCTAGTAACTTCTGGATCATAGCTTCCTCTGTATTCACATCCTCACCTCCTTCCGCACCTTCACTTTGCATACTTACACCTGACTGCAGCAGCAGACAAAAACACGCAGACAAAATCACGAACTGCAGTATAAAGTAGCAAGTATCGGTACGCGAAAGAAATGTTCGACTCGCTGCGCATAAACAAACAAACATTTGCAAACAAGTAATTCTCACAAACTAGTGAGCACCTCGTGACATTTGATATGTCGATGTAAACCAAAACATTGGTACATTACACAAAAAGGACTAAGTTGTGTATAAAACAAAACTCTGAGGTAGTGTAGGACGTAGGGTATATATGAAAAATATTTCCCCAAAAATCTATGCATATAGGACTATTAGGCTGAATAACTTCGGGAATTCTTATCCTGCAAGACTTACAACACCACCAATCTGTGACTATGTTAACTGTCAGATAACCTGATATCAACCAGTAAAGAAACAGCAACTCCCACTTATGAGTCTGGTACACTCTGAACTTACTCACTTCCTCGCCGTTCAAAGGTTATTACTGGTCTGTTAATATAGTGCATATTAGATTGAATGGTCTTTCTACTCTAGTATCAGACAGTGTTGTTATCAACATGCAGGTAAAGTGAGCTATCTCCTAACCCGATGTGCAAATATATCATTCCTAGCACAATAAATACTAGTCACTAAACATACACAGCATATGAAACATAAATCAAAAAGTCACAAACTTATCGCAAATGCTGACGATGACAAACTGCATGCACAATGTAAACAAATTGACATTACATGAACAAAACAATGACAAGACAGATTGACAGCACAGTAATACAACAAAACATCAAAATAAATAAATAAATTGTCAAAGAATTGGCAAAATTTTTAATTACCAGTACTTAGAATCAAAGTATTCCAGGTCAATTTATCACAAATTGCAGTTCCTCGTGTGAACGGGTAACTTCCGGAATGATGGGTATTGAATACGTCGTACGGAAAATAGTTTGTAACCGAACTTCGGGTTTGATTCGAGCTCGACGGAATCCTGTGACGTCACAACGAAAATTGTCGATGGCCACCACTCGGCACAAGTCGGTAATAATCGTAATTCACGTGCGCACAAGAATCCTGAAATGGCGGATCCTAGAATTTTCACAGCTAGCTGACTATGCAATTTTTTTCTTCTTCACGGCACATACACACACAACGCAATATAAATTCAATCACTGCAGTTGATTCAATTGAATATTCAATGATGAATGGACTTGCAGAAATAGTAGAGATAGGGTATACTCGAAGTATGGTGAATTACAACGAATTTCTTAGTGTAGACTGGCTCCAACTTGACTTGAAATTAAGGAACGTGGGCGCCAATGTAACCCGTCGGTAGAGCACTAATTACTATGGAGTGGGTTTTCATAATTTAATCTCGTTAGAAAAAACCAGCCTACATCCCTATTGTTCTAGGTGTTGACACCTTGATGGCGAGTGCGGGAATAGTGCTGTTAAAGTGTTAGTGAAAAGAACTCACTCTCTCTCTCTTACACCCTATCTCTCACTCCACACTATCACGTGACACATACAATGAAACTAACTACAGGTAAACCTGAGAGGCGGATCAAACCAACACCTGGCTACATACATGAAATATTACTAAGTATATCTTTTACCGTTTACATATTTTTAACATTCATGTCGGTCAGATGACACTTTAAGGGAGCCCCGTGTCAAGGATATCAACCCTTTGGCATGTAAAAGATTGTTTCTCTGGTTTTCGAAAAAAAGTGGGAACCGTTACGAAAACTCAGTACCGAGCATATTTCATTTAATTTATCGCCTAAAATATTCCCAGAACTCCAACCAATAAAGCAATGGAGACCACGCATCAGGATTGCATTTCAGAAGTGTACTAGGTCAATGTGGAAACTCGCATTTCCTCTACATAGCATTATTTATTATTGCAGACGATAATCCAACTCCTATGCAACCCGATGCATTTGCTTTGTGTTAAAATCGAAATAACAGCTGTGTAGAGAATGGTGACTACTAAACGACCATTCATCAAATTACTTTTAAATTAAATTGTAATATTTACAACAATAAATTTGAGATAAAAGAGGAACTTTGGCATAGAAATCTAGATAGCATGAATTCGAAATATAAAAGATGACAAACAAAATTTTTAGTATGATAATACTAGCGAAATATTACAAATTTCTCTTCATCACGTTCAACTTTTTTCTGAAAATTCTCTACAAGAACTGTATACTTATACTTAAAACGATATTAATACTGATTACTTATTTACCTGTTTTTTTTTATCTAGAAAGATTTATGTCACATGCAGCATTATTGAAAATGTATGATATTGCTATCTTTCCTCATTTTATTAATGGTTGCAGAGTTTGATGTTCGGGAAAAAACATAAGGTATTCGTTGAAAGCCTTCTTTTTATATATTACAGAAAAGGGCCGCCAGAATTATTATACCTTGAAAGTAACACGGGCTTCTATTGTTGATATCTTTAGTGTTCTAAATGGATGCCTTTTTATTAATATTTTATACATAGAAAGGTTATGCTTGCTTTTAGGGTTCTGAGAGATATATGAATGTCATTAGTTTTGTCAATCAAGTTCGTACAAAGGCAACAAGAAGCAGTGATTGTGACGTTTTATATTTACCAAGAGATCGAAGTGAATACTATGAAATTAAACGGTCTTTCAAAGTAGCATCCTCTACTCTGCGGAATCAGGTACCCGAGTCATTCAGAATCTGTATTTCTCTTGCATCTTTATAATTTATGCAAGTTTTATGATTTTTTTTTTAAATCACCTTATCTTTTTGCACAGAACAAACATACATATTTCAGTAATAACATGTTCAGGTATATATCTTCATTTTACATTACCATTTTCTGTTCTCTTATTGGCCTGTCTGTGAGTATGCCTAATACAGGATCACATCTGATACTAATTGTGCTATCCTGTCTAAATAAAAGAATTTATTGGAATTATTTATTACTCTCGTGTTCGATTCTTTGAGGATGGTACACGATAAGGTTTGGTCTTGTAGAGATAAATTTATTTATTTACGTCCCATTTGAGAATATTTCTAAGAGACCAAATGATTTCTTAAAAGAAAGATGATTTGTGCTCTTCAAAAGTTTGAATGAGTTCAGGGTAGCAGTAAATCAAGGGCAAATGACGCTAATGACGTCATCAATTACAACCCTTAGCAGAGTCGCGGCCATTAATGAACTTTAATAACCATGTATCTGAAACCTTTTCCAATATTTACAGAATTGTTAAATACGATCCTTTTCAGACTTTCAATTATAGAGCATTTGATGCTACTAAATACGAGTTTTGTGGCAGAATGACGGGCGGGTTATATTTGATAGAGTAAATTATGTTCATTAACGATTATTTTGTGTGTGATCTGATATGTACAGCGATCATGTAGCGCAGCCTAATGCAATAATGTGATATATAGAGCACATTTTGTAAACGGTGTACTATTTTTGCATAAAAATGAAAACAAATGAGCACTGGAATTTTAACACATGAGAGTTTATTGAGGAGGTGAGAAATGCTGGTCATAGCTCTATCTGCATTGCCGTTTAAGGACATAGGGTTAAAATAAAATTTGTTGTAGAATTTTGTAAAAATATTTGTCAATGTTTAAAATATTTTTAAAACCCATATTTTCCACAAAAAGTTTCCTAAATACCTTTATTTTTGCATTATTCACAATCTTTGAGTGAAAATTCAATGAAAAAAAAAAACATTATCCAAAAGTTGAAATCCTTCGAAAAACTCTTCGCATTGGTGCATCAAGTATTAACGACCGATTTACATAGTTGTTTGATCAAACAGAACATCTTGTGTAAGCACTGCAAGCATAGTAAAATGCTGCATCTCGTACGTCCAAACTTTTGGGTATCCTATGAATGCTGTGCTATGTAATACTAATTTGGAAAGTAATAAACCTTTTTATGATATTTTAATAATTCGTCATTAAAGTCAGATGTTGCAATACAGGTATTGATCAAATCCATTGTCACTACGTATTTTATTTAAGATCACTCGGGCCTGTAACATATATATTAACTAATGCTATAGTGCTGGTTCATTTAACTTACTTTAAAATATTCACCCCGTGGGGATCGGAGTTGGAATAGGTCTCCAGTACCCATTGCTTGTCGCAAGAGCGTCTAAATGGGACAGTCCTTCGTATATGATCGCAAAATCCTGGGAAAGTGTAGCACGATAAAGATCCTTTCCTGCTTTATGGCCATAAACCTAAATTTTGCAACCTTTCACCGGCAATGGTGACGTCTCCATATGAGTGAAAGGTTCTCGAGAGGGACGTTAAACAATATCAACCATTCAAGAACCGGTCGCGGTAGCTCAGTGGTTAGAGCGTTCGCTTCGTAACCGCGAGGTCGAAAAATAGGTAGTGATTGCTCCTTCGCAAAACGCTCGGCATTAACAAGTGAGAATCACGGGTCTTTCAGATATGACCTTTAAAACGGAGGTCCCGTGTCACGGTAGGCGTTGGCACGTTAAAGAACCCTCACTGCTACGGCCCTGAGCGCTAAGCATAGGTCTAAATTTGTGGAACTTCACCTACAGCTGGTGACGTCTCAATATGGGTGAAAAATTCTCGACGGGACGTAAAACAAACAAACAAACCATTCAAAATATTCATGATCAACGGCTGGGGAAGGAAGGTTATTGAATTATATTTTAATGGTCATCTCTAACTTGGGAGTAACTGCAGAACTGTATCCTCTAGGCTTGATTAGAAATGGGGCTTAAACACAAATCATACAAAGATCTGTAAACCATGAGCAAAGATGCGTCATGTGGCAAATGATCTGGATATGATAACAAATACAGACATGCAACCAGGACACCGAAGAAATGAAGCATGGCATTAAAATCTGTATTGAGAAGTCATTAGCACAGCCAGATCATTGTGAAAAACCTAAGCAAGAAACACACACACCAGAGGGGCGGATCTAGAAAAGTTTCAAATGGGGTTTGCAACTTTTCTTTCAAAGGTGTGTGTGTGTGTAAAAGACCCACATATCAAAAAAATATCAAAATTGATCTTTTTGGGGTTAAATTTTCAACCATAGACAGGTTGCAGTCCACTCCCTCCTTTAGATCCATCACTGCTTAAAAAATTCATTCACGTGACTTCCTGATAACAGCTGATAAGACAATGACAATAAACAGTCCAGGAAAATGAAATTTAATGGTCTGATAAAGCAAGGCCCTAGATGATGTATTATTTAATGGTCTGATAAAGCAAGGCCCTAGATGATGTATTATTTAATGGTCTGATAAAGCAAGGCCCTAGATGATGTATTATTTAATGGTCTGATAAAGCAAGGCCCTAGATGATGTATTATTTAATGGTCTGATAAAGCAAGGCCCTAGATGATGTATTATTTAATGGTCTGATAAAGCAAGGCCCTAGATGATGTATTATTTGCTCTTGCAGGAAACAATAATGCATAAGAGGATGAAAATGATAAATTAATTTTAAATATTTTTATTTTTGCATATACTTCGAGAAACGTAATCAAGACTGGCAAGCTGTAGCACAAATGTTGATAGATGCATTCTCTTTGTGTCACATATCGTTGTCAGGAAATAAAACCAAATTTGATTACACGTTTACATATTTATTACACGTTACATAAATGATAATTTTTATACTCTCATGTTTACTTTCACACACTAACTAAATACGATCAACAAATCAGACTGTCGTTTACAATAGATAAATGTCACTCTAGCTTATGGCACAGCGGTTTCACATCCTAGGTGTTGATCCTGGCGGTGGTATTAGGGGTACTTGGCTCCCACATGTCCTACGACACATCGCCTTGATGACTTCAAATTGGACTACAACTGATTGGGATCTATAAAAAATCAAGTTGCACTATTCAAATATACATATTGTTACCTTACATAATACCATGACATATTGCGCATGTGTACGCATCTCTACTACACCGTACACTCTTGTACTACAAACACCATATAAACTATAATACTCATGTGCAGTAAATACTTCACTCACTACTAATATACTCAATACTCAGCGTATATAAATACACATGTAATTTACTTACTACATAATGCACATACTCGTATACATGTACTACTGACAATGTTTCACATTGTTACTATACTGACTCACTTATCGATGCATTCACTAGAGTTTTACACATACTCTATATTATACTATATTGTACTTCACTATATTGTACTCCACACTAGTAAAATTAACAATATGCAAACTTGAATCAACTTTACACAACAAAGTCGACAATAAACTGCAGTTGAAGAAATTTGGAAGTTTTATAGATAAACTGAAATGAAATTAATATCATTTAATGAATTAGATAAACTTACCTCAGAAGTGCTACAGTTGACAATCTGTCCTGAAGTACACAAACGTATTACTTTACTGTGTCAATTTCTAATGCCAGATACTTGGCGTCTGTTCGCTTTGCCTGCTACGCCCAAAACTGACCAAAGCAGCACCGTAAACCAGTTCGAATACTAGTTCATAAAAATAGACCTCGCTTACTGAGCAAATAAAAACCGGATTTTTAAACCTACGGGTGAACATTTTGGATATAATAAACTATTCACCTGTACACAACCCTTGTCTATGACAAGCAGTTTGGACTTTAAATGTGACATTCCTCCCCCCTTAAAGAAGTACGCAGTACTCTATAAAGAAACATTTAAGGGACAAACATTCATACAACACACTCACCAAAACAATTCAAATAAATACATGTACTGATTAAAATATTTTATTTACAAACATATTTTGAAATTGTCTCTTTGAATAAATCACTGGTAATTTAGATTCACAAACGACTTAAAAAATCCGCACCGACATTCTCCTTTCCTTTAATCGAAACGAGCCGAAATCTATACGGTTGTAACGCTAAAGCCCATCTCATTAACCTTGAATTGAGGAGTTTTGACTTGTTGAGGTAAATTAGCGGTTGGTGGTCTGTTTCTAAGACAAACTCGCGTCCGTACAAAAACTTGTGAAACTTCTGTATTGACCAAACAATTGACAAACATTCTCGTTCAATTGTTGAGTAATTTACTTCCGCATTGTTAAGTTTTCTACTTACATAAGCAATGGGCCGTTTTTGTCCACTTTCCTCCTGTAAAAGAACCACTCCAAGGCCTCTGTTGGAAGCGTCTGTCTGGAGAATAAACACTTGAGACATGTCTGGAAGTTTTAAAATTGGTGATGATGTCAAGGCTCTCTTCAAATGTTGGAATGCTATTTCCTGAGACTCCATCCATTGTAACTTATTCGGAGCAAACTTCCTTGTCAGATCTGTGAGTGGTAAGGCTATATGGGAACAATTTGGAATGAATTTCCTGTAGAAATTTACCAAACCAAGGAATGATCTTAGCTGTTTCTTTGTAGTTGGACGACTGGCTTCCTGTACGACTTTCACTTTTTCTGGATGTGGCTGTATCGTCTCTCTTCCAATGATGTAACCCAGACATTCCAATTGATGTTAAGCGATTGCGCATTTACTTGGTTTTGCTGTCAAGTTCGCTTCACGTAGTCTCTGCAGTACTGATGCCAAATCTGAAATATGCTCTTCAAAGGTCATAGAAAATATCAAAATATCATCAATGAAGTTGTCTACGTTTGGCAAATCCCGAAGAACTATTCGCATCAATCTACAGAACGTTGCTGGCGCAGTAACGAGTCCGAATGGCATCCTTGTAAATTGAAACAAACCCATAGGTGTTTGGAATGCTGTTTTGGGACGGGAGTCTAAAGTAAGAGGTACTTGCCAATAACCCTTTGTCAAATCTAACCGTGAAAAATATTGATGTCCGGCTAATTTGGAAAACATCGCGTCAATGTCGGGCATTGGTTCCGCATCGAAGATAGTGATACGATTAAGAGATCGGAAATCAACGCAAAAGCGGTATGTCCCGTCTTTCTTAGCGACCAGTACTATAGGTGACGAATAAGGGCTTTCCGATGGTTCAATCACGTCTAATTCCTGCATCTTCCTTACTTCATTCTTGATAGTTTCTACCATGGAATACGGGAGTGGTCTGGACGGAACTCTGATAGGTTTATCCGTCGTGGTTCTGACGTCATGTTGGAGTACACTGGTGTTGCCTGGTTTATCTGTTAGAACACCCTTGTATTTACTAAGGATTCCCATCACGAGCATCTTTTGGTTCTCTTGTAACTCCTTATTGATGTCCATTTCCATATCTGACTCGTTCTCGAACAAACTCACTTCTAAATCTTGGTCATCCCCATCTACTGGTTTTTCACTAACTGCGGCTAGGATATTGGCTTCCAACACCATGCATTCATTTTCCTCTCGTTCGATGTACTGCTTCAAAAGGTTGGCATGGAATGTTTTCAGGTTTCCATTCACATCAATTTGATAATCTACTCTGTTCAGCCTTTTGTGAATCACGTAGGGCCCTTTCCACTGCATCAGTAACTTGTTATCAGTGGGTAATAGAATTAGCACCTTGTCTCCTTCCTTCATGTTTCTACTTCTTGCCCTTCTGTCATAGTACTTCTTGTGCCTTCTCGATGCTTCTTCTAACTTACGATGTGCCAACTCGCATGTAGACTCTAATCTCTCACGTAGATCAAAAACATTTGATAGGTGGTTTTTACCTCCGGATCCCCAATTTCTTGAGTCCACAGTTCTTTCAGAATAGTAATGGGTCCTCTCACTGTCCTGCCATAAACCAGCTCGAATGGTGAAAACCCCAAACTTTCTTGCGGCACCTCTCTGTATGCAAATAGGACGGCTGCTAGATATTTGTCCCAATCCTTCGGTCGATCAATACACAGTCTCTTGAGCATCTGCTTTAAGGTTCCATTAAAACGCTCTACGAGCCCATTACACATTGGATGGTACGGTGTTGTGGTTAGCTGTTTCATGGAAATGAGTCGGCTGACTTCTTTCATCAATGATGACGTAAATTGGCTTCCCATATCCGTCAGCATTTCTTGAGGAACGCCTATGCGGGAGAACATCTCAACCAAAGCTTCAGCTACACGCTCAGTATCAATTCCTGGTAAGGCGATCGCTTCGGGGTATCTCGTAGCGTAGTCTACAAGCGTCAAGATGAATCTGTTACCTTTCTCCGTTGGCGGATGCAAAGGACCTATTATGTCTACTGCCACTCTCTTAAAAGGCTCATCAATTATTGGCATGTTGTCTAATGGTACCTTACTGACTTTCCCTTTAGGTTCCGTCTTTTGGCATGTATCACAGGAACGACAGAATCTCTTGATTTCAGACTGCATTCCTGGCCAGTAGAATTCACTCATGATCCTGTTGATTGTCATACTGGTAGCTAAGTGTCCAGCCATGATTGACTCGTGGGCCAACTTCATCACGGTATCCCTAAACTTTGAAGGAACTACTAGTTGGGAATATAATTTGTCTCCTCTGAATTCTCTGTACAGGAGCCCATCTTTGGAAAACCATGTTACTTTGCCATCCTTTGATGTTTTCTTCTCCTTCACATTTTGACGAACAACGTTAAGACTAGCATCAACCTCTTGTTCACGGCGAATGTCGTCTGGTTTAACTGCATCTACTACAATGTCGGGAACGTTGAGAGGGGTATATGGCTTTGCTCTTTCCTTTTTCTGTTGCCGTGTCTCAACTGCTAAAGTTGGTTCCCAATCCGGATCTGGGTCATGTGGCTTTCTAGCATCGCTAATTTCTCCGATAATTAGGTCAAAGACAGGGTTATCCATACACCAGACGTTGTACTTTCCTGTTAGGTATGGAGAGTCGATGTGAATATAGGCTACGGGAACAATTCTCTTCGTAGTGTCTGCCAAAATACATGTAACATCTTGTCCAGTGAATTGTTCGGCTTGTACTAAACTTTTTCTTACCACAATATTTCTGCATCCGGAATCCCTCAGTAAAGTGACTGGGTGACCATTTACATACCCTGCTGATATTGGCATCTGCTTCTCATTGCTATGACAAGCCGAAGTTAAGATCATTGTCTTGTCACTTACCCAAGAATCAATTGTTGGATTCTGAGTCATTACCAAGGCGCTACAATTCGCATTGGATTCCTGGATATCATCGTCAATAACTGCCCCAGAAAACTTACCTTTTGACTTGTTTGGACAATTGGGCGCTATGTGTCCCTTTTTATCACAAAGGTAGCATTTACGTTCTGAAAGTGGAACAAAAGGTTTAGGCTTTTGAGGAGGTTGGTGTCGCGTGTCCTTACCTTTAGCAGAGTCGCTATTTGAAGGTTTCTTGGTCGGCTTGAAGCACAGGTTAGCTGCGTTTGTAGATCTGGATTCAGAAAATTGATCTGCCAGTTTACACATCTCTGAAGCTGATCTAGGAACATTCTGTTTAAGAAAAATGGCTAAGTCCTGATTACAGACATATAGAAGTTGATCACGCAAAATCAGATCGAAAAGTCCATCAAGTGTCTTATTAATTTTCGCCATTTCAATCCACCTGGTGAGGTATGATCCCAGCCTTACAGTAAACTGTGTGAACGTCTCCCCTGGGTCAGGTCTGCTTGACCTAAACTTCCGCTTAAAACCATCTTCGGTCATGTCGTACCGGCGAAGTAAAGCAGATTTCAATTCGTCGTAATCCTGGGCTGTTGAAGAAGACATCAATGCATACACGTCCAATGCTCTTCCACGCAATAACGCACTAAGACTGGTAGCCCATGTTTTCCTTTCCCAGTTCTGCGCTGTCGCATACCGCTCAAATCGCCGAAGATAACTGTCCATTTCATCTCGCGACTCATCAAACGGCGGTATTTTTGGCATGCTTGCTTTCACGCGAGTTTCCTGAACTACGGGTTTCGCGTTACCCAATTCTAACATATCGCGTTCGTGCCTAGCTTCCATCTCTTTCAACTTAACTTCTTGATCTAACTTTTCTAACTCTAACCTAAATGTTCTTTCTTCCTTCTCTCTCTCCCTCTGAGCCACTCGTTCATCTCTCAATCTGTCTTGTTGTTCTTTTACATACTTTCTCAAATCTTGATCAGAATATCCTAATTCTTTCCCCGCTGCTATTATTTCACTTAAACTTTCAGTTGCCATCACAAAGCCAAAGCAATACTACTAACACTAACAGTATTCACGGACGAATAGTCTATCATATGGCAAACTGCAGAACCCTGAATGATGGTACATACAATCCTTACATGACCTTGAACATACACTATGAGGTGCACCACTCACAGTGACTGACACCGACTTGATCGCAAATAGGCGATATACTATGCTACTGGAGTATGGGCGACACAGTACTACAGTCAACAATTTTTAAAATGAAATACCGTTATCCCTGTTCTGTAATAGGTACTACTTCAGTGCAAACCATCCACAACAACACTCTAAGGTAGTTGACATTCACTTCTGGATCCCAATTACCACAACAGCCAAGTTTCTTCTCCTACAATATTGTTCACAAATAAGTGGTTGTTTCTAAAGAGTTAAATTATACAGTATGAGTTCACAAAAAAAACCCCAACAACATGAATTTCAAGTTAAATTTGCACAATGAACTTTTCCTGACAACACTAATCTCAATTATCGATCTGAGATCTATGATCCCACTTCTGACACCAAATGTCACATATCGTTGTCAGGAAATAAAACCAAATTTGATTACACGTTTACATATTTATTACACGTTACATAAATGATAATTTTTATACTCTCATGTTTACTTTCACACACTAACTAAATACGATCAACAAATCAGACTGTCGTTTACAATAGATAAATGTCACTCTAGCTTATGGCACAGCGGTTTCACATCCTAGGTGTTGATCCTGGCGGTGGTATTAGGGGTACTTGGCTCCCACATGTCCTACGACACATCGCCTTGATGACTTCAAATTGAACTACAACTGATTGGGATCTATAAAAAATCAAGTTGCACTATTCAAATATACATATTGTTACCTTACATAATACCATGACATATTGCGCATGTGTACGCATCTCTACTACACCGTACACTCTTGTACTACAAACACCATATAAACTATAATACTCATGTGCAGTAAATACTTCACTCACTACTAATATACTCAATACTCAGCGTATATAAATACACATGTAATTTACTTACTACATAATGCACATACTCGTATACATGTACTACTGACAATGTTTCACATTGTTACTATACTGACTCACTTATCGATGCATTCACTAGAGTTTTACACATACTCTATATTATACTATATTGTACTTCACTATATTGTACTCCACACTAGTAAAATTAACAATATGCAAACTTGAATCAACTTTACACAACAAAATCGACAATAAACTGCAGTTGAAGAAATTTGGAAGTTTTATAGATAAACTGAAATGAAATTAATATCAATTAATGAATTAGATAAACTTACCTCAGAAGTGCTACAGTTGACAATCTGTCCTGAATCAAAACTGACCAAAGCAGCACCGTAAACCAGTTCGAATACTAGTTCATAAAAATAGACCTCGCTTACTGAGCAAATAAAAACCGGATTTTTAAACCTACGGGTGAACATTTTGGATATAATAAACTATTCACCTGTACACAACCCTTGTCTATGACAAGCAGTTTGGACTTTAAATGTGACACTTTGACATTTGATGTTTACATTCGATCAGGTCTTGATGGATGTTATCTTTGCCGCCCTCTAATTTTTAAAACCGGTCGCGGTAGCTCAGTGGTTAGAGCGTTCGCTTCGTAACCGGGAGGTCGTGAGTTCGAGCCCCGCTCGTGCCATGACCGCGTCAAACCTAAGACGAAAAATAGGTAGTGAATGCTCCTTCGCCAAACGCTCGGCATTTAGAAGTGAGAATCACGGGTCTTTCGGATATGACCTTAAAAACGGAGGTCCCGTGTCACGGTAGTCGTTGACACGTTAAAGAACTCTCACTGCTACGGCCCTGAGCGCTAAGCATAGGTCTAAATTTGTGGTACTTCACCTACAGCTGGTGACGTCTCAATATGAGTGAAAAATTCTCGACGGGACGTAAAACAAACAAAAAACCTAATTTTTAATCTTTGACAATTTATAAATGTCTTCGTTTGTCTTTATTTCTGTGAGGCATAGTCTGTAGATATACACGAACAGAAACGTGCAGATTACAGCTGCAAACCAATGAAAAGGCTAAGTTAACTAACAGTTAATTCCTATAGAAAATACAAATAAGAGAGATGGACTCTTGGATTGATTGATTGATTATTTATTGCTTTCCGCCACACTCAACAATTTTTCAGTTATCTGGTGGCGTCCAGTTTTTGTTGGTGGAGGAGAGAACCCAGATACAATGTACCTGGGAAGAGACCACCGACCCTCCGCAAGTAAACTGGCAAACTTGCTCACATAACGCCGCGGCCGAGATTCGAACACGCGCCGACAGAGTGGACTCTTGGACATACCAGAGGTGGGATCAGGTGCCTAAGAGGAGTAAGCATCTTCTGTCGACCTGTCACACCCGTCGTAAGCCCTACATCCAGGTAAACGGAGCAATCCGTTGTCAGAATCAGTGTGCCAAGAACAACCTAACAATTGGTATTAAACATGTCAAACAGCATTTGACCTAACGTAAAGTTGTACTGGCATACTAGATCGTTATTACTGCTATAAAATTTGCGAAACGCTGATTTTAGACGAAACTGTACAAACCCCTATAGCATCAACTTCTTTGTCAGTAACTTGCCTCAATTTAAAAACTGATCATATGCAAAACAAGTTCTTGCGTACCGAATCAGTTGGGAGATATAAACACCATATGCAGGTGATAATGAAATATTGCTACATAGGTAAGGGAAGTAGACGGTGCAGAAATCGATATCATCCCGTTTGCATAAAGTTGAGTTGTTAGTTTGCTGTCAGCATCTATTTTCAGTAAAATTTCGAAGTACAAAGCAGATGTTGAAGACTCTGTGGTGTCTTTTATTTCAAGTTCAGTGGGATATATCAAATCGACATATGAATGAAAATGATAATTTTAATAGATAAATCGATATATCTAAATATATCTAAATGTCGAATTGAAGGCCACAATAAGAGATTTGTGCTTCATAAGAATATAAAAACAGGTCAGCTAACAAAGAGCACAATTCGTACCCATGGGAATTCCAACAGACTGTTGGAAGACGTGATCACTAAAGACTGTAAAGATATTGCCAATGAGGAACTCTAGCATCTATTTAATATCAACTTCAAAGTATTTGTGTGTGGAGTCAGAGTGGTGTTTATCAAACTATTTCTTGGGATGACCGATCACAAGATATGAATATTTCCTTTTACCATTTTTGTTGACGAAGCAGCTGTCTCTGATGTCAAAAGGTCTTGTCTTTAATCTATCGTGAGGTATGGTCGTGTAAAGTGTTGTGAAATCATACGTTTTAATGTTGTTAATTTAAGAAAGGTTTTGTGATTTCAAATTTTCTAAAAGTTCTTTAGAATTTTTAAGAATTCACATTTGATTTACACCACTTGTGGCATATGTAGTAGGACAGTATGTTTGAAGTTTTTCCTTCACGGCAGTTGATATGTTCGTGAGGAGCAAAGACAGAGGCTTGGTAGAACATATACTGGATCCAGCAATGTATCTTTATAAGGATTTGTGTGGAGTTTGGGGATCCAGTAGAATGAAAATCATGATCTGAAAAAAATATTCCTTAAAAGAAAGAAGCTATTAAAAGTCATTGTGAAAGAAGGAATACATTCATAATAATCATGGCTGTATCACTGGAATCAGAAGGACATATTATACAACTTTTAAAAACAAATGTTCAAATTTTCCAATGCAACGATTCCATTTCTTGACTAAGGCTGACAGATATTCAAAAGATAATAAAAAGTTTAAGAAGTAAGCGTAAAAATGCTTTCACGCTCAAACTGTGCCATCCACTTAGCAACAATGATATGACAAGTCGACATAATGATATGACAATTCGACATAATGATTGACAAGTCGGCATAATGATCTTACAAGTCGACATAAATAAATCGCAACGTTTATGTATAATATAATAAAATATACGTGTAAGTCGCTCAACTGAATTTAGCGTGATATTCTACTTATTTGGTGACGTTTTCCTCTCATATTGATACTTGTTTTCAAAATTCATATAGGAAACAGTGTCCGTTGAAGCTCATGATTAGTTTTACACCGTCACGTCCTTAAAATCAAGTCCGCATTTAAAGCTAAAAATGCCTAACCTTTGAATGTTAACATGGGAATAAAAACATGTGGTTTATATCAAGCTACACCAGTTATACATTTTATGCAAATTATGCAATTAACTCAATTGGATTAAAATAATCAAGCTAATATCCTACTTAATCATGTATCGTCCGACTCGAAGAGTGAACTATTCATGATCACGTGACGTTTCGCGCTGAACAAATGCATGACCACTTTGCGCAATGACAGGGGGGTTCAATTTTAACATGAGATCACCATTCAGTAGGACTACATATGTATTTCCTCTCTCATGATGTTTCTTATGAAAAAATGTCCCGTGCGCACATCCAGCATAAATATCATTCCTTCATAAATATGCGTTAGAAATTCATTGTTTTCCCCTTATATTGAGGACACCAATTCTACTTTGATTTCCGTATATAATTTGCCAAATCATATTATTTTTCATAGTTTATCATACTGACAAACACACGATCTGCTTTAATACGACACACATACCTTTAAAAATGATGAATCATTAATAAACGGATTCAATATCTGTAGGAAGAATTCAAGTACCAGCTCCTTAATTTAAATTGGTAACTTTTAAATGCATTTGGAATAGGTTTTGCGTAAATTAAGTGGTTTTGATGCAAGGAATTCTGTATATATTACCACTGCAGGTTACAGGGCACTCGTTACTGAATTCTACGAAACTAAAGAACTCGCTGTGAAAAATTCATTACAAAATTTAAATATATTGCACATACCATATGAGAGCTTGATCAATTATTCAGATTTTTTTTCCAATGGAACGTCTAACCAGGAAACAATACACCTGAATTTAAACCAATATGGTCTGTTGAGTGGGGAATATACCTTCCACCCTTCTTGTAAATGTTTTGGCTTGATGCCCGATTCATTGCATTTTAGAATCAATCACTCGTAAGAGCATTTTGAATCTATGTATATATACTTAAATAATTGCTCCACCTATTCCATTTTAGCTATCTGCTCTTCATGAAATGGGAACCATACGGACAAAATAATAATGTTTGACTTGAAACGGGCGTTGCTTCTTCTGTGTTTTACTGCGCAGTCGCTGGGAAGGGTGAGTACATTTTGGTTGAGGACTTTATGCTCATCGTGATTTTGACGTTTTTGTATTTCTTTGCGTGGCAGTATTTCTTTTCAAAGTTTCGGACATTATGTATCAATATAGGATCTGTTTATGAACATAAATTTTTTTCTGATACGATATTTTCTCTTGAAAACATAACTTTTTAATTGTTAATTTCTCAATTTTTTATTTGTTAGATTTTGTTGTTGTTGAAAGTTTACTAAGTATGCTTCATTCCGCAAAAGGACAAAACGTTAATAATTAAGTTTATGATGATTAACTCTGATCAATCTCATACATGTAAATCATATAAAAGTGAATATACAGAATTATGAATGGGGCAAACAAGGATCCCTGGACATACCAGAGGTAGGAACATGAGCCTTATAAATCTAATAAGTTAATGTGATGAAGACACTAAAGAGGTTTGAACTTTTTTTTGGAAGTATATTATTAATTTGTACATGGAAGTGGAATATTTAAAAAAAAAATTGAAAGAAAAAAGGTATCGTGGTACTTAAATTGTTGTTGAACTTTAAGCGCGTTAAGATTGACTTCTTTGCACTTAAAATTCACTTTCGATTTAGTTTTGCTTGTCGGCGTCAAAAGAACGTAAGTAACAAACATGTCCTCTAACAATGCAGAAATTTAAAGCTAGTAAATTATATAAATAGCAACGGTCTTTTTGCACTTACAATACGGAAAAATCATCATACAGAATTTGAGGTTAAAATGATATATTTAAAGTATCGTCAGATTTTAAAATTGCTAATAGATTTATAACGTATTGCTTCAAAATTTAAGATGAGACTTAATAAAAGTCAGAGATATACATCAAATTATTGGTCAAAAATTAAATTTTCATACATACTCGGACAAGTTTAGATATAGAAGTTTTTGAGAAACAAGCAATTCAATGAATACAACATTATAATTAGTTCCAGTCTCTGTCACTTGTATCGTAAATTACAAAATGGATTGAATGTTGTTTTCCGCCACACTCGACAATTTTTCAGTTATCTGGTGGGGTCCACTTTTTATTAGTGGAGGTACAATGTACCCGGGAAGAGACCACCGACCTTCCAAAGGTAAACTGGCAAACTTACTCACATATATTGGCGCAAGCGAAATTCGAACCCGCGCCGACTAAAGGTGAGAGGGCTTGTGATTTTGAGTGCGATGCTCTAACCACTTGGCCACGGAGGCCCCCTACAAAATTGAAATACACATCTAGGAGTATAGATATTGGCAATACAATGAAACTGAAACCGTAAAATAGTGCAGACGTTGACCTTTTTGTTTCACCAGTCCTTCCGCCGCAACATGTAGTCCTTTCCAAACTCTCTCAAAATTTTAATTGACGTAAAACTTTCACCTGCATAGGTATAATAGCTTTTAGTAATAAATGTATTTAAACCAAAAACTGACACTATTACATCGGCTTTTGACGCCTCGTTGAGATTTTTTCACGCAAATGGAAATGTCACAAGCTGATGGTGATTACCACAAATTTAGACTTATGCTAAGCGCTCGGTGAGGATTGTTTCACAAACCAATGCCTGCCGCGACACGACACAGGGTTTTTAAATAGGTCATATCCGAAAGACCCGTGATTCTCACTTCCGAGTACTTATGCGACGATTCAGAGTGGTGTTTTAATATAGTAATTGTTGGATAACTGAACACAATAAACATTTCTGTTTTCCATTTTTACATTTTTTTGCTTGTCGTAAGAGGCGACTAAATGGGGCGGTCCGTTGGATGAGACCGCAAAAAACGAGGTCCCGTGTCACAGCAGGTATAGCACGATAAAGATCCCTCCCTACTTAAAGATCATAAGTGCCGAGCATAGGCCTAAATTTTGCAGTCCTTCACCGGTAATGGTGACGTCTCCATATGAGTGAAAAATTCCCAAGCGGGACGCTGATTAACCAACCGCCATTTTTAATTGGCGAAACAGTTATCTGTGATGTAACATCGGTTAATATTTTCGTGAATATTGAAGAAACCCATGTTTGTTTGAAATACAGTTATAACCATACAAAGACAACGTTGTTACAAGTTTTGTCAGCTGGAAGCAAAACATATCTCTCATGCTATGTACCTAATTCTTTCGTAATTTCTGGTTTACTAAACACAAAATGAGAGATGTACAGAAGATGTAAATGCACATTACCTCCGCTGATGAAATAACTGTTGTTTTGGGAATTGGTATAATATGTTGATAACCATGGTTAATTTATAATGTAAACACGCGGAAATTTGAAATTTATTAAACAACAGAATAAATGTTCAGAATGAATATTTTATGCTGACAAAATCCTCACTGGAAGAATTCAGATAACAATTTATTGGGAATATGGTTCGGGTTTCTCAGCCAGCAGACTATAAGTTCAGCTTCTCATACAAAATAGTGAAGATCCTTAACAGTTATCAATTTCATAAATCCCATAAATAGTACAAAAGTTAGAGTAGGACAGACACGGACCCCTGGACACATCAGATATGGAATCAGATGCCTAGGAAGAGTAAGCATACCTGTTGACCTTTTCAAGAGCCCTATATCTTGATCAAGTGAACGGAATAATTCGTTGTTAGACTTGATATGTAAAGAATGGACGAGCCATGTGTATGAAGCATATTAGACAGCACGTAACCTAATGACGGCTGTGTTTGCAAATGAGATCCTTATAAAGACCTTTAAAACAAGACTTGTGAAACCCCTGTCACATCTTATTTGTCAGTACCATGTTCTCGCGTATCGAATCAGTTAAAAGACATGAACGCTATATGCAGGTAATGATGGAAATATGAGAATTTAACGACGAAGAAGCTGAATCATTCCTTTTCGGTTAAAGTATTTTAGTTTGCCGTCGAATTGGATAACCACCGCCAACTCACGTATTTCCAGTTAGATTGATTGATTGTTTATTGTTTTCCGCGACACTCAACAATTTTTCAGTTATCTGGTAGCGTTCAGTTTTTATTGGTGGAGGAGAGAACCCAGATACAATGTACTCCGGAAGACCATGGCTCGAACTCACAACCTCCCGGTTACGAAGCGATCGCATGCCAACCGGTCGCGGTAGCTCAGTGGTTAGAGCGTTCGCTTCGTAACCGGGAGGTCGCGAGTTCGAGCCCCGCTCGTGCCATGCCCGCGTCAAACCTAAGACGAAAAATAGGTAGTGAATGCTCCTTCGCCAAATGCTCGGCATTCAGAAGTTAGAATCACGGGTCTTTCGGATATGACCTTAAAAACGAAGGTCCCGTGTCACGGTGGGCGTTGGCACGTTAAAGAATCTCACTGCTACGGCCCTGAGCGCTAAGCATAGTTCTAAATTTGTGGTACTTCACTTACAGCTGGTGACGTCTCAACATGAGTGAAAAATTCTCGACGGGACGTAAAATAAACAAGCAATCAACGAAGCGATCGCTCTAACCACTGAGCTACCGCGACCGGTTAACTCGGATGTTATGGGGGATCAAGTTGCGCATGTACGTTTTCACCGGAGCCAATCGGCCTTTTCCGTCAAGTATAGAAAAGTCTCTTTCCAATTTGACGGAGAATCCCGAGCGATCAATTGCACTGAAGCTTAATATATAAATTGGAACCTAAAAGTAGCACGTGGCTGTACAACTAGCTTGCTTGTTTATTGGAATCAGCAATGTTTTATAAGCAAGAGAATCAGCAACCCTTGATAAAGGTTGTCCATACCTTAAAGTGGACATCATATGACAAGTTGCACAGAGTTTTTGAAATGAAAAAAAAATTCTTTATACCATTCAGTGGCGGATCCAGAAAATGTTTGAAAGGGGAAAGTGGGTGGGTTGTAACCCAAGTTTGTGCCTTTTCCGCACAAGGAAGGTGGGAAGTTGTTGAATACCACAAAATGTCAAAAAGAAACTTATCTTTAAAGAAAACCATTTAACTAAAAGAATGGATGGGAATTGCAACCCCTGAAGATCTGCCACTTTCATTGGATTAGGTAATATATCGCTGGATTAGGTACTTGTATGAAGCTCAAACATTAACCCATCATTAGACTAGCCTGTGTCCTCTGTGGAATTTGAACTTTAAGATCCAAATCAAATTTTAATTCTGAGGTCAAAGCTACAAATATTTCATATCCATTAGGCCTATTTCGTTACAACTTTAACTTACAGTCTTATAAAGAAATATCTTGTTTTAAGATTTGAAAAAAAAATCTTTTAAACATTTTTATTTCAACCTAAAATATTAAGTTTCTGTTGGAAACGAATGCATATGGTACACGTATTACATTCCTTATATAAAGAATAGCAACTTGTTAATACAGATTGTATGTCCTGTATAAAACTGCACTATATGTACGTGACTCGTCCACAGCTACACAGAGTTCGAATCTAACGCGAAAATTAAAGTTCTTGAAGAAGAGAGACGACGAATCCTTGGGTTCGTCAGCCTTAGCAAAAGTGACTTTAAATTGTCGCTCTTACGCTATATATAGTATATGTACCCTGACCAATAAAAAAGATATACAAATAACTGAGGATACTATAAAAAAAATCTGATTTGTTAGGGGGAAAATATGCTTAAGGTAAAGAAATTATTGAATACAAATTGTATTCCGTAAGACTGTCAAAATGTATGACAAAGTTTTTTCAACACGTGAAGTAGGTAAATTTGTGAAACTGTAAACAAAGGCATGAAATAGAAATACAAGGTATCAATACATTCACAACCGACATTAATTGACAAATTAACCAAAACTGTCACAATGTTACAGTATATAATTAATTGAATGGGGCTTACGTTATATATAACGTGAGTTGTCATGAAGCTTACGTTGTATATAACGTGTGTTGTCACGAAACTTTCGTTGTATATAACGTGAGTTGCCATGAAGCTGACGTTGTATATAATGTGAGTTGTCACGAAGCTTTCGTTGTATATAACGTGAGTTGTCATGAAACTTTCGTTGTATATAACGTGAGTTGTCATGAAGCTTTCGTTATATGTAACGTGAGTTGCCATGAAACTTTCGTTGTATATAACGTGAGTTGTCATGAAGCTTTCGTTATATGTAACGTGAGTTGTCATGAAACTTTCGTTATATGTAACGTGAGTTGTCATGAAACTTTCGTTGTATATAACGTGAGTTGTCATGAAACTTTCGTTGTATATAACGTGAGTTGTCATGAAACTTTCGTTGTATATAACGTGAGTTGTCATGAAGCTTTCGTTATATGTAACGTGAGTTGCCATGAAGCTTTCGTTGCTCCTACATATATTTATATACCATTCTGTTTACACTGGTCTTAACAGATGGACTTGATTTTTATCTCATCTTAGCTGAAAGCTCCAGGGATCTTTTTGGATCACCCGTTGTCCGTCGTCTGTCTCTCTGTAAACTTTCACATTTTCGATTTATTCTGCAAAACCACCAAGCCAAATTCAACAAGTCATCCCTTGATCAAGGGGATTTAAGTTTGTTCAAATGAAGGTCAGTACACATCTTCATGGGGGATATTGGCGAAAAAGCAAAAAATACATTGATAAATTTAAAAATATTCTCCAGAACCAGCAGGCCAATTTCAGTCAACCTTAGTGCAAATCATACTTGGGTGATTGTTCAAAAGTTCAAATGACAGGGTTGGGTCATTTAAAAATCTTCTAAAGAACTACTGGTCCAGAGAGGTTCAGATTTATGTGTAAGCTTCTTGACATAGTGCAGATTCACTTGTTAAAATCATGGCTCCCGGGGTAAAATGGGGAGTTTTACATGCAAAAATATGTCAAAAAATCTTCTGTTCCAAAGCCACTGGGCCAATTTCAATCAAACTTGGTACAAATCATTTTTGGGTAACGGGAATTCAATTTTGTTCAAATGAAGGGCCATGCCTTCTTCAAACGGGATATAATCACAAAAATGCAAAAACAGGGTGGGGGCGTTTAAAAATCTTCTCAAGTACCACTGGGCTAGGGAAGTTCAAATTTACATAGAAGCTTCCTGACATTTGCAGATTCAGATTTATTAAAATCATGGCCCTTGGGGGTAAGGTGGGCAGCAGTAGGGGATCAGGTAATTAGGTAGTTTTACATGCAAAAATGTAGAACAAAATCTTTCAAAATCTGCTTCTCATGAACCACTGAGTCAGAAAATTTCAAATTTACATGACAGCATTCTGACATAGTACAGATTCACGTTTTTTAAAATAATGCCCCCGGGATTTAGGGTTGGGCCACAATAGGGGATCAAAGTTTTACATGTGAATAGATATAGGAAAAATCTTTAAATACGAACCAAAATCACCCAGGTGAGGGATGTGGCCCTTGGGCCTCTTGTTTATTTATATGTATTATTTTGATAAATGATCAAATTAAGAAATAAACAAGCATTCTGTAATCATTGCATAGCAATGCATGTCCCCTACCACCGTCAAGTCGTCTGTGTAATATTCTGCGTGAATATCGTACGTCAACAGTTTATGCACACGAGTTGCCAGGTCCCATAAAATAAAAGCCATAGATGACATATTCAATTTTCATATTCCAGTTTATCACAGATAAAGGTAGTGGCAAATCTAGGAACATGAAGTTTGAAATAATGCAGAATATACACAGCACCCACCATTAAAGAAATACCCTGAAATCTGGAGTCAACTATTTCAGCTAGTTGTTTTGACAGACTGTCGTCCAATCAAAAAGTAGTAGGCAGAGCCAAGTAATAACTGGTTTGCGAATATATTTTGATTTTAAAGAGGACTACAGCGCTCATTTTGCGCAAAAATCATAAAATGATAATTTTCCCAGAGCTTTCACCAATTTTCTTGCATAGTTAAAAGTATAAAGTATGTGAAAATTACGCATTTCTAAAGTTAAAAATTCTCGTTTAAACGTAAAATTTAATACTTTTTGAACGCCTTTTAAAAACAGATTGATACTCCTCCTTTTGGTCTGCAGACGCATGTGCACAGACAGTACAGCTTGTCGTCTAGTGAGAGAAAGCGTGCAAGGAGTAGTAGTAATATGTCACATCGCTCATACTTTCTCAAATCAAAATAATAACATTCGGCATCAAGATGCTTTAAAACATTCATAAATGTTGTTTTGGGTCAAAATATCGCTAACAACAAATAATTTTGACAAATACTGCAGCATTATTTTATGATGTTTCCGTAAGTGGTATGTCTATATATAAACAATCAAATTGCATTAAATTATGCAATTTCAACATGGTGTTCTAGAGTACTCCAAAGCACTCTAGCCTACTCGTTTAGTAATATCCGTCAAGAATTCTAAATTTGATACCAAACATGCAATTCTTTTCTACTTTTACATGTACACCTATATCTCTGTATGTTATGCTGCATACAATGTACATGTGGAATTTGCTTTTGTTTGTGCATGATTGCTGCATGCCTTGATGTAAAATTTACGATCATGTCATGACAAATATACAGTTGGTACTTATACAAAATGTAGTGTGCTTTGTTTAGATTGAAGATATTCAGAATTATAGAACATGCAGTTTCCTGAATCTGTGTTCTTTTATAATTTATTCATTGAATATATATACATACCATTTTTCTTGTCTGGTTATGAAATATTTCAAAGGAAAAATCCGATATATTCCGAATAAAAAGATCATCTTGCGCTCAGCGTGCGCTCATCGCTCACTCTGCGTTCAGCGTTCGCTCACCGTGCGTTCACCGTTCCAGTTGGATAGTAGAACGATTCAGGGACTGTAACAGCTCATGCGGATAAGAACAAATTTGCGTGGGGATCAGTAACCAAATGATAGGAGACATACACGCAGGGCTTTAAAGGTGTTTTTTTTTTTATCGGAACACGTCATGTGTTGTCAATATGAACATGGACGGTTTCCGTTAGATTGATTGATTGTTTATTGTTTTATGCCACACTCAACATTTTTCAGTTATCTGGTGGCGTCCAGTTTTTATCGGTGGAGGAGAGAATCCAGATACAATGTACCTGGTAAGAGACCACCGACCTTCCGAAAGTAAACTGGCAAACTTTCTCACATATATCGGCACGAGCGAGATTCGAACCCGCGCCGACTAGAGGTGAGAGGCCTTGTAATTTTGAGCCCGATGCTCTAACCACTCGGCCACGGAGGTCACAGAAATATTCGAAATTAGGATGATCTTCAAAGCGCAGTGAGTGCAAATTACTGCCTAAAACTTGTTATTAATTGTCAATATCGATATGATTTTTATCATTTTATCAATGTGTTTTTAGACAATAAAAATGTGGAAAATGAGCTGATTTTCTCGAAACAGTTAACAGTTTTATGTCTTTTTTAATACCGCTGCAGATTTTGCAAATGCAACGGTCGAGTTCTATTTTGATGAATCGATGAAACAAAAATGAAAACAGCTGTTGATTACCATATCAAAATGCATTTATATTTAATTTTTATGTCTTCGTCTCTATTCATTTGTCTTATTGAATATGTTTTTGATTTCTTATTTACTAGAATGCGCTCACCAAAGTTGAGAAATCATGCATGGTAAATGAAAATGACGGTTCAAATTTTGGTATCGGCGCGTGTTTCATTTTATTTACTGATGTTTAATTACGTTTAATAATTTTACGGTAGAGCATTTTCCCCCATCATTTCTCCGCCACGTGTGTTTATGACAGTACATGGTGCATTCAAGTTAATTGATGACATGTTGGTATTTTTTTCTTGACAAAAAATGCAATATATAAACGTCAATAAGATAATAAAATTTCTACCATTCTCTGCTTTTACTTTCCATACATTACTAAACTACAGATCAGTAACTATCAGATGTAAGATAAAAAACAGTCCGTATAGCAGTCCGTATATATATTGAGATAATCAACGCTATGTTCACAATCCATGTGGTTTTGCTAGATTTCCGCCATTTTTGATGACAGACTTTGATGAAAGACTTTTGGGATTGTTAAAAAAAATCTAAAAGAATGTGCAGCTTCATCTTGCATTTTTTCGCCGGCTGTAGTCATTAAAGCTCGCAGTAAGAGCCAGCTGTAGTCATTAGAGCTCGCAGTAAGAGCCAGCTGTAGTCATTAGAGCTCACAGTAAGAGCCAGCTGTAGTCATTAGAGCTCACAGTAAGAGCCAGCTGTAGTCATTAGAGCTCGCAGTGAGAGCCAGCTGTAGTCATTAGAGCTCGCAGTAAGAGCCAGCTGTAGTCATTAGAGCTCACAGTGAGAGCCAGCTGTAGTCATTAGAGCTCACAGTAAGAGCCAGCTGTAGTCATTAGAGCTCACAGTAAGAGCCAGCTGTAGTCATTAGAGCTCGCAGTAAGAGCCAGCTGTAGTCATTAGCGCTCACAGTAAGAGCCAGCTTTAGTCATTAGAGCTCGCAGTAAGAGCCAGCTGTAGTCATTAGAGCACTCAGTGAGAGCCAGCTGTAGTCATTAGAGCTCACGGTAAGAGCCAGCTGTAGTCATTAGAGCTCGCAGTAAGAGCCAGCTGTAGTCATTAGTACTGACAGTAAGAGCCAGCTGTAGTCATTAGAGCTCACAGTAAGAGCCAGCTGTAGTCATTAGAGCTCACAGTAAGAGCCAGCTTTAGTCATTAGTACTCGCAGTAAGAGCCAGCTGTAGTCATTAGAGCTCACAGTAAGAGCCAGCTGTAGTCATTAGAGCTCGCAGTAAGAGCCAGCTGTAGTCATTAGAGCTCACAGTAAGAGCCAGCTTTAGTCATTAGCACTCGCAGTAAGAGCCAGCTTTAGTCATTAGCACTCGCAGTAAGAGCCACCTTTAGTCATTAGAGCTCGCAGTAAGAGCCAGCTTTAGTCATTAGCACTCGCAGTAAGAGCCAGCTTTAGTCATTAGCACTCGCAGTAAGAGCCAGCTGTAGTCATTAGAGCTCACAGTAAGAGCCAGCTTTAGTCATTAGAGCTCGCAGTAAGAGCCAGCTGTAGTCATTAGAGCTCGCAGTAAGAACCAGCTTTAGTCATTAGAGCTCGCAGTGAGAGCCAGCTGTAGTCATTAGAGCTCACAGTAAGAGCCAGCTGTAGTCATTAGAGATCGCAGTAAGAGCCAGCTGTAGTCATTAGAGCTCACAGTGAGAGCCAGCTGTAGTCATTAGAGCTCACAGTAAGAGCCAGCTGTAGTCATTAATACTCACAGTAAGAGCCAGCTTTAGTCATTAGAGCTCGCAGTAAGAGCCAGCTGTAGTCATTAGAGCTCGCAGTGAGAGCCAGCTGTAGTCATTAGAGGTCGCAGTGAGAGCCAGCTGTAGTCATTAGAGCTCGCAGTGAGAGCCAGCTGTAGTCATTAGAGCTCGCAGTAAGAGCCAGCTGTAGTCATTAGAGCTCGCAGTAAGAGCCAGCTGTAGTCATTAGAGCTCGCAGTGAGAGCCTAGGTGATCACTGTTTTCTTCCACCTTGCACTCATGACACTTCATTCTTAAATTTACCTAGATACTTGAATGTCCAGCGCACTGGTTCCGTTGGTCGAGTTCAACCCCCGGGATGGGCGGAAGGGGTATTCATTGGTAGTGGCTTCTTCTGTGTTGACACGAATCATAAGATTTGTTATATTTTCTTGTCAAAATTTTCATCAGGCCATGAAAGGTTTGAAATTACATGTGAAAAAAAAATTGAGAAGGTTATTTCAACACTAAACTAAGCCAAAGCTACTGGCTTTACTGCGCTGTATGACTATTTATCGAGTGTCATTAAGACTGGGGTCAATGTGATTGATTGATTGTTGTTTTCCGCCACACTCAAAAATTTTTCAGTTATCTGATGGCGTCCAGTTTTTTATCGTGGAGGAGAGAGCCCAGATACAATGTACCTGGGAAGAGACCACCGGCCTTCCGAAAGTAAACTGGCAAACTTTGTTACATATATCGGCGCGAGTGAGAATCGAACCCGCGCCGACTAGAGGTGCACGGCCTTGTGTTTTTGAGCGCGATGCTCTAACCACTCAGCCACGGAGGCCCCCTCATTGGGGTCAATGTGAAATTCGTAACAATTACCATAGATATTCCGCGGTGAAGGACGTTGATACGATTGAAAGTTATTACCGTCTATTTCGTAATAATAAAGGATTATTTTGCCGTGTTTCGTATTTTCATTGATGTGTTAATAAATATAGAAATGATATACAGTGACATTTTGTCATAGTTTAATCCTAAATGAAGAAAGCAACTGTACAAAAAAAAACCCCAAAAACAAAAAGAAAACGGGGTTATGTGGGTAACTGTAAAAAGTTTAATCATAGTGAATGCCCGTATCTTGAACAAAAAATGATGTCCGTAACTGATGCTATCAAGAAAATAGTTAATTTGGCTTTGCAATTTTCGTGTTTTAAATCAGGATGATTTATGCCAAATGTGGTTAAAACTGACCCGTGGTTCCAGTGGTTTTTGAGAAGATTTTTAAAGAGTTCTTCCCCTATATTTTCGCATATAAAACCGGAAAAGTTCAAATTTTACATGACAGCTTTCTGACAGCAGCTTCAAGTTTGTTAGAATCATGGCACCCATGGTTAAGGAGGGTCACATTAGGGGACTAAAGTTTTACATGCGAATATATAGGAAAAATCTTCAATATTGGACAAGGTGACCCAGGTGAGCTCAGCTCACGTGATATAAACACTAGCTCTTAAGATGAATATTTTGTGAAAAAGTGTTTGTTATATACCCAGAAAAATTACACAGAAACGGGAGGGGATGAATACACCCCAGTAAAGGACTGACTGCCAGAGATAAAATTGGAAATAAAACCTTAAAGTTTTCTGTTTGGTTTGCTTAAATACATTAGTATTTATTGCATTTAATTCATGGAATACTCTTATACTTGATGGTATACAAGAGGTTGAGACCGAATTTAATGCTTGTATCAGTACGTTCTATTTTAAAGACCATCAATTTTTTCATTGCAACTTACAAGAAATGTAATAAAATGAGAAAGTCCAATAAAATGAAGCACACACGAATCTATGAACTGTAATCATGATGAAGTAAAGCTTGTTTATAAGGAATTTCTTGGGAGAAATAAATTCAAAAATACTTTTAATTTTTAACCAAGAGTCCTTATAGCAAGATTTGTTTTAAGTTAAACAAGTTCATTATAACATGCAGTGAAGTTTCTTAACAAATTAACAAACTCCATAACATATCATAATAAACTTTCTGCTAATGACAATAACTCCTGAATTAGGTTTGGGAGATTTAATACCACAGTGCAGAATATTGTATTGTAAAATGTACAAATGTACAGCCCTGAAATAGATTTAATATAACAATAACAGGATATCACAAAGTACATTAATCAGTAATAATATTGCAAATGGTTTCACCCTGTTGAAAATTCTAACTATTCTTACTGACACAGAAGTATTAAAAGAAAGATAAGAGAGAAAATGGTTTTGCCCAGTCATAAATTCATACACTGAGACACAGATATTTTTCTGTATATAATACATGCAGTTCAATGAATGCTATTCAAGGGCAACAACTCTTCAAGATACACATTCTGTTCTGAACATATTTTCTTCCATAGTCACAAGATATACATCATCATTAAAACTAATGTGCGAATATGTGCTTATCTTGGAAAAGATTTCCACACACATATCATAACATTAAATGTACAAAGACTCTGTAGTGTAGATATATTTTGTCTAAAAATAACTATTCTATGAAATCAAACTCATTAACACTGAACAAAATAATCAAATACCGGATACTAATAACTGTAAGCATAAAATGACATCAACTTTTCAATGACTATGAGAAGAATCCATTCTTAAGGTGGTTACTTACATGTATGTTTTCATATATATGTACTGGTTAGAGATAAAGTAGTGGATTGAAAATTTTAAATTGAAATAAATTGAGATACATACCTTGTTAAGTATAGATTAATGCATGCTATTGTACATACATTTTTGCATCAGGTTCATTTGAGCTATTAATAAGTGTAAGCAACAGTATAAATACAAATTTTTCATAGCAAAATATAAATCTATTCAAATATATGATAGTACAATTTTTCCATGCAGGTTCCAGCACATCCATTCATATTACTGGTCATCCCATTTCCAATAATCTAGACATTACTAAGCACTTGGCTTTCTGCACACCAGAAGGCACATAAGGCTACTATCTTGACCTTATTCCATCTTCTCCATCCTACACTTCTTTCTGCTTCTACTCTCCTTTTCCAGGCTGTTTTTGGTCTCTTTGTGCCCATTTCCCTTCTGGTGACCACGCTAATGCTATCCTACAGATGTGGTTGCCTTCCCTCTGCAGTACATGTTCTACCCAGTTCCACTGCTGTCTGTGCAGCTCATTGATGTTTGCATTGATGTTCACCTTGTCGGCTACTTTCCTGTTTGTCCCCATCTGCTGCCACCTTATCCCAGAATCCTCTGCAAGCATCTGAACTGGAATGCATCTAGTTTCTTCTCCTCTATCTTTGTCACCTTCCAACACTTCTGAAAAAAAATCAATGCAAATGACCACATAATGATACATGCAGCTTAAACAGTATGTATACTATAATAATTTCAAAGGAATGTCATATAGAATAATTTTGTTCATTTGTTTAACATCCCATTACGAATTTTTCACTCATACTGAGAAATCACCATCCCAGAAAATATAGATCTATGCTGAGTGATCAGAACCATAGCAGTGAGGGTACTTTAATGTGTCAATACCTGCTACAGCTTGGGACCTCTGTTTTTACAGGCATATGCAAATGTCCCACAATTCTTACTTCTTAATGCCAAGTGTTGGCAAAGGAACAATCACTACTTAAGTTTATGTCTTAAATTTGTGGCAGCCATGACACAAGTGGGACTCAAATTCACATCTTATTGGTATGATTGAATCAATGTTAAAAAACTGACCATACATGTATATGAAAAATATTACAATTTGAAATACTAAGAATTCTAAAGTACTTGTATTATTAACACAATAACATGTTTCCTGGTACAATGATACCAATTTACATCAGGTGACTAGTATATTTTATACAAACACTATTTGAACTTTAATATCATACATTTGTATAACAGGTATTTTCTGCGGTTCATGCTTTGCAGATTGAATTAATCCAATTGCAAAAATATATATTGATACATATAGGTATAGATGGGTATAATGCAACAGCAGAAATTGGAAACACAGAACATAATTTACAATGTTTTAGGAATCTGATCGCAAAAATTTCCACCCGCAGAAAACACCCATTATACAGTATATTCTTGCAAATCAAGCATTCTGCATACCAAAATTGGAAACACAGAACATAATTTACAATGTTTTAGGAATCTAATTGCAAAAATTTCCACCCGCAGAAAACACCCATTATACAGTATATTCTTGCAAATCAAGCGTTCTGCATACCAAATAAAGAGTTAATTAAAAGTATCACTACTACAGTTAATTAAAAGTATCACTACTCCCAAGCACAATGAAATCTATAATAATTTCCTGTTCTTCATATCTAAGCTACATTCAAATATTCAGCAGCAGAATAAAACAAGATGTGTTATTTTAAATAACATTTATGCCCCCAAACGTATTTATACTTTAAATCATATACATTATATTAACACTATAATTATGACTAGTTTAGACCTGCCCTAAAGTCAAAACCTTGAGATTGTGAAATTAACATTTTTGGTACATCCCAAATCTACATCAAGTTTTTATACAGTATCAGCAATATTAAAAACCAAATATGAAAAGAGAACTGGAATGGTAGTTATCAAGAAATTAAAAATGTTCAAAATTCACTTGAACCAATAAATGATCATAAATTATCCCACTAATTGTACACCCCAAAATAAAGTAGCACTCTGTATTATAGAAAAATAATGATGAAAAATTCTGTTCATACACTTCACTTGAGCTTTCTGGTGTTGCCTCAATCTGCTACTGGACTGACATGATGTCAAAGCTCCAAAATACATCATAGGATCAGGAACTCCTTTGCCATCTGTCTACTGAAATAAAAAAGATCCATGAAATATGTCATAACACAAATTCAATTACATGTATTACACTATGAATAATTTTAACTGTGTGACACTGTTGTCCATTCTGAATAGCTGCAATCCTTTTCACTAGCATTGAGTTTGGGATCCTCATCCAAGATGGCTGACCCACAGTACCCTTACCAACATTAATCTTATGCAGTATGAAATGAATAAAACTTGGATTTCTGTGTTCTGAATAGCTTTCTATACCAAGCAGGTCTATTTGTGATTTTAGCATGAGCTCCCATCCTTAATGAAGATATGTAAATAATGCACTATCAATGGATTATCAGATTAGTGAATGCAAATATCAAGAATTATTAAATGCATACACAAATCATTCTCTATTGGTGGGCATGTATTTTGGTTGTTGAAGTGGAACCATCTACAATGGTGGATAAGATGCTACTGATTGAGTGATGAGATGGTCCTGCTGTGTCCACTTCCTCAGATGTTGGATTTGCTTGTCCCCCATTTCTGTAATTTACAAAAAATGATGAAGAAAATCAATGTTTTATGACACTGCATTCACCAATAATTCAATAAATTTTTCTTTTAAGATATTTCAGCATATGTTTCTTTGTAATTAAAAAAGACTTTAGAAGTTCTTTAAGTCCTCTTCTTTTGCTTTTAACAGTCTGTCCCCCCCCCTTTTTTCAGTGGAAGGAAATCTGGGTTGCATTCCCAGTTATTTCTTCATTGATCATCAACTTTCTGGAAATGTTATTTGGAGGTTCAAGAGGATTAATCACTTTGTTTCCTGAAATTAAACTTTAAAGTAAAAACCTGTTCAGAATTTCTGACTTTAAAATATTTGAAATAAATAAATACTTATATTGTTCAATTGACATTACATGGAACGAGTGTGGAATTTTTATATACTTGGCTGTCACCTTCCCATTACATGCTTCATGGATGGATTTGTATAACACTTCAGCTGCTGATTTGACAATGCCCTTCCTTGTTTTTCTTTGCTATTTTGAGTTGCAGCCTGAATTATACTGGTTTCCACCTGTCTGAATATTGAGTTTGTCCTCTGATTTCACATATAAGCAAAGTGTGGATATTACTGGAGGTTTTTTAAAAAAAAAAAAAAATTTTCATATCAATATGCCTTGAAAATGCAGTGACTTTGTGTTACCATTATGACCTTGACCTTCAATTCTTATCGAATCTAATCTGAGTAGATCTAAAGATCTTTTCTTTGTCACAGATTTATAATAACCTATTCCTCTGCGTTACCACAAAATATTGATGATTTGTTGAGGTTGCCGTTGCCCACATTTCAAGAAGTAGTGATTGGGTTGTAACATGCATCATTCTAACAATATCCAGTATATTAATATCTAAAGTTGAAATAATTTTGAAACAAACTTACATTTCCATTCCACAGGCATATTTCAGAGTTATAGAAGATGTTTATTCTGATGAAAATGAAGACAGAAACAAATTCACTTGACAAGACAGTTACAATCTCCTACTATGGGATTTCTTTGTGCACCAAATTACGTAAAAATACCTATTTTGTTGTTCAGTTTTTTAAGTTGGAGTTAATGTTTGTCTTTCATGTTGTTTTTAAAAAATCATCAGCCTTCATGGAAGATCAAATCATTAAAATTGCATGTGATGCACATTATGTACTTAAAATTAGATCTCCTTTAAAAAACAACTTCAAGTCAATATGGAAGATCCTTGATAGTGGGTCCAAAATAGCTTATTTACCTTCTTCATGTTTAAGGAAACTTCCACCAAAACAACTTTATCATGCTGGATTTTTACAAAATTTACTTATTAAATTTAAAGCTTGATATAACCTTTAACATAATTACAAAGACATTTATTCTTTACAATTATATTTAGTACCTTAATTTGTTAATTCAAATTTCTCACACACACAAGTACATACAGCACCTGTGCATTTCATAAATAGTTCTGGTATAAACACTGATCAATTGGATTTAATCTAATTGTTTAATTATCAATATCATTATATTTCCTTTCACCAAATCTAATCAAGCAGTGTGTACCTCCTGCTTTCATCATAACACTACCCGTACCCACTCTGGCCTTACCCCCTCCCTCTTTCGTGTATGTTAATTTAATAAACACTTTGCAATATCAAGTTTGGGGGTGTACAAAATTATAATGACCATTTCAATGTAATGGAGTTGTAATACACCTAACAGCTTCAGATTTGCATATTTCATTCAAAAGCATAGATAATGGTAACAGTCACATACGTGATCCCACTTCTGGTGTGTCTAGGGCTCCATGCTTTCCCTACTCATAATTTTGTATTCTTCATGGGATTTATGCGATTGATCACTGTTCATCATTTTCATTTTTTTTATCCACTATAGCATTGCGAAAGAAAAGAAAAGAGTTTTTTCCTACAACGTCTCCGCTTCGTTTGTTTTTGCCGCCATTACGCACTAACATTCCGGAAAAATACTAGTAACAGAATACGTCTCCATCATTTCGTCCACTTCCGCGCAAGACTATGATTGTGTTCATCTGCCTGTGTAGCACATTCCTTGATTTTGCAAACGTAATTACTCGGTCATTTTCGCAATTTGGATGTGCAAAGGAATTCCGAGAGAAAAAATATTTAGATGCTATGGTGTAAACAAAATGAAAATCAAACTACGATAAATAGCTCCAATATTTCGTTTCCAAAGTGTAATATTTAATGGACTGATACTTTAAATAAATCAGTTTTATTAATTCAATAGCAACAAATTGTATGATAAAGCAATCAATTATTGCAATATGTATCCTCTTTCGTATTTCGAAGAGAAAAAAAAAATGAAACAAAAATCTTAAAAACAGACCTGTCATTTTACGGATACACATATCTCCTTATGAGTTCCACTTATGCCTTATATTATTACCCTTGACATAAGATGGTATGCATATTAAAAATGTTTTCTTTTTTGATCACGGAGCACGGGCGTTATATTTCTAGAAATACCTTGAATACTCAGTTATGACTGTCAACACTCGTGATTACTTCTGTCGAATTCCCTATCACAATCTCTCAAACTCACTTACCAGGGCGAGTCAATAAATAACTAGCCTATCCCATTTCCGATTGACCGAGATAGTCATGATTTTTATGCGTTGTTTCAATACATGTTTTATTCTTGGGTACAAAATTGCATTCTTATCGAGTCATTCGTTAATACGATATTGAACGCGAAACATTGCTAGTGACGTTTTTCATCTAAAGTTGATTACCGTGCTGTAATTGGGTTCTTGTATTTAAAAGGTAAACGAGCAAGGAAATACACGGCGAGTTAGCCGATGTTTTGGGGTCTACTGCACTATCTTATGCTCGGGTTAAATTCTGGGTAGGGGAATTCAAACGCAGTAGAACGTCTTTAGAAGATGAAGCCAGGTCTGAACGCCCACTGGATGCCACCGACAAAGAAATGTGTAACAAAGTTCAGGGTCTGGCGTATTCTATTACTCGAATTCAGGTGGAAGAAATAGCGCAGGCATTAGGCATTTCACATGGTAGCTTTTCAGCAATCTTACATGATCGTTTAGGTCTACGGAAGTTAACATGTTGGGGCCCCAAATCCCTCAGCGATGAGCAAATGACAACCAGGGCATCGGTATGCAGCGCCTTGTTGAAGCGCATTAAGTCAAACGATTAATTTCTTTTGCGTCTGATGACTGTAGATGAGAGTTGGGTTCATTATAATGAACCAGAGAATAAAGCTCGGAGTCGTCAGTGGGTAGGACCGGGGTCCCCATGGCCAAAGATGTTCAAGACGCAACCATCTGCTGGCAAGGTGATGACCACGATATTTTGGACTTTTTACCCGAG
The DNA here is from genome assembly GCA_024699665.1 of Ostrea denselamellosa. NCBI lineage: Eukaryota > Metazoa > Mollusca > Bivalvia > Ostreida > Ostreidae > Ostrea > Ostrea denselamellosa. The sequence goes on along the minus strand of JAMZEH010000019.1, from coordinate 10,622,353 downwards.
AGAACTACAATAACTGGACTGTAATATGCAAACTTGCTAGACTAGTTGAGAACCGCCATCCGTGAAAAACGCCGTGGTAAACTCTCTAAAGGTGCTTTGCTGCAATTGGACAACGCGAGAGTCCACACTTACAAAGTTGCAATGGATGCTGTAGAGCGAAACGGGTAGGAATTAATACCACATCCTGCCTGTTCGTCTGGCCTAGCTCCTAGTCACTTCTTCCTACTCCCAAACTTCAAAAGGATATTCGTGGACGTCATTTCCGATCTGACGAAGAAGTGACGGCAGTTGAGGAGTGGGTCAATGGAAAGGACCCTGACGTTTTTAGTTCTGGGCTGATGGCTCTTGAACACCGTTGGCCTAAGTACATTACACTAGAGGGCAATTACATCGAAAAAGAAGAGGTGGATCTCAACCGGAAATAAGTTAGGCTGGTTACTTATTGACTCGCCCTCGTATATATAGAGAGCCGGGCTACAATGGGACATGTCGTATCTATTTTCGTATTTGATGATCCGAGTAAATAAATGAGCTTGAACTTTGCATGACTTGTACATTAAATATAACTTTAGTTTTATGTAAATTAAATCTATAACTGTTTTAAAATCTGTTGTTTTTTAATTTTGTACATTAAATCTATAATGATTGTTTTTGATGTAGGAAACCAACTGTGTGGATTTCAGGTTGAGAGATTTTAGGGTGAATTACACAGACATCCATGTAAGAAATATGATAAAAATAACAAATCCCCAGAAGGGAAAGTATAAACACGATTGTATCGGCAGTGAGACCACGGAAACCTCGGTTCAATTTAATATTGTATTATTGAACTGCAGTACCACTCCCGGCGGAATTCAAGTTTCGTGGGACTTTGGAGATGGCGATACTTTAAACGAAAATCTTGCTACATTTCAGAAATCACATGTCTACCCAAAACGTGGACAGTATAGTTTTTTGGTCACATTTTCAAATGGTACTGATGCACACAATGAAACAGGAACCGTCTACATTGGAATAGCTCAGACATTTTCAATTTCTCCTTTAAATGTCACTGTTGGAAGCCAGGCGTGCTTCAGTACAACAGTTCACGCAGGACTACTGGACAGAGTTCAGGTGTACAATTACTACACAGATAATGGTTTCTTAACATCCACTACGTCGACACAAATTTGCCATACATTTACTTCACCTCACATTCACATACCTTATGTATACGTCCACATCAAGAACGGTCTTCAGGAGGTCTTATATTCAACCATCCAAATGGCTGTTGACTATGATCTATCAGGAGGTCGACTGGCATTAGTCTCCTCAAACAATCCGGTACATCTTCCACCCGGAAGTAATTCTTTAACAATGCAAGTTCAGTCTTCCTTCACCATAGGGGTTGCTACTTGTAATGTGACGTCAGGGGACAAAGTAAACAGAACCGTTTTTACCTTTGACAATGATTTTAGGAGCATGTCTTTGTCAATCACTTACAGACACTATTCTCTAGGAACGATGACAGCAACTGCCTATTGTTTCAATAGCATCTCAGAATTCTCAACCGAACACCAATTTGAAGTTGTCAACCCATGTTTTCGAGTTGATGAACGCTTTGACAGACAATATTCTATGCCCGATACGCCATTAGAAGTTCCTGTTACAGACGATCTACTGTTATACGCGAGGAGTGTGATGATTTGCAATGAAATAGCGTCACTTAATTGGACTGTTGAAGTCGCCAACAATCAAAGACAGATCATAAATTATGACATTAACAAGGCTGATCCATCTACAAATGTATTACTTATTCCAAGATACTCACTCACCGCGGATTTATACAAGATCACTTCGTTTGTTACTATTTCGTCAACTAGTTTGGATGAATATACTTTTGTGAAGTTTGTTCTTCCACCCCCAACAGCGTTTATCAAAGGTGGCAACAATGTAATTGCGAAAGAGAAAAAGAACACACAAATAAAATTGGACGCCGAAAACTCTTACCAACAACAAATAGGAGATGGAGAGAACCTAACCCATAACTGGATTTGTAGCAGGTAATAGAAAAGACATATATTATTACATTCATTTCTTTTCTTATTTAATTATTTAAAGTTATTTAGCGTGGTCTCGATTGTACCGATGTAAACACAATAACATGTATCAACCATGAAGTCGCCTACGGACGTGATATGAAAAAGTGTTCGGAAAGCGCACTGGCTGAACGATCCGGGTTCGATCCCCATGGTTTGTTTGTTTGTTTGGGGTTTTTTGGGTTGTTTTTTCCGTGTTTTTTTACGGTGGTTGTTAATATGAGAGGGTATGGGGCTATTCCACTCAAACACGTGAGTTCTCTACTGACAGTCCGGCCTCCTCCTACCCTAATGAACCAATCGTGCAACTCTCTAAAAGATGCAAAACTTGGTAAAGGACACAACTGAAAATAAGTCTAGTATCATGCTTCCATTGGTTATCCGTTATTATGGCACTTTCCATTTAAACCGAGTAAAGATTTATTTCTTTGTTATATGGGACCGAGTAAAGATTTATTTATTTGATATATGGGGCCCTTAGAGAAACCATTAAGCAAGACGTAGCCGAGTCTATTATATTTTGTTTTATGGATCCCATATACATGTTTACATATTTCCCCCGGAATCTATCTCTCCCATGATGAGTGTGATACAAAAAATAAACAAGTGGATCACAGGCCTTATCTGTAAACTGTGTAATACGGTAGTTAATAGTATCACTAGTCATAAGAGATATGAAATGTACAATAATTTTTCCTGTTCCGAATATCTAAGCTAAATTTTAATAATCAGTATAAAACAAGATGTGCTCTTGTGACATAAATGCCTCGGAAATACCCATACTGATGAAAGACTTTACATAATATAAGTTATATCAAATCTATATGAAAAGGTGAAGATAACTAACAGTATTCAATTTCGTAATTCCCATAACAAATATAAATCAGAGAGGTGGGTAAACACGTACCCCTGGACATACCAGAAATGGGATAAACATCCCCTGTCGACCGGTCACACTATGACTATTTTGGACCCACCCTAGATTTAGGGGTTGCACATTTCACAATTTTGGTACATTTCTCTCTGCTTTTCGTAGATAGAATTTAATTCCAGCGAAATTAAGGATTTTGTCAAATGATGAATACAATTACTACGAATATTGTAGCCCCGCCCTAGAACGAAAATCTAAACCCCCGGGATCATGAAATTGACAATTTAAAAAAAGACTACCTGCTCTTTCAAAGTATTCACTTCGTTTCAATTTACTATCTGTTATGTTAATGTTTCACAAATAATACTGTATTCCAAATTTGGCTGTGCCCTAGTGTCAGAACCTCTACCCCGGGGATCATAAAATTTACAGTTTGATAGAGGCCTTCCTGCTCTATATCCCTGTGCATTTAGTATTTCTTCAGATGTGTGGTTATAGAGAGGAGTTTTGAAAATTTGTCAATTTGTGGCAGTTTCGATCAACTCCCGAGGCGCTGGGATTGCAGGAATTCAGAACATTTACCATTTATGTCATCCTTGTTTCAAAAATGAATCTTTATCGTTCCTACCCCTTATGGGGCCTTGATATAAACACGTGTATATGTAGATGTTGATTTTGAATTCAACTGCGTTTTAGAAAAAAAAACTACAAGTAAAAGCCTCGTTTTAACATTGGTAATCGCCAAGTTAAGTTGGAAAGACGAATTCGGTTTGTTAATCTTGCCATCCTGAAAGTCGTCCACAAATTTAAAGCTTTGTACAGCATTCATTTCACGTGACAACCCATCAGTCTACTAGTAGTTTCCCTTTCCTGTGATACTGTGTTGTATCGTTAGTTCTTTCTATATAATACAAGCAATAACAAACGACGGTGAAATCTTACTGATGTCAGCTACTTGGATGATATACATACACCCGTATGTAGGAGGAGACTTAATGTATTGTACATTTTGGTCACTCAGTCAACCTTGTGCAACGGATATCAAGCACATCCCTGGTTCAGCAGGTTAGTATAACTCAAGTCAAGGTCACCACCAGGCCAGAAAGATTTTAACCGTCCTCCACATCTAGATACCATATCCGTTACGACATGTAACGGGTGTGACCGGTCAGCAGAGGATGCTTACTCCTCCATGGCACCTGATCTTCCATTACATGCCTTAATAATTTAATCCATCTTTTTTTCTTCTTCTATTTTATAAACATTTGACTTCAATGTCCTTACAATAAAGCAATTCTTCAGATTTTGAGCGAAATTTTATTTTGGTGTTGTGTAATTTAGCGAGATGAGAAATATTGTGATATGACATTTGTTTGTAGGTCACTTGTTAATAAATCATTCTATATACAATTACATCTAGATCTGATGGTGGAAGGGTAAAAGACTGCGAGAGCAACAATGAAAGTAAATGGACATTAAAGATGGACAAAAAGGTGACATATAACATAACAGTTACCGTCAAAAATGATCTAAGGATGTCCGTGTTTTCCCAGACTATAACGAGAGTAAAACATTATACTCCCGTCATCACCGTAAGGTAAGTTTTGCCTGGCTAATACGTTTTTCTATTCCATTTTCAGCTATTTTGTAAAACTCGAGTTGATTTTTCCGTAGGGTAGTTGGGTTACATTACCATTTCTAGTGAAATCAATTCGATGATTCAAAGGAAACGACAAAACTGAAGTTAATGTGTTTAGACTAACTCTGCCTGATATATGTACTAGGGACACTTTTTAAGTTCGTAGAGTAAGCCTATAACTTTTTAACGCGATTATGAAGTTGCACGATTTTTTATACAGAACTTGCGCAATCATTCCTCTCTCGAACGGTATCACGGTATGCGGCGCACGAGGTCCACGTGCGCGCTGCACTGGGTATTTTCATACACTATAGTCAAATATAGCGTTCAATATGGATGGAAAAATCTCTGAACAGAGGGTATATTGTAATATTCGAGCACACCTCGGGTTTCCGTCAACGGAAATTCATGCTGATTTGCAAAAGGTTTATGAGAATGGTGCTTTAAAATATGCTACAGTTTGCAACTGGGTACGTCGTTTTAATGATGGTCAGAAGTCAATTGAAAATGACCCTCGAGTGGGTAGGCCGGTTTCCGTTTTGACGGAAAAGAACGTTGCTACTGTGGAAACGTTAATTGAGGAAGACGCACGTTATACCGTGCAAGAGATAGAAGAATTAAGTGGCATTCATTCGTCAAGTGTTTTGAAGATCTTACGTGAACGACTTGGGCTACGTCAGATCTGCGCGCGCTGGGTGCCCCATTTCCTCACTGACGAGCAGAAACGAAGTTGGGGTAGACTTGCATCGCAAGTTATAAAAAAATATGCTAAATATGACCCACGTTGTTCGAAAGAGATAGTTACAGGTGATGAAACCTGGATCTATCATTTTCAACCCGATTCTAAGGCCAAATAAGGTTGGGTTTCATCTGAGGGCGACAGACCTGTCATTGCGCGCCGTTGCAAAACATCAAATCGCATGTTGTATGCGATATTCTTCGATTCGAAAGGTCCAGTCCTTCACATTCCAGTCCCAAAAGGTAGTTCTGTCACTGGAAAGTTTTACAGAGAAAGTGTCCTTACTCAACTTGTTGATTTCAATCTGAAACGCAGACCGCACACCGGTGTCATCAAGTTACTCCGTGATAACGCACCGGCCCATACATCCGCTATGATACAAGAATATCTGAAAGAATCTGGGCTCGATGTCTTAGATAATGCCCCATACAGCCTTGACCTGTCCCCCTGTGACTATTGGTTGTTCCCAAGACTAAAAAGGAAATGCTGGCAGGGTACTGCTTTGAATCCCGTTGTCGTATAGGCAGTGCGGTCTACCAGTGTCTGCAACATATACCTAAAGAGGAGTACCGGGCGGCGTTCTGGAAATGGGTAGATCGGTGTAAAATATGTGTTGAGGCAGACGGGGCATATTTCGAAGGTCTTAGATAAATAAAATTTTGATATTTCAAGCGGTTTTAAAAAACCGCCCTACTCTACGAGCTTAAAAAGTGTCCCTCGTAGTACATATACACTTAGCAATGGGTGTGTGTGTGTAATAAACATTAAACGAATTATTCGACAGGTATTAAGAAATGGATTCACAAAACTCGATCTTTTATTATTATCATTATTATCTTTAGTTTATTTTTTTCTCGATTTCCTGCAATACTTAGATTTTAGAGAATCTTAAATGTTTTGCACACCTGATTAGAAATTTATGGATATTAACCGAGCTTGCATAGAAGTATTGGGTTTTCTCAAGATGAAATAAGATTTAAAATTCAAGGAAACGGTTGAAACATTTTTTTCCGAATCCTTGGTTTGAACATTTAATTATTGTATAATTACAATGGGATTTAGTTCTAAACACTTAGGCCGCCCTCACCTACAGACACGGCAATAACATAAATACATGCATATCATAATATGCATGTTGACTGTATAAGATATGCTACTGGCAAACAAGTTGATGTTACAATGGGGTTTCAACGATCTCGTTTAAGGTCAGCATTTCACAGATTCTATTGTCGTTATAACGATCTTGTTTGCCAATACAACCTTAAATTGAATGCTGTCTGGCGTGTTTCTTTCTAATACTTTGGCAGACCTTGACTCAATACCAATAGTTTGGCCGTTCTTGACACAATGCCAATAGTTTGGCCGTTCTTGATCAATAGATTTTGGTTATGGATTACTTCGTTTACCTGATGAAGATACAGAGCTTACAGCGCATGTGTCCGGTTGATATGGGATGCTTACTCCTCCTAGGCACCTGATCCCACCTCTGTTATATCTAGGGATTCCCGTTTGCCCAATTCTCTAATTTGTATTCCATATTGGATTTATGAGATTAATCAACATTTCCTTATCTTCGCCTATTCATGGCGACTATATAAGATCAAATGTGAATACGAATATACCGTACTGGATATTGAACCCATTTGCATTTAAATATACCTTTCTAGTCTGCAAGGTATTTGTACCATTTGCTTATATCGCAATAAAATATTGTTTACTTTAATTACCAACGTCCGACTATAATGCTTCTCGGTCACATAAATAACGCTAAAATGTTCACGGTTCTTGTATATTTTTGATAGATTATAATGATCAGTTTTAGTGTGGATTTAGGCCTATGCTCGGCGCTTACGGCCTTTTAGCAGGGGGTCTTTATCGTGCGATACCTGCTGTGACACGGGGCCTCTGTTCCGAAGGACTCCCCCATTTAGTCGCCTCTTACTACAAGCAAGGGTAATGGGGAGGATCCCTACGGGATAGTAGACAGTGAGGCTCACATAGCATGACCACATAAAGAGTAGAAATTCATATAAATAGGCGAAAATTATCGAAACTGTGTTTTCTGTTCGAATGGGACTTTCGTAAAGTTTTGACATATGTGTTTTAGAAATTTTTTTTTGTTATCAAAATGTTTAGACGACGACGCAAGAATACAGATGAATCGTGCGCAAACAAATGCGCTGTAAGTGGAAGGTTTTTATAAAGAGTGAATCTATAGGCCTCTGGCTAAAGTGCTACATAATAATTCACTTCCAAATTGCAAGGAATGAAGAAAATAAACGTTTATCATTAAATTTCAATATATGATAGAAGACGTGTCTTGCAGCAAATAATTTATGGCAATACCCTTGATCGTTTCGTCATGCATCACCGTCGGTAAACGGGAGACACCTGTTCATTTTTCGTGTGTATTTAAAAAATAACAAACCAATGTCGGATTCATCCCAACAGTTTAATATTATATTTGCCCTCCATTTTAATCACTAAACCGAGTATTGCGCCGTTATGTATTGGAGCTTGTACATGTAAAACACTTTCGTGTTTCTCGATATCTCTACAACCATAAAGTGAGTGTTTCTAACTTCATTCAATCTTCCTGTTATTTTGGTTTGTTCAGAATAAAGACGTATTACATATTAATATAGACGGTCGCGGTAGCTCAGTGGTTAGAGCGTTCGCTTCGTAACTGGGAGGTCGTGAGTTCGAGCCCCGCTCGTGCCATGGCAGCGTCAAACCTAAGACGAAAAATAGGTAGTGATTGCTCCTTCGCCAAACGCTCGGCATTTAGAAGTGAGAATCACGGGTCTTTCGGATATGACCTTAAGAACGGAGGTCCCGTGTCACGCTAGGCGTTGGCATGTTAAAGAATCCTCACTGCTATGGCCTTGAGCGCTAAGCATAGGTCTAAATGTGTGGTACTTCACCTACAGCTGGTGACGTCTCAATATGAGTGAAAACGTCTCGACGGGACGTAAAATAAACAAACAAACAAACATGTTAATAGACTTCCTCTCTTTTTTAAAGGAGTGTACGTCAGCAATTTTACTGACCTAATAAACTCCAGAACTATTCAAGGTAGACTTGCGTGAATCAAGATATCGTCAAAATAACTGAAGACCAATATTTTCATGATGTTTAAAATACTTGGACAATGTTACCGAATGTTCTTTTACCGCTTACTGTAATATACGTACATTTGACGAATACACTATCCATGTATTTCTATACACCACACGAATTTCATGATACATGTATATTTCAAAATTCATTCCCATTCGCGCCGGTTGCAACTAGTTTATGAATGATTTTATAATATATTTAATTCAGTTTTTCGACGTGTTTGTTTCCGTAACACGATATTCTGTAATTAATTACATCCATGGCTCGGTTTTTGTCATTATTTCAGAAGGAAATATATGTCTTACATAAACGAATTATATGATCCAGTGAAATAAATGAATAACAAGAGGTCCATGGGCCACATCGCTCTCCTGATTCACCTAGGTAGGCCCTGCTGTTGTTATGATTTTTAAAAGATTTTTTTATCAATTTTTATTCCCATGGAAAAATTGTGATCCCATATTGTGCCCTAACCTAGTCCCAAAGGATCACAATATTAACTGAAAATGAATTCACATCAAACAGAGATGCCTCAACACCAATATGACGTACATGACCGTGCTGTTCTGGATATGATCGAGATTATAGATCATTGTATGATATGAAAGACCTTGTCATAAGTAATCTCATTATAAAACATGAATGCCCTATCTTACATTATGGTTCAGGAGATATTGAATATGTCAGATTTCTTAAAAAAGTATTTCAAATTTCCAGATCAATGTCACAAGGCTAAACACCAATGTATAACAAGATCTTGCCATTAAGAATCTATATACTAAATACGAAAAGTCTACCTTGAATAGTTATGGAGATATTGATTAGGTCAGATTTCTTTAAATCGGAAGTGGGGGTTACAATTTCCATAAGACTATATCGCCAGGGCCTGTCATAAAGAATTTATAGACAATATATGAAAGCTTTACTTTGAATAGTTTTAAACGTACTTAATAGGTCACGTTTTCTTCAAAGTAGGTCAAATTTCAAGGTGAAAAGTCATAGTATGATATGAAAGGTCTTGCGATAAAAAGTTCAATACGAAGTATGAAATATCTTAAATAGTTCAGGAGATAATGAATGAGTCAGAGATATATAGGTAATATTCCAAATTCCACGTCAATTGTTAAAATCTTCACAAAATAATTTGGTCTTGCCATAAGGAATCTATTTACAAAATATGAAAGTCCTATCTTCAATAGTTCAGGAGATACTGAATAAGGCAGGGATGTTTTAAAGAATGGGTCAATCTTCAAGGTCAAAAGATCAAACACCATTGTGTACAAGGTCTTGCCATACGAAATCTAGATACAAGATATGAAAGCACTACTTAAGATAGTTCCGGATATATTTAATACTTTATGTTTTCTTATAAGTAGGTCAGTCTTTGAGTTTAAGGTCACACGGTCAAAGGTCATGATATGAAATTAAAGATTTTGATATAACAAATATACTTACAAGATATGAAAGATCTACCTTAAACATATTGAATAGGTTAGGTTTTATTAATAGAAGGTCAGACTTCACGGTCACAAGATCACACATATATACAAAATATGTATAATACAAAAAATGAAACCTCCGCTTAAATAGTTCAAGATATATCTTTAAATATTTTCCTTTATATGAAATTTTGATCCCAGTTGTGGCTCCAACTAACCCCCGGGAACCATGATGAGCACAAACTTGTATCTAGTTATACATCAGCAAGCTTTTTTGACCCAGTGGTTTTAGAGAAAAAAAAAATCCTTATATATTTGCATGTAAAATTTTAATCACCAGTTGGGACTCCACATGATCCCTGAGGGTTATGATTTTAGCAAACTTGAATTTGCACCGTGTCGGGCAGTTTTCATGCAAATTTGCACCGTGTCGAGCAGTTTTCATGCAAATTTGCACCGTGTCGAGCAGTTTTCATGCAAATTTGAACTTTTCTGACATTGTGGTTCTTGAGAAACTTCTAAAAGATTTCCCCATATATTCACACATTAAACTTTAATCCCCTATTATGCCTCCAATCTACACCCGTGAACATGCTTTTACCAAACATAAATCTGCATTATATCGGGAAGAGTTCTTGTAAATATGAACTATTCTGGCCCAGCGAGATTTGAGAAGAATTTTAAAGATTTTCCTTACATATTCGCATGTAAAACTTTGATCCCGTATTATTGTCCCAAACTACCTGAGGTGAAGGGTGGTAGGCATGATTTTAATAAATTTAAATCTGCATTATCTTAGGGAACTTTCATGTAAATTTGAACTTTTCTGGCCCAGTAGTTCTTGAGAATAATAATTTTCAAAGATTTTTCCTTTATATTTGCACAAAACTTCGACTCCTTATTGTGGTCCTACACTAACCCGGGGACCATGATTTTAACAAACTTAAATCTGCATCATATCTGGAAGCTTTCATGTAAATTAGACCTACTCTGACCCAGTGCTTCTTAACAAAGATTTTTAATGACACCCCCTATTGTTGTTACTATCTCCCCTTTGAAAGGGACATGACCCTTCATTTGAACAAACATGAATGACCTTTACCCAAGGATGATTTGTACCAAGTTGATTGAAATTGGGCTACTGGTTCTGAAGAAGTTGATTTTTAAAATTTGTCAGTGTATTTTTGCTATTTCGTTATTGTCTCCTCTTCCCCTTCATTTGAACAAACTTGAATACGCTTGACCAAAGGATGCTTTTCATCATGTTTGGTTGAAATTGGCCTAGTGGCTCTGAAGAGGATTGATTGATTAAATAGTGTTTAACGTCCCGCTCGAGAATCTTTCACTCATATGGAGAATTCACCATTGCCGGTGAAGGGCTGCAAATGTCGGCGCTTATGGCCCTTGAGCAGGGAAGGATCTTTTACGTGCCACACCTGCTGTGACATGGGACCTCGGTTTTTGCGGTCTCATCCGAAGGACCGCCCCATTTAGTCGCCTCTTACTACAAGCAAGGGGTACTGAGGATCTATTCTAACAACCCGGATCCCTACGGGGTCTCTGGAGAAGAAGCTGAAAATGTGAAAGTTTACAGATAGACGGACGACGGACAACGGGTGATCAGAAAAGCTCACTTGAACTTTCAGCTCAGGTGAGCTAAAAACCGACAGTTCAGTCCAATGTGAATTAGACTGATAAAATTCCTCGTAAGATCACCAATATTGGTATTCACAACTTCGTGATGTGACTTTAATTTTATCAATGTACCATATATTTTATACGTTTTATATATAACTTAACATCTGTTTACTAGCTTCGGTGGCGATTCAGGATTTCCGAAAAATTAGGGGGGCGCACATGTGAAAATCAAGTATTAGTTAAAATACTCAGCCATTTGGGTGCCATATCTGGAGTTTTACTCCCTTTATTTTGTGGTGAAAAGAGGGATGAGGATGGGCTCTAAACCCGCCACTGAGTTTTACATTCATATTTACTAACTTACATACTAGTATATAGGACTGCATACCATTATAATTTTACAGCACGTTGCGTGCGCCCTTCTTGGCAAATAGTCCATCACTTGACTTAGACCACAGGCAAAGCAAAAAACTCTTTGATCATATTTTTTTTTACATTCAGCACGGAGATACCTAAAGATTATTTGACTTTCTATGCTGCTAATCCTTGTTTCATGAGTTCGTTGGGTCACATTGTTACGTCTTGTGACTCTTTGCAGTTTATCCACAGTGCGCAATAAGGAATTTCACTTCGTACCTTTTTGCACTTATTATTATAATTACGTCATTTATTATCACCTCGAGCATTGTGAATCAGCTCTTTGGACAAAATTAGTTTTATATAGGAATACATTGGATTAAAAACGCAGAAACTATAAGGGTACAATTTTCCAAATTAGTATGCAAGCATGTAAATTCAATTTTGTTCACTCTATGAGCACCGGAGCCAAAGACGGGGAAATTATAGTGGGTTTTTTTTTTGTGTTCTTTTTTTTTACTATTACTCAGTGGATAGAGCTTTCGCTTCGTAACCGGGAGGTCATGAGTTCGAGCTCCGCTCGTGCCATGGCAGCGTCAAACCAAGGACGAAAAATAGGTAGTGATTGCTCCTTCGCCAAACGCTCGGCATTTAGAAGTGAGAATCACGGGTCTTTCGGATATGACCTTAAAAACGGAGGTCCCGTGTCACGCTAGGCGTTGGCACGTTAAAGAACCCTCACTGCTATGGCCCTGAGCGCTAAACATAGGTCTAAATTTGTGGTACTTCACCTACAGGTGGTGACGTCTCAATATGAGTGAAAAATTCTCGACGGTACGTAAAACAAATAAACAATCAATCAATCAACTATTACTATTCTAAAGTATGAGTATCCGTTTATAAACATATTTTGACTCTGATAAGCATATTGGCCCATATGAGCGTCTTGCATGTCAAATCATATTGCTTTATGTATACATGCAGGTGCTTGTTCAACTGTGGACGAAGGGCTGTTGTCTCAAAGCGAATTATTTACAGAGCGGATTGCCACGATTGTAAGGCTAGAAGGAAATACTACTTATGGAATCTTACACGCGCTGATGGAAGTAATGTTGTAAACAACTGGGCTTTAAACAATGGTATGAAAAACTATTGTAATGAATAAATGTTTCTGTTAGGTGTTAATACAATAATGGAAGCAGAGAGAAAGAGAGAGAGTACTTTGCATATCATCATATTGCTCCCTTGCTTCCAGTTTTTACACATTTCTCATAAAACAAATAACGAACAATCTCTCCTTATATTTACATTCCTTTTAACGTAAATGACATAAACAATCTATCTATTCATTTACCTCATACAAATAACTTTAACAATTTATCCTTATATTTACATAACACAAATAACATAAACAATCTATTTAATATTTGCATAACATAAACAATCTATATTTACATTTCTGAATTTTCATCTCGTTTCTTTTTTTGTTTTCTTTTTTTTTATTTTTATGTAAAGTTGAAAGGTCACTTACGTGGCGTGCAACAGATTTTGTTCTTTTTATTAACATTTGTAACCAATAAAATATTATTGCTTTTAAGAACGATGGCTTAAAATTAACATTTGTTTCCGTAATCATTAAACCTTTTTTTTCAAAGTCACTCAAAACAGGATAATCATAATCAATGAAAAAGTTCTTGGAGAGGGCGTTAAGTATAATTTATACGTCACTCAAAACGAGAAGTGGTCACGCTGCACACGGTTTACGAAATGGCGGTGGTGCAAAACATCTCGAGGAGTACCAAGTAAAATTTCTGTTACCATCGAAGTTAACAACCCTCCACCAAACGGAGCCTGTCAAGTGAAACCACCTTCAGGTTTTTATAATCCTATTTGTGTAAACGCCACTGTATACAGGGTTATTTTCGTCCCGTTTTATTTTCGCTGTTCTACACTTGCAGACGAATTTCGTTTTAAATTCTCCCAGACACAGTTGAGCTAAATGAGAGAATTTCAAAACGGCTTCGTCCAGTTTTGAATTCACCCACTGACAACGAGGGCCAATAAAAACGGGGGACCTCTGTATACAGCATATAAATGGTCAATATTCTGTGCTTTTAAATCATTTTCCATAAAATTGCTCATCTTTATTCTTTTATATTGGTTGCTGAAAAGAACAAATAAAAACTACTTTCAGGATATGCACTGACCACTGAATTCAGTGTAAATTGTTCTGAATGGATGAACTCTGAAAAGTTCGGCCATCCATTGTTGTACGTATACAAAGCTCGTTATTGGGCCAGTGACGGGATAACCAACACTAGTTTCTTCAGCGTACTGTACAGTGGATGTAAGTATCATTTCTTTTCATCAAAATATTTCAGGGATAATATAATTGATAATTTCAAATATATGCATCTATAATAATTGTAGTTTTATTGAATATTTCTATAATACTAAATTAGAGAAGATTGCGTGGGTTTCCTTATTTCAAATATTGCAAAACCTTTAGGCCTCCTTTTTTTTAACCTGACCTGAACGAAAGGCGCAAGTGCGCTCTTCTGGTGAAAATTTGTCCGTTGTCTGTCGGTAAATTTTCCTGAATTTCATCTTCTAAAGAACCATTGGCCCAATGTCAACAGAGTATCCTTGGGAGAAGTAGGTTAATGCTTGTTGAAGAAGGGCAATCTTTCATTCAAGGGAGATAATTAAGAAAACGCAAAACTTGGTTCTGGTCATTTAAAATATGTACTGAGCCCGAAAGGATAAAACTTATGTGTGGAAGCTTTCTGATATAATTAAAATTCAAGTTTGTCAAATCATAGCCCTCAGGGGTAGGGTGGTACTACAGTAGGGGATTTATCCCGTGAGGATCCAGGTTAGAATAGGTCCCCAGTACCCCTTGCTTGGCATAAGGGGCGATTGAATGGGGCGGTCCTTCGGATAAGACAGCAAAAACCAAGATCCCAAGTCACAGCAGGTGTGGCACGATAAAGATCCCTCCCTGCTCAAAGGCCCTAAAAACCGAGCATAGGCCTAAATTTTGCAGCCCTTCACCGGCAATGATGACGTCTCCATATAACTGAAAAATTCTCGATCGGGACGTTAAACACTACACAATCAAAACAAAAAACTTATGTGAAAGCTTCCTTAATGAGAGGAGATTCAACATTGTTTAAATCATGGATTCGAGTGTAGAATGGGACCACGATTGGGAAACAAAGTTTTATATCGGAATTTATTGGGGAAACTCCTCTAAATATCTGCAGGGCCATGAGTACTCATGTCAATATGCAAGCATATTTAGGTAATGCTGATTTAAATTTATTCAAATTATGGCCTCAGGGAGGTAGGGGGACATTAAAGGACCATATTTTGTACATAAATTAATTTTGTGTTGAATTATTGTTTATTCTATTTAAATTTTGTTTGATGAAAGCTATAGATCAACCAGGTCATGATTTGTCATACTTTTTATGCAAGCATCTTCAGGTGATGCAGATTCAATTTTCTGTACATTATGTCCAGAGAAAGAGGTTAGGATGGGGACTCAGTAGAGGATCACAGTTTAACATTGGTTGTTTGTATATTGTTTATCGTCCCGCTGGAGAATTGTTCACTCATAAATATGTATAGGAGGCCTCCGTAGCCGAGTGGTTAGAGCATTGCGCTCAAAATCACAAGGCCTCTCACCTCTAGTCGGAGCGGGTTCGATTCTCGCTCGCGCCGATATATGTGAGAAAGTTTGTCAGTTTACTGGAAGGTCGGTGGTCTCTTCCCGGGTGCATTGTATCTGGGTTCTCTCCTTCACCTACAAAAACTGGACGCCACCAGATAACTGAAAAATTGTTGAGTGTGGCGAAAAACAACAACAATCAATCATAAATATGTATATCATCATGTATAAATTCTGGAATAATTCATGATAAAGTAACTAATAAAACGATATATTTATTAGCACGTATTATAAATCCAAACATGTAAAAATATATTCATGTTAGATGAAAGCTCGACCAGAAATTTGAGGCTGCCAGCTGGACCTGACGAGACTTCCGGCGAAGTACAGATCCACGTTGAGGTGTATGATTATCTTGGTGACTTTGGAGAATGGTCTTATAATGTGACGGTAGGCTTTCTGAGTCCAGAATATCAATTCGTCAACGGCATTGTCCTGAGGGTTTAGTCATCATAAAAATTCAAATCGAAATTATTTCTTAAAGTATCGTGCGACCACTGCAATTATGTGCAAATTTTGCATGAAGAATTTATGCATAAAGATAATTTGTTTCTGTAGGTTTATCCATTGAATGACACTAGGACTGCAGACGAGGATCGTAAATTCAACGTTATTTTTGAAGAATTTGATAGGATTAACAATTTTGAAATACGGAACAGAAACCATCTTTCACAATTACTCCTAATCATGTCAGTTTCCTCAATGTTTACCAGCAAATTATCGGTAAGGATAGGTGCTGTTTTATGTTTTACTTTCTGATAATTTAAAACTAATGAACTTGTTTGTGAAAGAGCTCTCACAGAATAGAGAACAACACATCTAAATTCAATTTATTCTTGTGACATCATCCCTTTAAGGTTTTTATCTTTCTTTTTGTTATCTTTTTTTTTTTATCTTTTATTTATTTATTTATGTATTTATTTATTTATTTATGATTATTAGTATTATTTGGTTTTGGTTGTATCCATTCTTTGACATTATAAAATTGGAATGTGTCCATTTTTAAAGTGTCATTCTCTAATATCTTTTAATTTCCTCAAATCTGAAAGCTCAAGTTAGCTTTTCTGATCACCCGTCATCCGTCGGTCTGTAAACATTTACCAACTTTACACAAAACATTACTAGCTTACGGGGATTCACGTTTATACAAATAAAAGACACAATAGAGTCCTTCACATCTGCTTAGTACTTAGATTATAGATATTTTATTGAAAATATGTGTTAACGGCAAACTAACAATTCAACTTTATAATAAACGAGATTATTTCACCTTCTCCATCGCCAACTTCCGATACTTATTTAGCACCATCACCTGCATATGGTGTTTATATGAAAAGGCTAAGGGAACGAACAGTACTCAATCTTGCAATTCCTATAAAAGATACAAATCAGAGATGGGCAAACACGGGCCCCTGGACATACCAGAGGTGGGTACAAGTGCCTAGGAGTAATAAGCATCCCCTGTCGACCGGTCACACCCGCCGTAAGCCTTATATCTTGATCGCGTAAACGGAGTAATCTGCAGTCTGTATCAGTGCCAAGAACGACTTAACAATTGGTATGATTGATTGTTTGATTGTTTTACGTCCCGTCGAGGATTTTTCACTCATATTGAGACGTTACCACCTGTAGGTGAAGTACCACAAATTTTGACCTATGCTTAGCGCTCAGGGCCATAGCAGTGAGGGTTCTTTAACGTGCCAACGCCTACCGTGACACGGGACCTCCGTTTTTAAGGTCATATCCGAAAGGCACGTGACTCTCACTTCTAAATGCCGAGCGTTTGGCGAAGGAGCAATCACTACCTATTTTTCGTCTTAGGTTTGACGCGGCCATGGCACGAGCGGGGATTGAACTCACGACCTCCCGGTTACGAAGCGAACAACAATTGGTATGAAACACGTCAGACAGCATTTTACCAAATGGAAGGTCGTACTGGCAAACTAGATAGTTACATGTATAAAGATCACAGAATTTGCGAAATGCTGACTTTAGACGAGACTGTGCTAACCCCTGTAACATCAACTTCTTTGTCAGTAGCCTGTTTCGATTTGAAAACTGATCAAATGCAGAAGAAGCGCTTGCGAATCAGCTGAGAGATATAAACACCATCTGCAGGTAGTAATGGAATATTGCTACACAGACAAGAGAAGGTGACAATGGAGAAATTAAAATCATCCCGTTTGTCAACTTGATTGCTGTAACAAGTAGATGACCCAAATTGAGATCAAAGGTTATCAGATTTACTGTGCTCATTTCAAAGCTACAAGAAGAAATCTAAGTATTATATCTATGCTCGGGTTAATAACTGACCCCACAGATCACAATTCTGCAAATTATGTCATGACGTCTTGGGGCGAACAAGAGGGCGCAGTAGGAGGTTGAAGGTTTTAAAGAGGGAAAATTTCAACAGCTAAGCCAACATGACTCAGGTGAGCGTAGTGGCCCATGGGCTCTTGTTTTAAACCGAAACACACTTGTTACACCAGTACGTCCTTCACAACACTGCTAGTATCCAAAATTCCATAATTTAAAGATAATTTGAAAATATCTAACTTGGCTATCTGAATACATACGAAGGTGAGTCAATAAGTAACCAGCCTAACTTATTTCCGGATGAGAGCCACCTCTTCTTTTTCGTTGTAATTGCCCTCAAGTGTGATGCACTTAGACCAGCGGTGTTCAAGTGCCATCAGTCCAGGACTGAAAAAGTCGGGGTTCTTTCTATCGGTTCACTCCTCAACTGCCGTCACGACCTCTTCGTCAGACTGGAAATAACGTCTACGTACTTTCAAGTTTGTTAATAGGAAGAAGTCGCTAGTAGCTATTGACTCACCCCCGTACATCCATTTGCACCAGAACCAATGTCCAAAGTAAAGGAATTTAGATCAGATTCATGACAAAAAGTACTTTGAATTTATTAAACAACTCAAAAATATTATTTTGAAGTTGAGTCGTTATGAATTATATAAGACCTATCAATCTTCTTAGATATTGAAATTTTTTAGTAGTTCATATAAGCGGAAACCTCAAGTAAGCTTTCTCGTATCACATTTTGTCTGGAGTCACTTGTTCACTTTATCATCATACTTAATTGGCTTTATAAAATTTTTAATGCTACTTTTTTCTATATTTATTTCTAGACCACAATTGTATGTCAGTTTTAAGTAAATGTATTTATCAAACTTTCCAAACCATCACTTGTGCGTAATTTGATTTATTTAACATTGTGATGAAGTGTTCCGTGCTAGGTGTATTTGAAATGTGTGTCAGGTTATCAACTTTAGCATTTAGATGGTGACAACACGGCGCTAAAATTAGACGATATCGATTAGCATTATGAAGTGACTCTGTACTGATCATTACAGGTGAATAATTCCTACAGTGGCATTCGGGGCTTTTTAAATAGTTCTTCAAGATGCGAATCTGTAAGTAGGAACGGAACTGAGAATACATTCCATAGTGAAGTTCATATTTGATAATTGGAATTTGGATATTGTGTGGGGGAATTCGGATATTGTGTGGGGGAATTTGGATATTGTATGTGGGAATTTGGATATTGTATGGGCTTTTCTTCAACAGGTAAATCCATTTCTTGAAGACGAACTTACTGGAAAATATGCGAAGGTAAAACCAAATACATTTCTATGTGCAATATTAAAAACGCATGAAAAAGATTGAACATTTTTGAATTTATATATAATAATTTATTTATGATAATTAATTCACTATATATTTAAATGATTTAATTTTATTTGTAAATCAATCCCTACCTCATGTGTATATTGTGAAAGCGTTGTGACATTGATTTACAGATTTTATAAACGTGATTAAAAAATTAAGTTATAAGAAATGGAATTAATAGGTAAAACGTTTTATGGGGCATGTTCATTTTGATGTGGTTTACGTATGTTTATACACTATACGAAACCCTTCTCCATCAACGACACGGCTTGTTAGACTATTTTATTATTTAAAGCAAAATAATGCCCACCACGAACAGGTCAACTTACCTTTTTCTTTTATTTGCAGAAAATAGAAGAACTGATGAGTAATATTTCAGATATCGTAGATCAAACATTTGACATCAACGGAAATACAGCTCTCTCGCTTCCACTGATGAATCTGATCACGTGGACGATGCATTCCATTACGTCAAACTACCCCTACCTCAATGTCAAAACAATTGTATGAAATGCAAAAGTATTTTTAAAATTTCTATATTACTGAATGATGAATTGCGAATTTTGTTGAAGTAGGAGTTTCAAGGGTTGCAACCCTCCCATTTCCCCCTTTGGTTGAATATTTTTATGCTTCCTGAATATTTTTCGACGTGTCTGTCCGTACGTCGTGCATATCTTCTTAACTTAAACAGAAATGGATCATAACTGATTACAAACATTCCAGGAACAGGGTCTTTTGGACCAAGTCATTTTGGAAAGGTCAAGATCAAGATATTTTAAATTATACAATGAAAACGTTTCTTATTTCAACAGTTGTTGAACTTGTATTGATTATATATCACATATAATATCTAATTAAGTAACAGGCTTTCAGATACAGGTCGTTTAAGGTTATTTTGTTAAGGTCATTAAGAACATAATCCACGAACTTCATTTCAACAAATATTTTACCAGTTATTGATCTTTTGGACCAAGGTCTCCCAACATCATTTTGGAAAGGTTGATTAGTTGGTTGGTTCAAATTGTATATCGTTTAACGTCTAGCGCGAGAATTTCCCATACAAACGAAGACATCACCATTGTCGGTGAAGGGCTGCAAAATTTTGGCTTATGCTCGGCGCTTACGGCCTTTGAGCAGGGAGAAATCTTTATTGTGCCACACCTGGTGTTACACGGGACCTCGGTTTTTGCTGCCTCATCTGAAGGACCGCCCCATTTAGTTGCCTCTTACGACAAACAAGTACTGAGGATCTTTTCTAACCCGGATCCCCGTGGAGGATACATTGTATGTACAATAATGTTGTGGAATTCAAAACTTTCAAATTTACTTTATTTAGTCAAAAAACAGTTTTAGTAGAAAGTAATCCGAAGAAAATAAATAAATCCCTGCTGAACTCTAACCCAGGTACAGATGGGTAGTGGACAAGCTAAGCCAGAGAGTTATAACTAAACGAAAATAGACAAATATTACTGCTATTCATATTTCCATTCACCGGTCGCGGTAGCTCAGTGGTTAGAGCGTTCGCCTTGTAACCGGGAGGTCGTGAGTTAGAGCCCCGCTCGTGCCATGGCCGCGTCAAATATTAATGCTCTAGTGATATAGTATTGCAGTGTATTTTCCCTTATTTCGTGTACGGAGGTATACTACATCGTCATAATGCCTGACTTCCTTTTAAAACATGAATGGAAATATGGTTGGTTTAGTTTGTTTTACGTCCCGTCGAGAATTTTTCACTCATATTGAGACGTCACCAGCTGTAGGTGAAGTACCACAAATTCAGTCCTATGCTTAGCGCTCAGGACCGTAGCAGTGAGGGTTCTTTAACGTGCCAACGCCTAGCGTGACACGGGAGCTCCGTTTTTAAGATCATATCCGAAAGACCCGTGATTCGTACTTCTAAATGCCGAGCGTTTGGCGAAGGAGCAATCACTACCTATTTTTCGTCTAAGGTTTGACACGGCTATGGCACGAGCGGGGCTCGAACTCACAACCTCCCGGTTACGAAGCGAACGCTCTAACCACTGAGCTACCGCGACCGGTGATCTGGGTTAGAATAGATCCGCAGTACCCCCTGCTTTTCTTAAGAGGCGACTAAATTGGGCGATCCTTTGGATAAACCAAGGCCGCGTGTCACAGCAGGTGTGGTACGATGAAGATCCCTCCCTTCTCAAAGGCCCTGAGCGCCGAGCATAGGCTTAAATTTTGCAGCCCTTCATCGGAAATGGTGACATCTTGATATGAGTGAAAGATTCTCGAGAGGGACATTAAAAAATACACAATCAATCAATCACTGTCATATTTTTGGCATAATAAAACGACTACGACTTGTAAATTCATTGATAAATTTAATTTTTATCTTCAAAATATATCGTGTATTCGATTCGGTTTTTTCATAGGATGTATATTCATTTTTGTTGAATGAAAATTCCCATCTCTTAACGTTTTGTAAAGCATTGGAAATTAGACAGATTTTTCATTTAATTGTTTACATTTCTTTATTAAACTTGGATGTTCGTCTACTTATAGTAACAATCAGATAAAAACGATCCTGGAATATCAATCTTGATTAGATGTCGTTTACTTCAGAATCTGATTTTGGAAATCTTTGAGCGATTTTCACAAAGATTGTTTGAGAAATATGGTATCCAGCCATTCATAATGAAATTCCATGGGATTATGAATGACATCATTAAAGGTATATATATATATATATATATAATCTGTGTATAATTTTAATTAGCAGTTTTAAACATCATCATGAACACTTTCCCCTACCACCCAAAAATCCTATTTTAATAGATCAACAAACTATTTCATTACAGGAATCATGAATGTTTTACGGTCAACAGTATTTTATATTACTCTGACGAATTCTCGTGCAGCACGATCAGAAATAACGACCTCGATGTGGGAGAGAGCCGAAGAGATGAACTGCAAATTCTACTTGGAGGAATTTCTTCAGAGTTCAGAAAATGCAACTTCGATGGTAAATTCTTGATACAGATTTATGTAATTACATGAAATTACGGGAAAAGTGATTGAAAAACAAGTGTACGAAAATTCAAGCATTGTATGAAACACGTGCATAAATTAACTCCTCAATGTATTTATTTTTAAATGAGACACGAATTTGGTCGTCCATTGCCTATACATGTATCTCATATCGCAAGAAAGTGGCAAGCTGCATTTTGAATTAACACAGTGGCTGCAAATACAAGTTGTCATGTAAAGTGTGCATTTGATGTTCACAACCACTGAGCCAATTTAAATCAAACTTCGAACAAATTGTCCATTATTGAAGGGGATTCAAGTTTCTTCAAATCAAGGACCATACCCATTCAAAGGGGAAGATAATCACAAAAATTTTCTCAAGAAGCATTGGAACAGAAAAGTTCAAATTTACATAACAGCTTTCTGACATTGTAAAAATTACAGATTGTTAGAACCATGATTCCCAGGGTAAAGTGGGACCACTGAAAGGGATCAGTGTTTTACATGCGAATATATGGGACAATTGTTGGAAAAATCTTCTCAAGAAGCACAGTACTAGGAAAGTTCAAATTTACATGGCAGTTTCCTGACATAGTGCATATTCAAGTTTATCAAAGTCATGGTCCGCGGGGTCAGGGTGAGGTCACAATAGGGGATCAAAGATTTACATGAGAATATATAAGAAAATTTTTTTTAAAAATATTCTTCTCATATATATCGTCTCCATATGAGTGAAAGATTCTCGAGCGAGACGTTAAACAACATTTAATCAACAACAATCAACTAAATGTAAAATTAATGCTAAGTTCGTTTAGAATGTAGTTGTAATAATGAGTCTTACAAACAAATATAATGTTGTTGCAAGCCTTGTCAGCTGGTTGATTGATTGATTATGTATTGTTTAACGTCCCGCTCGAGAATTCCGTACTCATATGGAGACGTCACCATTGTCGGTGAAGGGCTGGAAAATTTTCGGCCTATGCTCGGCGCTTATGGCCTTTGAACAGGAAGGGATCTTTAACGTGTCACACCTGCTGTGACACGGGACCTCAGTTTTTGCTGTCTCATCCGAAGGACCGCCCATTTGGTCGCCTTTTACAACAAGCAAGGGGTACTGAGGATCTATTCTATGAACCCGGATCTACATGGATTTTTTGTCTGCTGGAATCCAAACATATTCCTTATGTATCCTATCTAACTCTTTTATCACTTCTGGTTTACTAAACACAGAAGGATAGATGGTACGCATTTTTGTTTTGACATGTCTGATACGGGATTTTAATATTCTTCTTATACTTTTCATCCATTCTGACAAGGTGTAAAGTTATACTTTTTCAGATTTAGCCCATCGTCTGGCATAATCTTCGACATAATTCATAATAGAGACGACATTCTGTCGCCAATTAAAAGACCGAAGTTCTCTGAATTTAGGACCTTTTCAAATAAGTGATTTTAGGTCTTCCTTTTTAACCATGTCAACATTATCAGTAATGACATGGACACCTGGACTATACTTAACAGATGACGAGGAACAAGAACACGTATGTAGATTGAATATAAGATGGACTGTATCTAGGCACTGCATAGTTTATAGTTAAAAGGTTTGTATGCAATATTTGAAGTATATCTGTAGGAAATACAAGGTGTAGACTTGAACTTGAAAATATTTTGGAATACAAGACTAACTTTTTTATGACGAAAAATGTTGCTTATGTTGACGGCATCAACTCCTTGTCAGTAAATTTGAGTTTAAGGTATTGCCGGCTAGATTCGGAAGTAATATCATCCAAAACCCGCGGTGGTTTAAAAAGTCTGTGATGGGCAACATCCATAATCATAGAATTCAATCTTTTTCTGGGGTGGAAACATCCACTTATAGCTAGTTTTGGTTTCGTCAAATAACGCATTCAATACTCTCGATGGAAAAAGTAAAGTTTTGTGCGAATATGATGTCTGTTAACGTATGGTAAAAGTGAGTCAAGTGTGACATCGTGTATACTAGTTCTTTGATGTGAACGATGTCCATGGCTGCGTTTACGACTGTGTATATTAGAAAACAGTCCCATCACATTCATGTTATTTCCTTGTAGAGGAGTCAAATTTCGAATTTTCTACATTGGATATATTATCGTTCATTCATATGGAAAAGCAGTGCCCTGAGTTTTAATCCAGTGATCTTCTTGTTGTCTACGGAAAGGGGTACTTAACGAAATTGAAAAGAATGCAAACGGAAAATACAGAATACAAATGAAAAATATACAATATAAATGGAAATATACAATACAAATAGAAAATATACAATACAAATGAACAATTTTATATTATAAATGAAAACTATAGAATATAAATGGAAAAGGTTAATTATGCAGCGTTTTACATGCCATACTTAACAGTTATTTGAGAAGAGTTACCACTTGGCTGTTGATATTTTTAACACATACTGGGGTAATGGAAAGGTTTTCTGGATTGTTATTGGGGTCAAGAGGTGTGATATTATAGGTATTTGACTTCTCAAGGGATTGGGTTTAGATATCATATTTGCACAATGGATTCTTTTATTCAAACCCCTGTCAGCGATTACATGTAATTGCCTGTGATGGGTCACAGAACACGAGTTATTTTACTAAAAATAAATCTTAAAAGTTTTACAGTAGAAGCAAGTCACAGTGGTGTATTTAACAAATACATTCTTTTCACAGAAAAATAAAACTGAAGATAGTGTTTCAGGTCTCGACAAAACTACAAGTAAGCAATTCTTGTATGTTAAATACAAAATTCTAATTTATTATTTTTTCTTTCTTTTAAAGAGTGAAGCCCACCAAGCACAAATAGAGGGAATAGTTGCTACTTTACAAAAAGCCCTTTTGACTATTCTTGTAAAAGGTGAAGGTGCAGTAACATTATCTTTAGAGGGCGCTTCAATGAAGGTAAACCGTGTAGAACTCAAGGAGAAAGCTCAAGATATTACCGATATTTCCGTACTAGAAGAAGAAGAAGAAATACAGTGCGAGGTGCGCGATTTTTTCTTTTCTTTAAAACCTGCCATTTTCAGTCGGCAGTTACATGTACTCATTAACATATTGAGTGTATATACGAATGGTGATCTAGATTTTTCTGTTACTGAGTTTATAATTTTCTTATGATACTTTAAAATTTTCTTTGAATCTGATTAAGGAAATGGAATACGACAACGACAACAACCCGTACCAAAGTTCTGCCAATGGTGAGACAGTTGACACTCAAGTGAAAAGTTCCACATGTTCCACAAATTACTCTCTTCCAATCACAATCAAACTTACACCATCGAAAAAGTTTACACGACTGGAATCTTACATTGACCCTGACGACCCTGAAAAAATGATATATAAAACACTCAATGCCTATAAGAAAGCTGTTTTAATATATATTCGTCCAGTAGGTATTGATATCTTACAGAGGGGAGGCCATTCTTTATACACTTTATTTGTTAGACGGGATAAGAGACCCACATCTAGACAATATCACTTCTCCAAGATGCTAACCGTTAACGACTGGTCAGAAGATCTGGGATTCAAAATATTTGTACATAAGGGTGTTTGTGGAAAGAATGATTGCTATATTGGACTAAAACCTTTGAACGGTGAGTATGCTTCCATGTACATGTCTGGAGGCAACTGATGTAGAATCAATTTCATATATGTAGTTTAGCAGATGATAAAATAATTTTATTCAAAATACATTGCAGTACTTTTATCTACCAATATCACAGTATCAGCATCACGTGTAA
Source organism: Ostrea denselamellosa (assembly GCA_024699665.1). Classification (NCBI taxonomy): domain Eukaryota; kingdom Metazoa; phylum Mollusca; class Bivalvia; order Ostreida; family Ostreidae; genus Ostrea; species Ostrea denselamellosa. Next base: position 10,596,298 of record JAMZEH010000019.1, on the reverse strand, counting down.
AACGACAAGGGGACGATTCTACATCTACAAAACGTACCAGAAGTGTATCTCTTCTTCAAGTGAAATTGGATGCTATAGTAAAAACGGTGGGCTGCTCAGCTCAAATAAACAATTCCTGGGAGGAGGATTTGTGTCATGTAAGAAGGAAAAGTGCTTTAGTATTGTATAAATAAAGTATTTTAGTAGAGTTAGAAAAACATTGATAAGATTGTATTGTATTCACAAAGAAAGCAAGACGTAGCCCAGTGGTAATGGCGTAAGCTTCACAATTCTCGAGCCCGGGTTCGATTTACCATTCCAAAATAAGACGTTTACCTTACATGTAGGTAGTGACTGATCCTTCGCCAAGGTCCTGGCAGTAGAAGTGAAAGTTGCGGGGTTTTCGGATGTCCTTAACAAGGGAGGTCCCACGTCTCGGTAGGCGTTGTTGCGATGAAATCCTCTCCCTGTTTGATGCCTTCTCTCTTAGCGAACATTTTGAAAATTTAGTAAGAAATAGGTGTTAGCCTAGTTAGAATGGACTCTGGTAGAGAACTATATATATACATTAAACTAAAGTCTGTTTCTTAGAAAGATATCAAGTTTAATTCTTCATTTTTGAACCGTAGATTGGACATCCTTCACAAATTTGAAACATTTTATAAACAATTGTGCAGTTCTGTCTCATAACTTTCAAACTTCTTATTTTGTTAATGATAACAATTGCAAATCTATCAATTAAGGTTATACACAAGGGCAATTAATTAATAATATATCCAACCGCAACAATTCATGGTATTACAATCATATTACTAGTATTTATTTATTTGAAATTGGTCCTACTTTAGAGAAGACAGAGACCTACATACCCTGGCGAGTTTTAATTATTAAAAGAATGTAGACTGTTTGTCTACATTGATTAATGATGATTGGGCAAATATTAATCAAATTAACAAATTTTCATTCATCTCTAACCCGTTTTATTCATCTTATCAGAGAAAACGGTTTCTCTTCGTTGCTCATTGTTTTGTAATGTCGATCTCAGTCTAATCATCATCAGATTGAAGACCTCGAAGTTCTACGTCGATTATAACTGTTCATAAAAACATGTTATCTTGTCCCTTCTTAATGATATCGCTTTTATTATGTGGATTGGAGGCATCTAGTTTTTTGTCTTGGGCAAAAGCCTTTAACCTTGGTCATAGCTTTTACATATTTGGTATGTGTATTCCTTGTGGCAAAATCTTTCATTGGTGACCTTTACAAATCTTTTTGTTGTAATCCGAGGGCATCAGTGCTTCACAAACACATCTTGCTTAACGTTTTAATGATCCTTTCACAGTTATTGTTTTTCTTTTCGTTTTCTCTTTTTCTTGGTGTGTGTATGTGTGTGACGTTTTGTGTGTGTGTGTGTGTATGTGTAACGTTGTGTGTGTGTGTGTATTAGTTTGGTTCTCTGTCAATTCATGCACACTCAAGAAGTTAACTATCAGCAAGATTAATATCTTCTGGGCTTTGCAGTTTATGATTTACATGGTTTAACTCATCTGAGGATGTGGGTTTTTTTTTATTGACAACCGTGTAAGTATGAGCAAGTTGATGTACATATAGGTGGGCGTTGTGGCCCATAATGTGTACGCTATTGTTACAGGAATTATTATGAGAGGCGGATGGAAGAGAGGTGGGAAGGAAAATTTACACATTGGTTTTTAACACGTACACTCTCATTCGCTCAGAAGTGCAACAAAAAAAGCATATATAATATATATTAATATAAACAATATTTAGCCACTCCCGATGACAAACGTTGAAGAAGTGAGATGTAGATGTACTGGTATACCATCGAACCGTAAGGACGTCATCTATGGGTCATCCTTTCTGGCTGTCAATCCGTTGGATTTTAGGTCTGCGTTCCTGAATTTTGACATCAGCAACGCAGCGGTATATGGAACCATCCTCGGATTTCTGATCCTGTATGGTATACTTGTTGTTGTTTTGCGACGCAAAGACAACGAAGACACAGAGAAGGTACAGAAATATATAGATTGTGAAGACTGCACTTAACCGTTCCTACTGACTAGTTAATTGAACAGTGTTTACACCCAAGCTTCATAAACCGGCTTAGACGTTTTTGAATAGTTTTTGGATAGAAATAGAGTATCAGATTCACACTAAGATACTAATCTCATTATTTCTATACAGTGGACACTTGGCTTCCTATTTGACAATGGTAAGGATGATGAACATTTCTACCTAGTGACCGTTGTTACTGGGTTGAGATCAGGTGCTGGTACCAAATCCATCGTCAACTTTGTTTTATACGGGGAGTTTGGAGACAGTGGCGTTCGAATTCTTAGCGACGATCTGAAGAAGGTAGATATACTGTATAGTGGAGTCCGAGAATATGTCTCCATTCTGGAGATGGGATATTTAAACAGCAGGAAAACTTAACTTCCGTGTTACAAATGTAGCTGTTATTTCATTTGATCTAAACTATATTTTATCATCCAAGAACGTTTAAAACCTCCTTAAGATTTCTTACAACACATCTTCTGTGGTAGCATTAATTTCAAAATATTACTATTTATGTCATTTATGAAATCGAAATGTACAGTGTGTTTATTCATCTTAGTACATATTCTGGAAAAATAGATGATTTTCTATTAAGTTTCCCTTCAAGAAAATACACTTTTAAATATACTTGACAAGTTCATGAGAAAAACAATAGTATCAACCGTGGATTAAGAAGAATATTTTATCTGTTATTCAAGGGGTTTAGTGCCGGAAGTGTCAACCGTTTTATCATGTCAACTCCAAAGTTTCTAGGGAGGTTGTTAAATCTGTGGATTTGGCACGATTTCTCGGGCACTGGTGCGAATCAGAGTTGGTACTTGAACAATGTGACCGTTGATGACTTAGCAACAAGAGAAAGGTAACTGCGTGTAGTATGTAGTCTTTTCTTAGATTTGCTATTAATTAAAGTTGCAATTAATTCAAAATTGAACGTTATCCAATTTTTGTTCATTTAAGCTGTAGAGACACGAGCTGTTCTAATGAAGATTTGTCTGTTGTCAGTTAATCATGTTTTACATAACCTTTAGTCTAATTTCAACCAAAAGTTGGGTTGTTTTTTTGGGGTTTTTTTTTTTATTTATAGTCGCCTGAGCAATTTTGCAGCTATCCGGCGACTGTCCAAAAGTGTTTTTACATATATTTTAGGTAAATGAGTTATCGAAATTGAGATACACTCCTTGCTATGGGAAGATACCAAATAAGGTGGGACGTTTTGAAAATTCATCTCAAGAACCACTGAGCTAGAACGCTACATTTTCGTGAAACCTTATTTACATAGCATATATTCATGCTTGTCCAAAAACATGACTTCAAAGGGGCCTCCGTGGCCGAGTGGTTAAAGCATTGCGCTCAAAATCACAAGGTCTCTCACCTCTCGTCGGCGGGGGTGAGAAAGTTTGCCAGTTTATTTTCGGAAGGTCAGTGGTCTCTTCCCGGATACATTGTATCTGGGTTCTCTCCACCTACATAAACTGGATGCCACCAGATAACTGAAAAATTGTTGAGTGTGGTGGAAAACAATCAATCAATCATGACGTCAGCAGAGGTATAGCATTTTGACATAACGTACATCATTTCAATATGAAAGTTATTTTGATACAGGATTTATAAAGCGCTAAATATAATATTACCCTAAAGCGCTGTACAGGATTATATTTAAAATGAACAAGCAAATGACATAAATTATTAGCAATACGAGCTGTTTGTTTGTTTGTTTATAGCCGCCTGAGCAATTTTTCAGCTATCCGGCGGCTGTCACCATTACCGGTGACAGGGCTGCAAATTTAGGCCTATGCTCGGCACTCAGGGCTTTGAGCAGGGAGGGATCTTTATCGTGCCACACCTACTGCCACACGGGACCTCGGTTTATACGGTCTCATCCGAAAGACCGGCACCCACGTCCCACAGTGGGATTCGAACCCCCGACTCAAGGATCATCAGATCTTTGAGCCCGACCAATACGAGCTGTAACTGACGGTATTTTTCAACTAACTATATATGCACCAATTAACACTTATCCGTATATCTAATGTAATCCTGAAGATCTGATGAACATTTCATCAAAAATAAAATAAAACCAAAGGAATATTGCTTGAGAGCATACAAACAATGACCGTTTCATATAACCCGCCCGGATAGGCGAACGATGATTGCCAAACATAATCGAGTTGCAGAGACCATTGAAACTGACGTGAATAACTATATATTTCGGTTTTTTTTCTCAATATTACATAGTATCATGAATGAATTTAACGTATTTTAAGTTTAAGAAAGTAATCACTACTCAATGTGGCACTCAAATAATATTTCTATAAAATATTGGATTTATTGTTTACAAATCTTGTCCTTCCGCAGCGCCTATCATCCGCATTATTTTAATAACTGACCTCGGAGGTCAGTCGTAAGAGTCGACTAAATGGGGCGGTCCTTTGGATGAGACCGCAAAAACCGATGTCCCGTGTCACAGCAGGTGTGGCACGATAAAGATCCCTCCCTGCTCAAAGGCCCTATGCGCCGAGCATAGGCCTAAATTTTGCAGCCCTTTTACCGGCAATAGTGACGTCTCCATATGAGTGAAATATTCCCGGGAGGGACGTTAAACAATCTACAATCAGTCACATCGGAGATTACGACTATGAATTACTGTCAGGAAGACAATATTTCATGAATCGACATTTTCTGCTGATTTGACGGTTTATTACTTCAGACTCACTGATTCAATGAAATTATATATATTCAAACACAAATGCGTTATTCTTTTTGTTATTTTATTTTTCAATTCATTTGTCGTCAGTTGCAGCTTATATTGTTTGTTTGTTTGTTTTACGTCCCGTCGAGAATTTTTCACTCATATTGAGACGTCACCAGCTGTAGGTGAAGTACCACAAATTTTGACCTATGCTTAGCGCTCATGGCCGTAGCAGTGAGGGTTCTTTAACGCGTCAACGCCTACCGTGACATGGGACCTCCGTTTTTAAGGTCATATCCGAAAGGCCCGTGATTCTCACTTCTAAATGCCGAGCGTTTGGCGAAGGAGCAATCACTACCTATTTTTCGTCTTAGGTTTGATGCGGCCATGGCACGAGCGGGGCTCGAACTAACGACCTCCCGGTTACGAAGCGAACGCTCTAACCACTCAACTCAAATTTGATATAAAGTTAAAATACGAATAGCAGAGTGTAAAGTTTTCCTGTCACCGTATGGCCCGGGTCCGTGTTGTGCATCTGTATTTTTGCACTGATTGTTTTTCATTTAAAAAATACACCTACGAGATCTCGCGATAACAAGCATGTCGGAGCAGACGAAGACTTTTGCTTGTTGTATATAATATTCAATGACAAACACCTTTTATTAGACATGCTCAAGCGCAAAGTTGGTACTCTTTTTGGTGTGCATATACACGGAGCTTATTATAGGTAATTCACAAAAGCATTTTACACCATTACGAAGATCTTATGGAATTGTAACTCTCTCCCAAATAAAAAAAAAAAAGGCAGGAGAGGTCTACCTGTTACTCCTAATGACGCAACGTATCACTTCACCGAATAAATAAAAACTTAAGTTTCAGTTGACATATAGTCATGTCACTAACCCTTTGCAACCATTTGCATACTATTACCGAAGAATAACAAGTGTACAATTTATTCTTGTATTCATCTTCAAGTTTGTTCAAACCATTTATCATGGGGCCCATGATAGGGGGTTTATATTTCACATGCATATGTGCTGAAAGTTATTGAAAAATAACCACAAGAGTAAAGTTGTTATAATTAAAGACATGTTTCCTTCTGTAGCGTAGATTCCATAATCCGGATGTTACAGCGGATCCATAGAGCGGTCTATTGCCGCCCGCGTGGCGCAGTGGTTACAGCGTCGGGCTCAAAGATCTGATGATCTTTGAGTCGGGGGTTCGAATCCCACTGTGGGACGTGGGTGCCGGTCTTTCGGATGAGACCGTATAAACCGAGGTCCCGTGTTGCAGTAGGTGTGGCACGATAAAGATCCCTCCCTGCTCAAAGGCCCTGAGTGCCGAGCATAGGCCTAAATTTGCAGCCCTGTCACCGGTAATGGTGACAGCCGCCGGATAGCTGAAAAATTGCTCAGGCGGCTATAAACAAACAAACAAACAAAATACATTCTTAGTGTCAAAAACTTATGATCAAGTAGAGTGATTCATGTGAGCATTGTGATCCATGAGCCTCTTTTTTTTTTATTCATTGAATAGATATGTCTTTCCTTTTCACACTTGGCTGGCATTGGACAGAGCTAATGGACTAACTGATTGTATGGCAAACGCAAGTGATATCGATGATTCTAATGTACTTTTTTCCGATCATCTGTTTCACAATATAACTGAAAATAATATATGGGTTTCCACGATTTTCCGTCCCAACCAAAGTACCTTCACTCGCGTACAACGCTTGTCTTGCCTTCTAGCTTTTCTCTTTTTGGCTATGCTGGCTAATGCAATGTTTTACGAAGCACCGGGAACAGAGCAGGATGAGGTGTTAAAAATCGGATTTGTCTCATTGTCACTAACCACAATATTTACATCCTTGAAATCTGTAGCCATAACAACCCCTCCAACAATTTTCGTAACAATGATATTTAAGCATACGAGAGACAGAACGACTACAGAGAAAAACGATAGTAAAGAAGAATTGGTTAAAAAAAGTAGAAAACCCCTACCGCATTGGATGCGTTACATAGGATGGACAGTCATAGTATTAGCCGTTGCGTCCTCTTCCGTTATACTGGTTGCGTATAGTATGCAGTGGGGGAAAACCAAATCACAAGAGTGGCTCTCTTCATTCATGTTTTCATTTCTGGAGTCTGCAACATGTGTTGATCCTTTGAAGGTAACATTACGTCTTCTTCTGTATCAAACTCACCAAAACTGAAAATGATTAAACTGGATTGTTTCATTTATATACTTTTCATTGACTTTTCTTCCAGATACTATTCATCGCTGCCGTATTTTCCTTTATCTACAAAACCCCTGTTACTGACGGAAGTGTTGAACTTGATATGACACTTTTGAAAAAATATTCCACTTATCATTCCAACAAGAAAACAAAGCACTACCTTGGTGAGATGAATCTTAAGTGATGATAAAATTACATGAACTGAATATTTAGAGGATGCATAATTTCCCCCCCCCCCCCCCTTCAAATGTTCTGTTACGTAAAAGGCAACTTGCAGGCAGGTACACATGATATGTGTAATGGACAGAACTACTACTATTACACATTTATATTGCGCTTTATCTGATCAACATAATTACCCTAAAGCGCTTTACATGTGAAACAAACTAAAACAAAGGACAATAAATACATATAAAAGACAATACTAAACCGAAGTTTGCCTAACATATCAAAGGTTGTATTGTTTTACTTATCAACTTTTGTTTAATTAGTCAAATTGTAAATATCGAGTAAACTTGTGACCAATATTTACAATATCAGACTTTCATGTGAAAAGGGTTCACACCAGATACAGTGATCAAATCAGACCTGCTACCGATGAAAATCGATATTCTCTATACTTTCGAGGTGATGTCTACATACCTTATGCACGTATAAAGGATGTTTCCTTTTCTGACGTTACTTTTGTTGCATGTCTGATAGTTTCATATCCCAGACTATGTCACTTTTATTTAGACGTCACCATCTGTAGGTGAATTGCGTGGAATTTAGACATACGCATGACGTTTAGGATCGTCATTGTTCCAACGCCTGCAATCGCAAGGAAGTCACCCGATTGACTCGTGACTCTCACTTCAAAATGCCGGAGCAGTCACTACCCATAGTTACTTTTTAAGTTTGACTTCGACTTAAGTACGAAACTGGCTCGACTCCATGACCTCCCTGTCAGTCCAAGAGTTCACTCTAACCACTGAGCCACCAAGACAGGCCGATTCCATTTTCATTGCGGCTTTGTTTGATTTACTCTAAATGAAATATTCAATCATTTCTTAGCTTAATGCCTGTTAACAATATCATTATTGACTTCTGTCTGTTAACAATATTGTTATTGACTTGCTACTTGTTAACAATATTGTTATTGACTTGCTACCTGTTAACAATATTGTTATTGATTTACTGTCTGTTAACAATATTGTTATTGACTTTCTATCGGTTAACAATATTATTGACTTACTACTTGTTAACAGTATTTTTATTGATTATACGAAATAGTTTCTTTATTGTAATTTTAACTGACTGGTCGCGGTAGTCTAATGCTTTGGATAGAACACTCGCTTTGCAGCAGGGGAGATGTCCCGAGTTCAAATCCCGGCGTCTCGTCAAACCTACATATAAGCTGTTAAATGTAACTAAATAATAACTTTGCCAGGCAGCTCGGCATTTGATTTGAAAGTCATCTATCTCTCGGATATGACCATACCAACGGAGCTTTGTTGTTTGTTTTACGGCTCGTCGAAAATTTTCCTTCCTATTGAGACGCCATCATTAGTATGTGAAGTACCACAAATTTAAACCTACAATATATGCTTTGCGATTAGAACCGTAGTAGTGAGGGTTCTTTTAAAGTGCCAACGCCTGCCACTACGCGGGACCTTTGTTTATAAGCGTGAAATGTAAACATAGGTTGTTATTGCTCCTTCGCCAAACGCTCGTCATTTGCGTTTAGAATTAAGAACCATGGATCTTTCGGCAGGCGTTGACACGTTAAAGAACCCTCATTGCTCCGGCTCTTGGCGCTAAAAATCTAGTTCTAAATTTGCAAACTTCACCTACAGCTGGTGACGTCTCAGTACGAGTGATAAAATCTCAACGGGACGTAAAACAAACAGTCAATCAATCAATAAATAAACTAAATGTGTTTGCGGGGATATTGTCGGACTATTTATTAGCTTTCTTTACCAGGGGCGATAGCTCAGTGAGTGTTTGCAACTCAGTAGATAGAGCTTTTGCTTTGGTACTGGAAGGTCGTGAGTGCAAGCCCCGTTTGTGCAATAGCCACGTCAAACCTAAAGTAAAAAAGGTAGTGATTGCTTCTTTTCAAACACTCCGCATTTACAAGTGAAGGATTTGACAGTTCGACGAACCTGAGCGCGAAACATTGGTATAAATTTGTGGCACTTCATCTACATCTGATGACGTCTTGATATAAATGAAAAATTCTCGAAGGGAGTAAAACAATGAAAAACTAGTTTTCGTTGTCATGCAAACCTTTATTGTACCACTCTATGAACTGAGAGATGAAGTAAGATAATATACTTGATAGTAATAATCATGTTTTTCATTAACTATTTTCAGATCTTGTTGGATCTGTTTTTTATAGACAGCATCCTTCGACGACTGCAACACATCACATTATGCGAAAAAAGCAGCAAGAGATTGCTTCCGCCGGAAATAGCTTCCGTGATTTAATTATTTCACTGGTTTTGGCTATAAGTATTATCACTATAGGCTATGCAGAGTTTGAGATCAATTCCTTCCGTCTTCAGGAAAATATCAGAAACTACCTTGTAAGCGACGGCTACGGTCAATTTGGATTTTCAGCTGTAAGTACTAATCACGTTCTCGGATACATCTGTTGCAGCCCGACTCCACCATCCTTTTACCTCGCTGAACATTTCTTTTTGCCTTAAGAAATTTATTTTTCAAAAGCACATTTCTCATTTGTTCTATAAAAAAGGGGCAGTTTTGAAGAGTATAAATGCCAGTTGCTTTATAATTCGCACTTCTGAACTTTTATGTCCCCGAGATAAGGAGGCATATTGCTTTGCAGCTCTTGGTCTGTCAGCCAGTCGTAGACCAAGTGTTGTCCGGTTAATATCTTAATAATCCTTTTCATGACAGACATCAACCTGCTTCTATCTAAAAAGTAGATATCCGCTGTAGAATTTGAGGTCAAGAGGTCAAACTGGACATAGTAACACATATTGTCTCAGAAACCTTGAGAATTCCATCAAACTTGGTATACTGGTTTCCCTCTAATAGGTAGATGACCCCTATTGATTTCGAGGTCACAAGGTAAAGTATCAAACTGGACTTGCTTGGATATGTTATTGTATCTGTTATAGGGATTACGAAATTGAATTCACCCTTACATGCTCTGCTGAATACCTCGAGCAGCCTTTGCTTGACAAACGTCAGACTTGGTATACTAATTAGATTTATTCTGTTGATTTGAGGACACATGGAGGGCATGAAAATGTAATGATAATTAACAGCGACCAATCACGTAAGTCCTATAAGGAATACAAAAGTAAGAGTTGGGCAACACGGACTCCTGGGCATAACAGATAATATGCTTATAAGACTTTCTTGTTTGAGAAGGTATGAGAGGGGATAGCGGGGTTCAATTTGCCACATAGACCTCACCTGATTTTTCACAGATTTTGGTATATTTATAAAATACATGAACAAGTGAAGATAACGAATAGCGATGAATTTCATCAATCTTATGACTACAAAATTAAGAAGGGCAAACACGGACCCCTGGACATACCAGAGGTTATGTGCCTTGGAGGAATATGCACATCTATTGACCGGCCAAACCCGCCGTGAGATTGATGTCTAAATCAGGTAAATGGAGTAATCCTTAGTCAAAATCAGTATGTAAACAAGTACCTAAAAGTTGGTATGAAACACGTCAGACTGCGTGGTACAAGACATTTCTTTTGCAATACATCGAAAATATTGAAAATTTTACAATAAAGATATAAGTATCAGCAATATTTGTTTTATCATTTCAAAGTTCATTGCCTGGGTGAGTAACTCAGTGGTTTAGTACGTCGACTGCTGAACTGTAGATCGCAGGTTCAAGTCTAACAGAGGTTTCTAAAAATAGTTCATGTTACTTTCTTCTAAAGATGTATTTTTAACAAAATAAAGTGAATTTGAAATTTTATTTTCAAAATATTGCTGTAAATATCCTTCATTTTTCATCCACATCAAATTTCACTGGTGTAGCATTCCTCCTTAGATGCAGTAATGGTTATCTTGTGATGCATGCAGTGAAAACTAATTCAATTGTATCATTTATTTTTAAAAATTTCGAAATTTTCTACTCAGGTCAATGACACGACAGGATTTTACTTCTGGCTGAATACTACGTTCATCCCCGCATTTTATCCGAATAATACATACAATGAAGAAAAATTGGATATTTTACAAAAACGGATGTTCGGTGATTTAGCAAGCATACGGGTGGGTCCTGGTCGTATAAGACAGGTTCGAATGCCGAGACGACGTAAGTAACATTATATCTTGTATATTTAATTTTATCATACCCGCACTTTCTAAAGAAAGTTTGGTTATATTGCTGTTACCCCCGTCCGTTTGTCACAATTTAATCTTCCCCAAACTATTTTTTTTTATTTTAAGGAGTAACCAATTAATCTTTTGGTGTATGATAGGCGGTGTCGTGTAGATGTGCAGTAAGGTTTCGGAATTTTCAATTTTACCCTGGCAGCTACATGGGGTTTAAAAACAGATGTTTGATGTTTTATAAAGAAATGAAACTGGTTCCCATAACCCCTCTTACATTTTATGCAGTAGCTAAATCATCTCTTGGAATGTAATTGCTGGTGTCTTTTAAATGTGCAATAAGGTTTCAGGATATTCATTTTCAGTCCGGGGGCCAATTAGGTATTGAAAATCGACGTATTTCCCAGAAAAATCTTAACATTTCATGCAGAACACAAGTCATATTTTAGAAAATGTTTTGTGGTGTCCTTTAAATGTGCAATACGTTTCCGCAGTAATAACGGCGACCAAAGACTTGGTCCTCAGTGCATTGTGTCATGTGCAACAAGATTATTTGTTTTCCGCCACATTCAACAATTTTTAAGTTATCTGGTGGCATCCAGTTTTTGTAGGTGGAGGAGAGACCCAAGATACAATGTATCCGGGAAGAGACCACCGACCTTCCGAAAGTAAACTGGTAAACTTTCTCAAATATATCGGTGCAAGCGGAACTCGAACCCGCGCCGACTAGAGGTTAGAGGCCTTGTGATTTTGAGCGCAATGCTTTAACCACTCGGCCACGGAGGCCCCCTGCAACAAGAAGATATTTGTGGTGGTGGTAGTGACTTTTTAAAAACCGAAAATCTTCCTTTTCAAACATAGTTTATTATTTGTTAAGTTATGAATTTGTTTTTTACCAAGATATGAGCTGATTATACGAAATGTTAACATAAGAGGCCAAGATTGCATTAAAGTACTATTATACATGTAGTTTCAAAATTACCACCACATGTCTTAACAGTATACATTTTTATCGTTAGCCAGCACCTTAAGCACATTCATGTACAGTGTATAAAGTACAACTCAAATCGAGATAAAAAAAAATATAATAGTAAGTTTCTTGTTATACAAGTTCGACAGTTGGTATATTTAATGGCAAACACGGGTATTGCAGTCTTACGACAGCGTCTTGTTACATGTAGTAATGATTTTGTATGATTTTATAATTGATTGATTATATATTGTTTAACGTCCCGCTCGAGAATCTTTCACTCATATGGAGACGTCACCATTGCCGGTGAAGGGCTGAAAAATTTAGGCCTATGCTCGGCACTAAGGGCCTTTGAGCAGGGAGGGATCTTTATCGTGCCACACCTGCTGTGACACGAGGCCTCGGTTTTTGCGGTCTCATCCGAAGGCCCGCCCTATTTAGTCGCCTCTTACGACAAGCAAGGGGTACTGAGGATCTATTCCAACCCGGATCCCCACGGGGTGATGACAATTAACAAGATACAAATGTTATCAATAAAATTAAAACACTGTACACAACTTTGTTTTTGATGCAGTTTTACTTTCGCTGAAAACACATTAAAAATGCGTTGAAAATAACATGATAATAAAAAACAGGAGGAAATCAAAAGCTATTTACAGTATCGAAAACATCTTAAATCATGGCTGAAATCACCGATTTAAAAGACAAATACTTTATTTTTGCATAGGAAAGTGTGACAGCACATTAATTTCTACTGACTATCCATGCATCGACAGTTACACCATGGCTGGGGAGGATAAAGGCTATTACTGCCCAAAGTGGACACAGTCGTTCAAATGCGAGGGTTCTCGTTACATTCCAAAAGCTTGGTCGTATGTCCACTCTAGTGCCATCTGGGGAATACCCGTGTCTGCAGTATACCAAACATACGGTGGAGGAGGATATTTTTTTCTCTTAGATGAGGAACGGGAACAGTCCTTACGTCAAATTCAGGAAGCCCAAAATAACAACTGGATTGATAGACAAACACGAGCTGTGCTAACTGAGTTCACTCTGTATAATCCAAACACAAATATATTCATCAATGCCGTACTTATTTTGGAATTTCTGGAACAAGGGTTTGCAATCCCTGATGTTCATTTGAGACCATTTACCAAATCCGTGACGTTCAATGAGTGCTCTACCTCGTTACAAGCCTCATTTGCTGTTTTTGTGATCTATATCGTCGTTCTATTTGTTGATCTTGTGCATCAGGTTATTACAAACTGTAAAAATGTGACCAAAAGTGTCTGGTTTTGGGTAGATGTCTTTTTAGACACCACATGCATGTCCTCCATTGCTTTGTTCGTTATTCGTAAAAGCAAATCTGACAAAGCAGCAGAGATGTTTTACGACCAACAATACACAGGGGAAAATGGTTTTATCAATTACTACCAAATAATTGTTTTGAACTTAATAATACAGGTTTTGGTGGGATTTATTTCTTTTATCGCCATTTTGAGAATTCTACGGGCATTCGAGTACAGCAAGAGGTTCACTGCTTTCTGGAGAGTTATATCACATTCTGCTCGTCCCTTGATGGGATTTGTCATCGTCTTTGCTATCGCACTTTGTGCGTTTGGATCTCTTGTGTACCTGTTTTTGGGGAAATCTGTTTATAGCTTCAGAAATATAGGCATTGTCTTTGGAAGTTTAGCAAATACCCTTATTGGAAAGAATAACATCGTAGTCCTGTTAAATGACTCGCCAATTTTTGCAATGTTCTTTTATTTCACCTATGGATGTTTCGTCACATTTATATTGCTGAATATATTTGCTGCAATTCTCAACGAAACAATAGATGGTGTGAAAAAGGAAGTTCAGAGTGCAGGAGATGTATTTGGTATTGGTGATTATACAGTGTCAAATGTCAAAGATTTCTTCGCTTTGGCTAAAGATATTCTGAAGAAAAAAAGAATCGACTATCTGTCCGACGAGACAGGAAAAGGTACATACAGTAATGTCACTTTTCATTGCAGTTTGATTTCTCACAATTTCTATAGCAAGAACATAAAGAAAGAATGAACTGAAATCTAGTATTTAGTTTCGTTTATGTTTACAGATCATCCTCGACATGGTGAAGCTAGACAAGGCGTCGATGTACATGCAGTAATCAGGATTCTTCGCTGGGTGTTCGGAAATAACGAACAGGTACTACTTAAAGTCGAATACAATCAAAGTCGAATACAATCACAGAAATGGTTACTAAGTACATGTACTAACAAATTAGTAGTATTTGTTTATTCGGGTATTTTAATTGCTACACGTTTAAAAAAAAAAAGAACAAATAAACAAAAAGCTGAGACAGAGTTGCAATGAAATATTTTTTCTAGTAGTGATACATATAACATTCTAATAGCAGTATTTGTTTGATTTGGATTTGTTCTACATAGCAAGCCAAGACAAAGACAGAAGATGTCGACGACTTCTTAATTTCACCTTACATGGATGACAATGATGATACTACGAATTATACGGACAAAGATGAAGAGCTAATAATAAACAAAGACTCCGTGTATAAGTATATATGATGCACTGGAAAAAAAATCCATAGGGCGATGTGACAGTACATAAGTATCGCTTGCATTTCATTTGTTTGCTAGTACCTTTATAAAATCAATTTTAAGAAAATATTGTAATGAAGATTGAATTTTCATTGGACACATTTATGATCTATTGTTGAAAAATATGCTTTTTCAATTTTTAAACTATGAAAAAATGAAGATGACGAACAGTGATCAATCTATCAAAGGGGGCCTCCGTGGCCGAGTGAGTCTTAAATCAATCTATCAAAGGGGGCCTCCGAGGCCGAGTGAGTCTTAAATCAATCTATCAAAGGGGGCCTCCGTGGCCGAGTGAGTCTTAAATCAATCTATCAAAGGGGGCCTCCGTGGCCGAGTGAGTCTTAAATCAATCTATCAAAGGGGGCCTCCGTGGCCGAGTGAGTCTTAAATCAATCTATCAAAGAGGTATAGCGCCTACTATCTCGCCGACTCGAATGTCCCAGTATCTATAAATAGATTGGAGTCGGTTTTTGCGGTCTCATCCGAAGGCCCGCCCCATTTAGTCGCCTCTTACGACAAGCAAGAGGTAATAAGAACTTGCCCTTCGGCAATGGTGAATTCTCCATATGAGTGAAAGATTCTCGAGAGGGACGTAAAACAATACATTATATCAACATTAACGAGTTATCGAGAGTCTCCTGTATTTTCATATTTTTCAATTATATGAATAAAGAACTTGGAAAGTCTATATAGTCATTTTGTCGAACCTTTCATATTGCGAAGATCGTCATTGTCCGAAACAAACCACTTGTTTGCATTGGGGTACCCGTACGTTTTGGATGTGTCATCGAAGCTAAGATGTTTGGGTTTTCATGAAGCTGCATATTTGTGCACATCTGTAAAACTAGTGGTGCATATAGTGTAGCATTTTTATTTGTGTCTTTGTCTAAACCTTTCTTCAGCATTTGACCATATATGTGCCTTTTATTGCACCTTAACTAAAACATCACCCCTTATCAATAAAAACATCCGAAAGTACAGGTGCCCCAATGCAGACAAGTGGTTTGCTCCAGACACTAATACAACACGTACACGTACATTTTGTGATTTTGCTGTACAGTTTCATCATATACTGTAATAGGCATAATGTTATTGTGAGTCTCTAACTATCTGCTTTTGTTATAAAAACTAATTCGACATGGATTGCATATTGTGACTTCTTTGTCAATGTTTTTATTTGTTTTTTCTTAAATGCTAAACTCTATAATTCGTGGCCCACTTTCATCTGTCTCCCACCCACCGTTCATTTGGTCGGCTCATATGAATTTTCTTGCCGTTTTCTTTAAGTCTTTCAGTAGCCACCTATACTGGTTGGAAATGTCAGAATAACTCTATGTAAACAAACTCCTAATATTTATGCAATAAAAAAAAACTCCGAAAATATTTCAGAACGTCACAAGCAAAATATAACCTTGTGATGTTATATTTATTATAGAACATACACACAAAGCAAACAGAATGAAACGTAAATAAAAAACAAAATATATATACAAAGTAAATCTCGAACTCAGAATTACAAAAAGTTACAACTTTGTTGGACCACCGCTCCAACCACCAACGTATTGATAAGGAAAAATTACGCATGTTTGTAGATTTGCAAGGAAGTAGCAGATTGACGTGTGGTCGTATTTTTTACTCATTTTCATAGCCAAAATTTATGCAATGGAATTAAGTACAGTAATACCCAAATGAAATAATTTGAAAGTTTTATGTCTTGTTAAAGGTGGACCAACGATTTGTGATTGTTTGGAGGACACCTCTATATCTACTCTATACTCTATACCGGATGTCTCCATATCAGTTAGCCCCGTGGGGATCCGGTTGTTAGAATAGTTCCTCAGTACCTCTTGCTTGTCGTAAGAGGCAACTAAATGGGGCGGGCCTTCTGATGACACCGCAAAAACCGAGGCCCCATGTCACAGCAGGTGTGGCACGAACAAGATCCCTCCCTGCTCAAAGGCCATAAACGCCGAGCATAGGCCTAAATTTTGCAGCCCTTCACCGGCAATGGCGACGTCTCGATATGAATGAAAAATTTTCTAGCGGGACATTAAACAATATATAATCAATCAATCATATCAGTGAAAAATTCTGGAGAGGGACGTTATTCGTCAATCAATTAATCAACCGGTCGACAGGAGATGCTTACTCCTCCTAGGCACAAAATCCCACCTCTGGTATGTCCAGGGGTACGTGTTTGCCCAATTCTTAAGTTTGCATTCCTTTTAGGAGTTGTGAGATTAATTGCTGTTCGTTGTCTTCATCTTTTCATACAAACCCACTGAATGTTGTGTAATTTGAGTTCAGGATTGCATAACCTTTGATTGTATAACACAATATTAGTAAACTTTTGTATTCAAGGAAACATTACTTATATAGACGAAATACCTGGCAAGTGTGCTATGGTTATTTTATTTGAAACATACATAATATTATTCCGTAAGCTCATGCGTGGCAGTTCTCAGTTGAACATGTTTTCATATTTTAGGTTAGTCATTTCCATCCTATATTGTTTCTGGAAAAAAAACATTGGGGCATATTACCAGGTGTGTTTGGTAGTGCATATTTTGAAAGATCCTGATTATTGCAAGTAAAAATGTAATCTCTTACGTATTATAGAAGATAATTACTAATTTACCGTAGCAAAGGGGAGAGAAGTCTTTGCAATCAACCGAGGATAGAAATTACCAGTTAGATGAATGATCATGGCTAATCAGGCCAACATACGAACGATAGTAATACTGTACCAATATACAATTGAAACCTTTTTTGTAAACCATTTAAAACAATGAAAAATTAGTTTTAGAAGAAGTCTATATTGTCGCGTATGACCTTAAAATCAATGTCATCAAATCAGATCACATATTATAATGAAAAAGTGAAGATAACAACATTGATCTATGTCATGAACGTGATTTAACGAACAGTGATCAACCCCATAAAGAATAAATTTTGAGCAGGGCCCCAAGAGGTGGGATAAGGTGCCTAGGAAGAATAAACATTCCCTGTTGGCCTGTAACATCCGTTGTGAGCCCTATGTCTTGATCAGATAAACGGGAAAATACGTAGTCAAAATCAGTATGAAAAGGATACTTTAACAATTGTTATGAAACACGTCAGACATCAGTTTACCTAACGCAGGTTTGTATTTGCAAATTGGGTCATTATATCGACCACAGAAATTGGGAAATGCTGACTTCAAACGAAGCCCCTGTAACATCAGCTTATTTGTCAGTAGCTTGCCTTGATTTAAAAATCCATCACATAACATGCTTCCGCGTATTGAATTGGTTGAGAAACATAAACACCATATGCAGGTAATAATGGAATACTTCGTCACAGATATGGGAAAATGGCGATGGAAAAGCTGAAGTCATCCAAATTGTCTTCAGTTGAGTTGTTATTTTGCCGTAAACATACAAGTTCAATAAAATATCCTTATATGAATGCGACATACGAATGAAAATAAATATTATTAGAAGATAAAATGATATATAAAACGTCGTTGATAAATTTAAATGTGGAGTTTCATTATATAATGTGTCTTCATTGAAACCAACTTTCCAAAATACACTTTTGTACGTGTTTGTCTTTGACCATTTAGTTACCATCATGAAGGAAGGTGAAACAGTCAATTAAATTTACACAAACTAACTTGGCGATTTGGACTGGAAAGGATCGAGTACACTCTGATTTAGGCGCTTCGAGAATTTTCCACTCGTATTGAGACGTCACCAACTGCGCTCAGAGCCGTAACAGTGACAGTCCATTAACAATTATCTATCATCTAGTACAAAAAGTATGTAATTGGAGAAATATGATTGATTGATTGTTTGTTTTACGTCCCGTCGAGAATTTTTCACTCATATTGAGACGTCACCAGCTGTAGGTGAAGTACCACAAAGTTAGACCTATGCTTAGCCCTCATGGCCGTAGCAGTGATGGTTCTTTAACGTGCCAACGCCTACCGTGACACGAGAACTCCGTTTTCAAGTACGTATCCGAAAGACCCGTGATTCTCACTTCTAAATGCCGAGCGTTTGGCGAAGGAGCAATCACTACCTATTTTTCGTCTTAGGTTTGACGCGGCCATGGCACGAGCGGGGCTCGAACTCACGACCTCCCTGTTACGAAGAGAACGCCCTAACCACTGAGCTACCGCGACCGGTCTATAGAAATATGAAAGTACCGGGATAACAGAATGATTTTTCAAAGTAAACAATGTACATGGTTCAGGGAACCATAAAGTCCATGGACCTCTTTTTAAACTTTATACTAGATGGTAGATACAGTTGTATAAATACCACCGGTCGCGATAGCTCAGTGGTTAGAGCGTTCGCTTCGTAACCGGGAGGTCGTTAGTTCCAGCCCCGCTCGTGCCATGGCCGCGTCAAACTTAAGACGAAAAATAGGTAGTGATTGCTCCTTCGCCAAACGCTCGGCATTTAGAAGTGAGAATCACGGGTCTTTCGGATATAACCTTAAAAAAGGAGGTCGCGTGTCACGGTAGGCGTTGGCACGTTAAAGAACCCTCACTGCTACGGCCCTGAGCGCTAAGCATAGGTCTAAATTTGTGGTACTTCACCTACAGCTGGTGACGTCTCAATATGAGTGAAAACTTCTCAACGGGACGTTAAACAAACAAACAATCAATCAATGTATAAATACCATACACATTTGATAATATAACATTATTTTACAGGTAGGCAAGTTTTATCACACCGCAGCGAAATGCGATTTTTCAAAGAGGATTCTGCTCATTATAGGTAATCATGCAAACAGTTCGCCTGCTTTATTACTAGGCGTAAACAGCTTTTAAAATATATGGCATTTTCAACATATAGTTAAAGAAGTCCTACCTGAGCCCATGGATATTATTTCGCTATGCTCATTATTGCAGTCTGTCTGCTTTTTCAGCAGTAGAGATTTTCTGTTGTATTATCAATCTATCATCTCAATGGTAGTTGAACTAAGATGTCATAAATTTCACAATTTCAGTAGGGTAGCTCAGTGGTTAGAGCGTTCGCTTCGTAACCGGGTGCAATATCATGATCAAATAAACGGAGTAATCCGTAATCAAAATCAGTGTGTAAAGAACAACCTAACAATTGGTAGGAAATCTCGTCAGATAGTATTTAACCCAATGACATTTTGTACTGACAAACTACATCGTTCTAACGACCATAGAATTTGCGAAATGCTGACTTTAAACGAAACTCCTGTAACATCAACTCGTTTCAGTAGTCAGCCTCGATTTAAAAACAGATCATACGCAGGTGATAGTGGAATATTACTACATAAATATGTGAAATTGACGATGGGGAACCTGAAATCACACCGTTTGCCATAAAGTTGAGTTTTTGGTGTATATTCAATAAAATATCTAAATACGAATCAAATATGGAAAACTGTGGTGTCTTTTATTTCGAGTTCACTGGGATATATATCGAATCAACATATGGATGAAAATGATTATTGTTATTAGATTAATAAGAATGTCGAGTTAAAGGCCACAGCAGTCTTTGATGACCAGGTCTTCCAACAGTCTGTTAGAAATCCCACGGGTACAAATTATGCTGCTTTACTACCTGAAAAGTGTTTATACTCTTATAAGGCAGAATTTATCCAAAAGCTTCTACATGAGAAGGAAAAGATCTCTTTTTGGCCTTCAACTCGACATTAAGATATATTGACGACCTTTTATCTATTAACAATAGTTATTTTCATTCATAGTTTTATTCAATATATCAGTGAACTCGCAATAAAAGACACAACAGAGTCCTCCACATCTGTTTCCTACTTTGGTATTTTACTGAAAATAGATGCTGGCGTCAACCCCGGATGACTTTAGCTTCTCTATCGTCAATTTCCCATTTATATTTTTGTACAGTCTCATCTAAAGTCGGCATTTCGCAAATTTTATGGTCGTTATAACGATCTCGTTTGCCAGTACGACTTGCCTTTAAGTCAAATGCTGTTGATGTATCTCGTACCAATTGTCAGGCCGTTCTTGACACACTGATTCTGACTACGGATTGCTCCGTTTACCTGATCGGAATATAGGGGGCACGGCGGGTGTGACCGGTCGACACGGGATGCTTACTCCTCCTAGGCACCTGATCTCACCTCTGGTATGAGCAGTGGTCCGTGTTTGCCCATCTATCTGATTTGTATTTTCCATAGGTATTATGAAAATGAATACTGTTAGTTATCTTGGCTTTTTAATGTAGCAATATTCCATTACCACCTGCATATGGTGTTTATACCTGTTAAATGTTAGCTGATTAGATATGCAAGAGATTTTTTCTGCGTATGATCAATTTTTAAATAGAGACAGGCTAATGACAAACAAGTTGCTGTTACAAGGGTTCAAGATTCTCGTTCAAAGTCAGCATTTCGCAAATTCGATGGTATTTATAACGATCTAGTTTGCCAATGCAATTTTTGGGGGGCCAAATGTTATCTGACGTGATTCATACAAATTGTTAGGCCGTTCTTGTCACATTGGTTCTGACTACAGATTACTCCGCATACCTGATCGAGATATAGGACTTACGGTGGGTGTGACCGATCGACAGGGATGCTTAGTCCTCATAGGTACCCTGATCCTATCTCTGGTATATATGGGGGTCCGTGTTTGTTCAACTCTGATTTGTATTACATTTAGGATTTATAAGATTAATTACTGTTCGTTTTCTTCGCTTTTTCTTTTTTCTCTACAACCGCTCATGTGTAAGTTTGATAGATTAATTGTATATTGTTTAACGTCCCGCTCGAGAATCTTTCACTCACATGGAGACGTCACCATTGCCGGTGAAGGGCTGCAAAATTTAGGACTATGCTCGGCGCTTATGACCTTTGAGCAGGGAGGGATCATTAACGTGCCACACCTGTTGTGACACGGGACCTCGATTTTTGCGGTCTCATCCGAATGATCGCCCCATGTAGTTGCCTCTAACGGAAAGTAAAGGATACTGAGGACCAATTCTAACAACTAGGGTCACGTGTGTAAGAACAACTACATGTAAATGCATAGTCATGTAAACCAGACGTAGACTTCAAAAAAAAAAGAAAAAAAGAACCACAGTGTATATGTGAAGTCATTGATATACTTTATACCCACTGAATGAGAATTACGAAATTAAACAGAAAAAACTGGGGTCATAGTGCTTTATATTGAGCTACAGTGTTTTCAACTTGCCCTTTCTGCACATAAAATTTACTCAAGATTTATGCGTTTAAACTTGATTTGTCTGATAGTTTCAACACAACATAAGGAACACAAATCAATTATTACATAAAATAGATATATAACTATGTCTTTTAATAATACAGATATCAAAAATGTTTTAATACTAGTAAATTGGAAATGATGACCTTTCTGCACTTGATATCCGGAAAAATCTATGATGTAGAATTTAAGATTGATTGTTGTTTCCGTCACACTCAACAAGTTTTCAGTTATCTGGTGGCGTCAAGTTTTTATTGGTGGAGGAGAGAATCCAGATACAATGTACCCGGGAAGAGACCACCCACCCCCCGAAAGTAAACTGGCAAATGTTCTCATATATATCGGCGCGAGCGAGATTTGAACCCGCGCCGACTAGACGTGAGGGGCCTTGTGATTTTGAGTGCGATGCTCTAACCACCCCACGGAGGCCCCTAGAATTTAAGAGCTAGAAGAACATAATATGATTTTCTAAAATTGCACATAAATTACAAAGTCTTGTCTTAATTAAATTGAAAATAGAACTTTAAAATAGGGGGTTATATATTAAATAGTTGAATAATTGGCAAAACACTTAATTTTTATTCAAAATTTCAAGTTAATTGATTTCGACGTTCAAAAGAATCGGTGTCCTGTTTGGTAAAATATATTAAGCAGATTAATGAATTAAAACATATGAATTAGTTCGAAGTATCAACTACCGGTCGCAGTAGCTTAGTGGTTAGAGCGTTCCCGTCGTAACTGGGAGGTCGTGAGTTCGAGCCCCGCTCGTGACATGGTCGCGTTAAATCTAAGACGTAAACATAGGTAGTAATTGTTTCTTCGCCAAACGCTCAGGAATCACGGGTCTTTTGGATATTACTATTATTATTATCATTCTATATTGATATAGCGCTTTATCTAATCAAAAATTACCCCCAAAGCGCTTTACATTTAAGACAATAAAACAAAGTACAATAAATGCGTAAAAAATGACATAATAATACTAAACTGAATTCAAAATAGAAACTGAAAGTGGATAACATAACATTTTTTTTAATAAATGATACTAAACACTTAGCTAACGCATAAACAATAAGACCTTATATATGACCTTAAAGAAAACAAAGGTCCTTTGTTGACACGTTAATGAGCCCTCACTGATACGGCAATGAACGCTAAACATGTATAAATTTTGTGATATTTTATCTACAACAGGTGACGTCTCAATGTGAATAAAAAAATTTCGACGGGACATCAAACAAACAACCACCAACCTTATCAAAGATTATGAAATATACTGCAAGGAATGTGTTAAAAATACTTCGAACTGGACATGCGCTTCGATCTCCAATATATAAAGCAAAATTTTAGAAAATTGTCAGGTTCGTGGCGAGGCCTTGAGGGTATTGGGGTGTTTTGTAAGAGTTATTGTTCTTTCCCAAACTGCGGTGTTTAAGGCAGTGTGCAGAAGAAAATTGACGCCATAGAGTAATGACCGGGGGTCACTATTTGACGACGAAAATTGACCCCCGTCATAATTCGACATAAAAAATTATCTTTATACCCGTAGAAAAAAAGTGTTATTTCCATTTAAATCAACCAATTCTACGTGAAAAAAAATGATCTCCATAGAATATTGACCCTTTGTAAATTTCATAAAGGATTTCTTCTCTGGAAATGCCTAAGGGAAAATATTCAATACTCTCACATTAATGACAGTAAACAGTAAGGCAATTTTTCTTTAGAAAATAAGGAGCTAGCTCTATGGGATATATACAGAGTAATATTAACCATGCAAATCTGATGCGAGATTTTCTTGCCTAGTTTTGTTTGGTTGTATTTCTTAAGCATCCTGATAACCGAAACCAGACACTCTATCTGAAGCGAGCTCAGGTATAACAGACCCCTGGGTCTTTTTTCTACGGGTTAGAAAAGGTCCTCAATATTCGACAATGGTGACATCTCCATGAGTGAAAAAATTTCGAACCGGAAGTTAAACAATGTACAACCAACCTACAGTTAACATTACTTTGTAGTTGAAAAGTACGCAAACTACGGATTTGTATAAATTTTAATTAGTGTTTCTTAGCAACGCAAAGAATTATGATATTGACAATATAATAGAAAACCAATGCAACCTTCGCTTGAATGAAACTGTCAAAAGTTTGAAAAAACAATTAGGAGAGCTTATGTGCATCTTTTATGATTTTCCTCTTTCTAAAAGTTACGCCAGCCAATTTTAACTGATTGTTCATATGGAAACATGTTTATTAATGATTTCTCTAAATTGTTGTCTTCTCTTTTATTTTCGTTTTACATTATCTATGTATCGCCTTTCCTCTGTCCTCTGTGTGACATATCCCATTATTTTTACTATTATTTGCTCGTTAAGTTTTATAAATGTTAATTTTACAAGTCCTATTTTTTTCTTATTATTTCGTGTCCATTTTATAAGTAATCATGTTAAGCGCTTAAAGTAATTATATCATTATATAATGTGATAGATAAATCTTGTGAAATAAAATAATAAGTAAATTTTAAATCCCAGACCACTAGGTTATCGCGACCAGTCGAAAGAATCGTATTAACAGATCTTGCTTCCCAACAAAGATGTAAGGCCTGCGTCAATTGGTACTCAAAAGATGGACTATTCTTGTTGACAGTACGCTCATTTTACGAACTTTTAGCGCTTGCACCATGACGGCTACAAGATTTAAACTGTTCATAGAATGTGAGCAAATTACTCTTGACCAATGGGAACTCTTGTTCTCCACTTCTGCGGTAGGTTAACCAAAACAGAAGCCGTTTGTATACAGATTTCGACATTGAATAGTCAACAAATGAAAAAACAGACATGTTGGGATATGATTTCTTGTCAAAGATAGTTTCGTTGCATAAAGCAAAGTTTCATTGCCGCAGCCATTATCGAGTTAAACGCGGCTGCGCTAAACCAAATCTTCGATTTTAGGATATGCGTGAATTCTTTTGGTCAAATACTACATCATACATCATGCATAATACATCATGCATATTTATGAGAAATGAGAAAAAATCACGCAGAGAGCCACAGGTGAAAGGGAGAACATACATTTCTGCCGTGGTTTGAGTGAATGTTGTACACGCATGAATAAATTATTAATACCTTTTTCGATAACGTACGTATAACGCATCTTTGCTTGTGATAGTTTGTATATAAGGTCTCTCTAGCGTGTTGCTTCGTGTAGAACACATGCACAATGTTTATCTAACGTGTATGTACGTATAATATTACCAATATTCAGTTTGAGACGGAATGTCTACAGATATATATTGGGTTGATCAATCTCATAGACGGCAAGACAAATATTTATCTGTGGACAGTCATCACAAACCTAATAAATGATTTTGTTGCGCGGCCTCGTGGTCATTTTTGCTGTGATGATAAACACTCAAATGAATTTGATTTTCTCAACTCTTATCTCTTTACGGAAATTGCATACGCGAATATCGAGTCCAATCGAAGTTTCTTCCTCCTGCACAAAGGATGTAACCACCGAGCATAGGCCGAAGTATTGTAGCCATTCACTGGCAATAGCGACGTGTAATATGAGTGAAAGAATCTTGAGCGGGAGCATTAAATAATAACGAACCCAGTGTCCATCATCGTCAAACTTTTATCAAATAATATATACATAATTTATGCTAAAATTTTTGCGTGAGGATCCGCACGTACCTCTTGCTTGTCGTTAAAGGTAATGGTGTTTTATATATATATATATATATATATATATATATATATATATATGCCTTTATCCCGTGGATATCACTCGTAGATATTTTTTCGTAATCCATAGTATGTATTCCTACACCGCATGACGTAATGAAGCGCACGAAAACACCTTGTGCAAAAATTAAGCGAAAATAACGTACCTCCAAATCAGATTATGAAGATAACCGGTCATAAAACATCCACTCCATTAACAATTACAGCAGCATCAATGAAAATCAACACAGGGGTATTTCCGGCATTCTCTCCAATTCCACGCACCAAATGAATCCGGTATACGCATCATTCCATTTGACACAAAATACTTCAATCACTAATACTGCTGTAAGAAACACAACCACATTTAACGCTGAAAGTTCCACAACAGTCAATAAAACGGGAGGCATACAAAATTTCCTGAATGGCGATGTATATGGTTGGAAATTTATCGTTAACATCCACACATATGAAAACAAATAAAAAAAAAAACAAAAACAAAAAAAACGCGCGTCATCTATGACACCGATTCTGATGAGTGACATTTTTCTTAAATAATCTTATAATTTCAATGTAAAACGTTCTAAAATGTAATTCATATCTCATATTAGATCTCGCTTTCATTAATTAAATATTGACCGTTATAATATTTATATTCTTTTATATTTTCTGAACTATTTGTAGCGGCGTAACGTTGACGTTACGATTGTAAATTTAGTTCGGCTTGAAGTAATCAAAGGGAAATTTCGAATTGTAAATTAAATAGTTGGTAAGGATTAGATATGTTATAAAAGGAATATCCCATGGTTTGTGGTTGGATATGATCATTATTCAACCCGCTGTTTGTTTTCAATCCCCATGCCAAGACTCACAATCATACCCAATCACAAACCATGGGGGATCCTATATATATATATATATAGATAGATAGATAGATAGATAGATAGATATTATATTGTATAACGTCCCGCTCGAGAATCTTTCACTCATATGGAGACCTCACCATTGGCGGTGAAGGGCTGCACAATTTAGGCCTATGCTCGGCGCTTATGATCTTTGAGCAGGGAGGGATCTTCATCGTGCCAAACCTGCTGTGACACGGGACCTCAGTTTATGCGGTCTCATCATCTGACGGACCGCCCCATTTAGTCGCCTCTTACGACAAGCAAGGGCAAGGGGTACTGAGGATCTAATCTAACAACCCAGATCCCCACGGGGCATATATATATATAGTACTGTGCCATATATTTATGAACAAACGTAAATAACGTCATTTCCGATTTAAAAGATGCTCAGTATTATCGATTTACATTGTGTGCTATATTTTTAGAGCTTACGATTTCCCCTCTCCATAACGTGGGAAAAATTACGATATTGTCGTCTGCTCTCTGTATGGTCAGTATCAAAAGTAGGGAAGGGGATCTGGTCTCTGGACACTTGTAAAAGAGTTGATTGTGGAAAATTATTTGCGTGGAGAAAAATACTCAGTGATAGCCAGGAGTTACTGTATATACTGTGGTAAATGTTATTTGGAGAGGGGGTCTGTGGACTTCTCGGGATACTGTATATACTGTGGTAAATGTTATTTGGAGAGGGGGTCTGTGGACTTCCTCGGGATACTGTATATATTGTGGTAAGGGGTTCTGTGGAAACATTATCAAGATGGCAGGAAGAGAGAGTTTGATGCCCGGGATGTGCGAAAACTTTTGCGTGTGACAAAACAGAACTGCATGCTTCCGTTGAAAAACGCTTGTGTATATGCCATTTGGTTACGAACACCATTTAGTGCGTTCTTAACACGTTTTAAACTCGTAGAGTGATTATTGGTTCTAAGGTTGCCAGACAAACATTTAATATGTCCACACATGTTAAACGTCCAATGTAAACGTAAGCTCCCCATAGGGGTCAGGGTTATTACATGTCCTCAGTACCCCTTGCTTGTTGTAAAAGGAGACTAAATGGGGAGGTCCTTCGGATGAGATCGCAAAACCCGAAGACCCATGTCAGGGCAGGTGTCGCAAGATAAAGATCCCTCCCTGCTCAAAGGCGCCGAGCATAGGCCTGAATTTTGCAGCCCTTCACCGGCAATGGTGACGTCTCCATATGAGTAAAAAATTCTCGAACAACATATACAACCAACTTATAGATAAGGTAGATTGATTGAGGTTTTACGCCGAGTCGGCAATATTTCAGCCATTTTACGGCTAAGATAAGCTAGAGGTACACTGCAAATATGTTAGATATGTTATAACTTTCCCCAGTAGATTGCGAAATCATATCAACATATGAGTAACGCTCAAGTATCGTGCGCGAATTTGTGCGTAAGACAATCTTATAAATGAGAATTGAATTTTCGCGCTTTTCAATGGATCTCCATCTGCATGTGCTGAAAGTGCTATATTGCAAAAATGATACGCATGCAGTCCTGAAGAAATGTATATAAAATAAAATGTCAATTTATTTTCAAATGGCTGTAGTGTGTGCATTGAATTTACCACTTAGCAAAGTTGAAAGTATGGCATAATATTTGAATGCAACTAATGTCCCTTGGTTTTGAATTGCTAAGCTGTAATGAAAAACGAATAGAATTATTGCACTGTAAATGAAATGAACTACAAAACTTTAGATAAAATTAATTTAAAAACAATGTAAAGACTATATTCATTAATTGCATATGAGAGTTCTGACATTTGTAATTCAGAAGGAATTTACTAGAACAGCACACATAGCTGTTCCAAAAACGTGAATGTACGACTGCAAGACCTTTAGTTTTCATATTCATACTCATTAGTTATCTAGAAGATCCTTACTCATCTCTAAAGTAGTGGACCTTAGGAATGAAGTTTCCATGGTGACAGCCGGCCAAAATAAAATGCAAGAAGGAGTAAAGTTCATAGTTAGTAGACACTGGGAACGATACTACTAGTTGTTTTGTTTTCATCACAGACAGACAATGGTGCGCAAATTTAACATAATGAAGATTTTTTGACAAATTATTTTATCATTGTAAAAGTTCTTCTTAATAAAAGATAAGGCTCCACAATATTGAATCACTCCTTGAAATCCTGACTTTGAAATACAGAGAGATTCCTGCAATGAGGTGCGCGTGGCTGTCCTTTGTTTAAGTTAGACAGGTTGTCTACAGGTCTAATTGTATGACAAGTTGTCTATAGGGCTAATTGTATGACAAGTTGTCTACAGGGCTAATTGTATGACAGGTTGTCTACAGGGCTAATTGTATGACAAGTTGTCTACATGGCTAATTGTATGACAGGTTGTCTACAGGTCTAATTGTATGACAAGTTGTCTATAGGGCTAATTGTATGACAAGTTGTCTAATGGGCTAATTGTATGACAAGTTGTCTATAGGGCTAATTGTATGACAAGTTGTCTACAGGGCTAATTGTATGACAAGTTGTCTACAGGGCTAATTGTATGACAGGTTGTCTACAGGTCTAATTGTATGACAAGTTGTCTATAGGGCTAATTGTATGACAAGTTGTCTACAGGGCTAGTTGTATGACAAGTTGTCTACAGGGCTAATTGTATGACAAGTTGTCTATAGGTCTAATTGTATGACAAGTTGTCTATAGGGCTAATTGTATGACAGGTTGTCTACATGGCTAATTGTATGACAAGTTGTCTATAGGGCTAATTGTATGACAAGTTGTCTACAGGGCTAATTGTATGACAAGTTGTCTACAGGGCTAATTGTATGACAAGTTGTCTACAGGGCTAATTCTGATTTCTCCATGGACATTGTTGTAGAAAGCTGGTACAATTTTATGATATTCACGATGGCTCATTCTCGTAGAATTTACAATATTAATTTATAATTGCACCGTTAACTGAACAAAATACAAATGATTATATTGTTGAGATATATTACTATTACAATTGAGATATATTACTATTACAATCCATAAAATAATATCTATAAAAATATAAAATAGTTTGTGTACCGGTCTCGTAAGATCAGAGGTTGAGCGTTCGCTTCGTGACCGGGAGGTCGTGAGTTCGAGCCCCGCTCGTGCCATGGCCGCGTCAAACCTAAGATGTAAACATAGGTAGTGATTGCTCCTTCGCCAAATGCTCAGAAGTGAGAATCACGGGCTTTTCGGATATGACCTTAAAAACGGAGGCCGCGACAGGTGTTTGGCACGTTAAGAACCCTCACTGCTACGGCCCTGAGCGATAAGCATAGGTCAGTGTTTGTGGTACTTCACCTACAGCTGGTGACGTCTCAATGTGAGTGAAAAATTCTGAACGGGACGTAAAACAAAGAAAATAATTTTTGAAAATAAAGGACATTGCAGTTCTCTGCATTTATTAAGGTTTACAAAGGCCATACATCACCGCTAATGCTGTACAAGGATTTTCGTCGTTTCCAATTACATGAGTATCCATTGGACAACATAGTAATTCAGTGACATGTGTATTCAATAGACAACGTAATAACTCAGTAAATCAGGCAAAATCCAACCAGGTAGAGGGTATCAGTATTCATGAATATTAATAAAAATCTTAGCTACCTTTATTGCTTCTGTTAGACAAAGTGCAGGAAATCGTGATACATTTTTTTTTTCATTTAGAAAAAGCATTCACAAAAAAGTGGGAACGGGGAACACAGATAGTAACACAAATCGTAAAACCAAGCGTCACCCCTCCCCACCCACCCATGTGCTCACTATTTTGTAATAAAAACCAAAGTTGTGCTGAAATTGTTAATTTTCTTTTCGTTTTCAAAAGGTTAAGGATACCAGGGGATTAGCTAGGGGAAAATTAATGTGCATGCAAATCAAGGCAGGAGTTTTAGGGACATTGAGTCAGCCCCACCCCCAGGTCTGGGGCAAAATGATGATTTTTCACGATACTCAATAAAATGATGCTCCTTTTCAACATTTTATGAGCATTGTTACAATTTCAATCTTCCCGTATTCCCGTGACGTGGCAACTAATTATAGAATGCACCGTGACGTGTCATGTTATTATAGAATGCACCACTTACTGATTTTCTTGACCTCTAATGGTTACAGTTCAAGGGCATCCTAATCCCAAGAATTACTAACCAATCTATGCAAAAGTTTCAGTGCGCATATTCTTATTGATTTATCTTGAATTATATTTTACAGGTGTGTACGAGTTTATTTCTCATTAGAACAGCCTCCTATTCTAATTCCACGCAAGCGCACTTGAAGTTCTTCGCACCGTGGTTTGTCAGCCCGAAAGAGAAACAAAATGAAGATAGGTGAACAAAAAATTACATCCTGAAAGAAAAAAAGAAGAAAGAGAGAAATCTGTCGCACATACTTCTTGTCGAGCTCTGCGTTGTGACCTTCGGGCACTAGAGCACCGATCCCTATTGTTCATTCTGTGAAATATTAAACATACTTTCTTTGTTGCAGAGTGTGTATTGATCTAGTAGTTCATATTTTTTATGGATTTTTTTTACCCCCACCCCTCCTATGAGAGTAACATTCTTGAAAACAAAATAGAATGGCGCATTATTGGTGCTGTGTCATGCGTCTTTGTCATATGCAGGTAGGCCTACTACAACCTAATTTAATCACTATTATTTATAATCACAGTAGATTTATCTTTATTTTACACTGTTTTACACTAGAATATTTCATTGAAAATAAATGTCAACGGCAAGCTAATAACTCAACTTTATGACAAACGGGATGACTTCAGCTTTTCCAGTCAATATCCCATATTTATGTAGCAATTTTCCATAATCACCGTCATAATGGTGTTTAAATCTCTCAACTGATTCGATACGGAAGAGCATAACCAGGTTTCAAATCGAGGCAGACTACTGACAAAGAAGTTGATGTCACAAGGGTTTCAACAGCCTCTTTTAAAGTCCGCATTTGCAAATTCTATTTTTTTTTTTATAACGATCTAAGTTACCAATACGACCTCTTATTGGCAAATGCTCTCTGACGTGTTTCTATGCCAATTGTTAAGCCATTCTTTACACACTCATTTTGACTACGGATTACTCCGTTTACCTGATCAAGATATTGGGATCACCGGTCAATAGAGGATGCTTACTCCTCCAAAGCACCTGATTCCACCTCTGATATGTCCAGGGGTCTGTGTTTGCCCTACTCTTAATTTTGTATTCTTTATAGGAATTATGAGGTTGATCACTGTTCGTTATCTTCACCTTTTCACTTTAACAGTTACTTTGTGGAATAATAAGAAATTAAAATAACCATTATTTTAAATTATAGAAATAGTTTGTTACAATACAGAAAAACAATCAGGTAACTTTAAATGCTAGTATAGACAAACAATCAAGTAACATTAAATGCCATTAAGAACTTTATAAATATTATACTTCAGCGTACCTTTACTATCCTCTTATAAACATGTATTATCATAAATCAATTTTTCCTCAAAACAATCTGTTATTAAATGAAACAGTAGCTGACAGATAACAGTTGCAGTAGAATTTCTTGAGATGATATGTCAATAGAACACTCAATTATTAACAACCGATATCAATTTACGTTAATTCATAGTACAAAGTTTAAAAAAAAAAAAAACCGACATCCATTACTCGTGATATAAAACATCATCAAAATTGCGATGGAAATGCTAACAAGATCGGTGCTTTTAAATCAATTAAACAAACAATACTGATTGCGATGTGAATTCCCGACACTAATTACTCTGTTCCACTTAAAATACTTCATCTGTGAGTATCATGTGATATTGCCTTATAAACTGACCATTTGGGATCTGAAACGATGAAGGCCACAGGAAACAGAGAATTCGGAGGTAAGAATGATTTATTGTTAGTCATGAATAATAGCGATTGACCTCGTAGTGATGTCAACTGTAATTAAGTTTGCTCATTTAAGGTCATATGCGACACTTCCCAATAATATATTATTTTTTCGTGAAATTTCATGTACAATTCACTTGCATTTTATCTCGTTTCTGAAACAAAATTGGGGTATGTTACCATGTCTGTTTTAGAGTTAGTATTTATTTGATAATTTCTGGTTGTTGCAAAGAAAAATATAAATGTAGTTCTACTGTATAAATGGGCATTATCATAATAAAGATGTAGAGAAAATTCTTTGAAAGAATAGGATATCGAACCAGGTACCCTTACATTACAAGTTAGGTGTTCTATCAACTGAGCTACCCAAGTCGATATAAAATATTTTATACATTACACACTCTACATCTCACAAGAACACAAGAAGATAAAAAAATAACTACAGAAAATGTCAGAAACGTCTCGTATGTTCCTAACGTAGATTCCTAATTTTTAGAAAAGGGAAAAGAGATATTTAAAACGGAATGTATCTTTCCAGTGTATATTATACGATATGTACGTTCTTCATAACATTTCACTCGTACGGAGACATCACCAGCTGTAGGTGAAGTGCCACAAAGTTTAGCCCATGTATGGAACTCAACTCAAACAGTAACACGGGACCTCAGTTTTTTAAGGTCATATCCGTGATTTTCGCTTCTAAGGCCGGGTGCTTGCCGAAGGAGAATGTTAACATTCTGAGTCACCAGAAAGGACAGTATAGACTAGGCTATCGCGAGCTGTATGTACAGAGTGACTTTCCATAAGTTTATGTATATTGTATCTGTTTACCTGATCACGATATAGGGCTAACGGTGGGTGTGACCGGTTGACAGGGGATGCTTACTCCTATTGGGCACCTGATTCCACCTATGGTATGTCCATGGGTCCG
This sequence comes from Ostrea denselamellosa, assembly GCA_024699665.1. Lineage (NCBI taxonomy): Eukaryota > Metazoa > Mollusca > Bivalvia > Ostreida > Ostreidae > Ostrea > Ostrea denselamellosa. The sequence continues at coordinate 10,562,755 of JAMZEH010000019.1, read as the reverse complement.
TGTTTGCGCATCTTTCTGATTTATATTTTCTATAGGAATTAGGAAATTGACTACTGTTGGTTATCTTAGCTGTTTCAGGAAAATGGTTTATATCTTAAATATACATGAATCACAATAACACTCCATACAGCAACTTAAATCTGAGTCATGTGCCTGTAATAACGAGTCATTAATAATGTACTGATAATGTGCCTGTAATAACGAGTTATGTGCCTGTAATAACGATTGATTGATTGGTTGATTTATTTATTGCTTTCCGCCACACTCAACAATTTTTCAGTTATCTGGTGGCGTCCAGTTTTTGTTGGTGGAGGAGAGAACCCAGATACAATGTACCTGGGAAGAGACCACCGACCTTCCGCAAGTAAACTGGCGGAAGGTCTAACATGACGCCGCGACCGAGATTCGAACACGCGCCGACAGAGGTGAGAGGCTTTGTGATTTTGAGCCCGATGCTCTAACCACTCGGCCACGGAGGCCCCTCTGTAATAACGAGTTCTATGCCTGTAATAACATCAGTTTCTCATCTGACGCATGTTGAAAGATTGCTGTAGCAGAACATAGGGTTGGTCGACCAACATCGATTGTTAATTGATAGGTCACCAGAGTTTACTATTTCAGTGTGGTTAGCTGGATAATAGATCGAAGCAGATGGTTAATCCAATATCAAAGCGAACACGCCACTCAAAATCATTGACCATGCAATTTATCAATGGGTTTTCCTACGCTTTTCGTTAAAGCAGTTCTGGCCAAGCGTAAGAATTGCATGGATCAGATTGCCCTCTCATTACGTCACAGAGGAAGGTGTAAGTGTGAAATTTGTGTCCGTTGATTTACCTTCTTTCAGTCCACATTGTTGCAATGAAGATTTTGTTTTGTTTGTTCCCTTCAAGAATATTTCACTCATTTAGAAACATCAACAGTTGTTAGGTCACCTGAATAAACTCAGATGACCTACTGCAATTGGCCTGCGTCCGTCGTGCCTCGTGCGTGAACAGTTGGACATTTTTATCTTCTTGATAACTACGATTCCAATCTTTTCAAATTTGGTATCAAGCATCTGTGGGACAAGATAGACGTAAATTGTAAATTTCAGGATTTCTGCACCCCTGGGACCTTAGGGGCGGGGCAAAAACTACAAAAAATTACCACTTTTCAATAATCTTCTTTTACAGAACCGCACATGTGTAAGAAAAGCTAAATGCATAGTAATGTAGAGCAGGAAGGTTCTGACTCCAAGGCCTGACCAGAGTTGGTATATATTTAACGTTGATACTAAACTGAAACTAAATAAAGATCTTTAGAAGGAGTGAGTAGTCCTTTACCAAAATTGTAAATTTCATGATCATCATTTAAATATAATAATTATAGCAATGTAGATTGTTAAAATGTTAAATTCAACAGAATTCTAAGACTTAAAAAAATACATTTTCTAACATTACGCTAGACCCTATATTTAACACCCATTCTACAAACGCTAACCAACAGGGTAATGGGGAAGAACCTGTAAGCTACAGGTGAACAGTTGTACTGAAGTAAGACAAGGTGGTTAAATGTTCATTCAAATATATAGCAAAGGATAATTAAAAAAAGAAATTCCAAAACAGCAGCATTCATGTGCTACGTTCTTTTCTGTGCCATGTGTTACGTTATTTTCTGTGTCATGTGTTGCGTTATTTTCTGTGTCATGTGTTACGTTATTTTCTGTGCCATGTGTTGCGTTATTTTCTGTGTCATGTGTTACGGTATTTTCTGTGCCATGTGTTGCGTTATTTTCTGTGTCATGTGCTATGTTATTTTCTGTGTCATGTGTTACGTTATTTTCTGTGTCGTGTTACATTATTTCTGTGTCGATGTGTTACATTATTTTCTGTGTCGATGAACATGTGTTAGGATTACACACAAAACGATCACTCCGGGTCATGGAGATTACATATCTAACAATCACTCTGTAGATGGGGATTACATAATTTATGATTACTCTATGTAATGAGTGTTGGATATTAAATGATTATTCTATGTAATGAGTGTCATATTATTTGATTACTTCATGCTATGGGATTACATATTAAATGATTACTTTATGTTATGATATTACATATTAAATTATTACTTTATGTTATGAGTATTACATATTAAATGATTACTTTACGTTATAGGTATTAAACTGTATAGTGGGAATATGTATCCAATTTTTACGGTGTGAAATGAGGACGATATATTAAATGATTACACTTGGTAATGGGAATTATATAGAAAATAATTTCTCTGTAATGTAAATTTCATAAACACTTTGTTATTGCCAGACTTGTAACAATTACAACAAAAGTATTCAATATTACATTGGCGTCCCATGTGGATCTGGATTAGAATAGATTTTCAGTACTCCTTGCTTGTCTTAAGAGGCGATTAAATGGGGCGGTCTTTCGGATGAGACCACAAAAACGCGTCACAGCAGGTGTGGCACGATAAAGATCCCTCCCGGCTCGAATGCCCTAACCGCCGAACATGGAACTACATTTTGCAGCCCTTCACCGGCAATGGTGACGTCTCCATATGAGTGAAAAAATTTCAAAGTGACGTTAAACAAAATACTACAATCAATCAATTAACATATTACAATGGCGATTCCCTCGTGTACAATGTAACTAATAATTATGATTAAATGTGATGTTCATTACTGCAGTTATTAAAGTATTGCTCGTTATTACAATGACAGAAGTTCCTTTTAGTTTAATCAACACATGAATTGTTTTCAATGCATCGCCTCTTTCTTATACATTCCTAGAATATCTGACATATTTCACGCCTTCTTTCTGACGTCAGACTTGTGTAGAATGCGTCAAATCTGTCATCATGCCACTTTAATAGTGTTTATATTCCCAGGATAGTGTTTCTTCTTCACGAAAAATTTAAATTTTCGGTTTGACTACAGAAACATTTGATATGTTAACAGAATAAAGAACATTACGTGATGTCGACAAGTAAACAATCAAGTAGTTTCTCAATCTATTGTCTTACAAAGATTAGGTTTCAATATGTTTGTCACTTTAAGACTTCCTAATGTTATCTGTATGTTGCATTTCAGTGTTTGTTTCTTCTCCTTTCATCTCCAAAAAGTCCACTTTCTGATCTTTACACGCTGTATGTTTCATTTCAGTGTTTGTTTCTTCTCCTTTCATCTCCAAAAAGTCCGCTTTCTGATCTTTACACGCAATGATTGTACGATACAACCGACTAAAGCAAGGATTGCGTTTTAAAGTTTATTTCGGACTCAATAAACATTGAATGAGGTGCGCTTTGGACTTGAGATAACACTATCGGCTTAGAAAGATCTGGTTAAACATATAATTGCAGTTCACATCTGATCGCAATGGAATGCTTTTTAGTGATAAAATATACGATTTCGGCAATTTATCTTTCTAAAGGTTCAAGGTCGTTTGATCATGAATTTACTTTTTTCTACAGCTGGTTTCCTTTATAGTTTAACATCAAACTGTAGGGTATTGATAATTAAAATATTATTTGAGAAATTGACTCATGTTAAAGAAGTGACATTCAATTCTATTTCAATGTAGAACGGAAAATAATCTACCAGCATATTGATCGTCATCAGCTCCTTCCCTGGAGAATTGGTATATGGATAATGTCCCTCCATTCTGTGATGCGTAACTTTCCTGGGGGCTTCGTTCCACTTATTTCCTTTCTCTTCTCCAGGTCTTCTTGGTAGGACTTCCTTGCTTCCTTTATCCTTCAGGTGTTCAGCCTAGCACTATTATCTCTAGCATATTACATAAAGAGGCAAATGTAACAAACAGTGATCAATCACATAAATCCTATATGCAATACAAATGTTGGGCAAACCCGGACCCCTGGATATATCAGAGATGGGACCAGGTGCCTATGTATTGCTGTGATTTATATATATTAAATAGCAAAACTCTTCTCATCGCCACTACGGTCGTCCGTTATACCAAAACTTATTTTGCATCACTTTTATTCTGTAAAATATAAGATATTTACAGATAAAAGGTACGAGGTACATGTGTGAGAAGATAGACAGTTTTAGAATTGTTTATGTATTCAGTTTTTTTTTCTCTCAAGTAATTGCAGCTGACTCCGACATTGATCTGCATTAACATCATTATCATCGTGATTTATCACTCAAAATTACGTTACCAGTGTTAAATGATTGAGAACAAAACACCGTGCACATGTTTCAGATATTTTTTACCGTCTACCGCCATGCTATTTTGTTAAATCCTAAATATTTATAAGACAGGTATTTTATTTTTTTTTAAAAAAACTTTATAGAGGCGTACGTTGACCGCACACAACAAAATTGATGAATAGTAAAGATAACGAACAAATCCTATAAAAGACACAAAATTACGAGAAGGGTAAACACGAATCCCTGGACATATCAGAGGTGGGATCATGTTCCTAGTGGGAGTAAACATCCCCTATTGACCGGACACACCTGCCGTGACCCTATATCTTAATAGCGTTTAGAGCAGTATGGACTTTACGCTTTACAAAATAAATTTATTATTGTTATTATTATTGTTATTATTATTATTATTATTATTATTAATTAGGTAGACTATTAATGATTGATTATTTGTTGCTTTCCGCCACACTCTACAATTTTTCATTTATCTGGTGGCGTCCAGTTTTTATTGGTGGAGGAGAGAACCCAGATACAATGTACCTGGGAAGAAACCACTGACCTTCCGAAAGTAAACTCGCAAACTGCTCACATATATCGGCGCGAGCGAGATTTGAACCCACGCCGACTAGAGGTGAGAGGCCTTGTGATTTTGAGCGCGATGCTCTAACCACTCGGCCACGGATATATATATATATATATATATATATATATATATATATATATATATACAGACAAACACACACAGAGACAAACACACACACACAGGTAGACGAAGTAAGCCGTAATGTCTGTATATGTTGTGCTCACCCGAGTCATGGACAAGCTGAAATTTCCCGCTATGTCTGACATACTTTAGAGTTGTTGCTAACTGGTCTCGTTTCTTGCATACCTCCACGGCCAATCTCCGAATTTCAGCCTAATTTGATACAATATAATATTGATAAAAGGAATTTACGTGTGATCAATTGAAGAACCAGGAATCCGTGCAATGGATAAAATAACGAATATTATAAATAATTTTTAAAACATGGTGCCAGAAACTGATATGGTTATCTGTGTAATGTAGGTAAATAATGCACCTGGGGCAAGTGTCAGACCATAAAAGGATTCCAGAGTATTTCATATATAATCTGAGTGTGGTGCCTAAATGTCTACTGCATATTCTCAGTGTGGTACCTAAATGTTCTATGTATAATCTTAGTTTGTGCCTAAATGCTCTATAATGTACTTAAACTCAGTGTGGTGCCAAATTGCCCTGTGTATAAACTCAGTGTGGTGCCAAATTGTCCTGTGTATAAACTCAGTGTGGTGCCAAATTGTCCTGTGTATAAACTCAGTGTGGTGCCAAATTGTCCTGTGTATAAACTCAGTGTGGTGCCAATTTGCCCTGTGTATAAACTCAGTGTGGTGCCAAATTGTCCTGTGTATAAACTCAGTGTGGTGCCAAATTGTCCTGTGTATAAACTCAGTGTGGTGCCAAATTGTCCTGTGTATAAACTCAGTGTGGTGCCAAATTGTCCTGTGTATAAACTCAGTGTGGTGCCAATTTGCCCTGTGTATAAACTCAGTGTGGTGCCAAATTGTCCTGTGTATAAACTCAGTGTGGTGCCAAATTGTCCTGTGTATAAATTCAGTGTGGTGCCAAATTGTCCTGTGTATAAACTCAGTGTGGTATCTAAATGGTCTATGCATAATCTCAATTAGATGCCAAATTGTTCTGGGTATAATCTCTATGTTTCACAGCAGATGTGGCACGATAAGGATCCCTCCCTGCTTGAAGGCCGTAAGGCCGAGCATTGGCCTAAATTTTGCAGCCTTTCACCGGCAATGGTGATGTCTCCATATAAGTGAAAGATTCTTGAGCGGGACGTTAAACATTATACAATTAATCAACGTGGAGTCTTGGTATAATCTCAGTGTGGTGCCTAAATGTTCTGGCTAAAATCTCATTGTGGTACCGTGGGGACCCAGATTAGAATAGGTCCTTAATACTCCCTTGCTTGTCGTAAGAGGCGACTAAGTGGGGCGGTCCTTCGGATAAGACCGCAGAAACCGAGGTCCCGTGTCACAGCAGATGTGGCACGATAAAGATCCTCCCTGCTCAAAGGCCCTGAGCGCCGAGCATAGGCCTAAATTTTGCAGTTCTTCACCGGCAATGGTGACGTTTCGATATGAATAAAAAATTCTCGAGCAGGAGTTAAACAATATATTATCAATCAATCATTGTGATACCTAAATGTTCTGGGTATAACCTCAGTGCTGTGCCTTAATGTTCTTGCATAATCTCAAAGTGGTGCCTAAATGTTCGATGTATGCTCTCAATGTGGTGTCTATATTCTCTATGTATAACCTCAGTATGTCGCCTAAATGTCCTATGCATAATTTCAGTATGGTGCCTAAATTTTCAACCTAGCAGGAAATCTCAGTATATTAAAATTCATAAACATATTTGTGTTGCGACTACTACCTCGCTTTGCAAAACTTTCGAATGTGTTTGAGTAAGTCTTTACTATTTTCCCTAAGGACCAGAGGAAAAATAATAGAAATATTTACCACGTGATAGACATACACGTGCAGATCATGGTCACTCAAATCAAGATGAAGCCCAGATAGGTGTAGGATATTTTACATTTTGTTGTACTACTGCAGATATAGTGTGTCAACTATAGTATATTTATAATGAGGATTCAAGTCGGTATATATCCTATTATAATAAGCAAGAGTCTCCATTTATAATGAGGATTCAAGTCTGTATATATCTTATCATAATAAGCAAGAGTCTCCATTTATAATGAGGATTCAAGTCTGTATATGTCTTATCATAATAAGCAAGAGTCTCCATTTATAATGCGGATTCAAGTCGGAATATATCCTATCATAATACGCAAGAATAATGAAGATTCAAGTCGGTATATATCCTATCATAATAAGCAAGAGTCTTCATGAAAAGGCGGAGGTAACGAACAGTGATCAATCTCGTAAATCCTATATAGAATACAAATTAGAGAGTTGGCAAACATGGACCCCTGGATATACAAGACGTGGGATTAGGTCTCTGGAAGGAGTAAGCATCCCCTGTCGACCGGACGCACCCGCCGTGAGCTCCATACGTTGATCAGGTAAACGGAATAACATCTTGATCAGGTAAACGAGGTAATCCGTAGTCAGAATCAGTGTGCCAAGAACGTCCTAACAATTGATATGAAACACGTCAGACAAACTAGGTCGTTATAATGACCATAGAATTTGCGAAATGCTGACATAAAACGACTGTTGAAAAACCTCTGTAACATCAACTTGTTTCTCAATAGCCTGTCTCGATTTAAAAAGTGATCATATGCAGACCTAACTTCTGCGTATTGAACCAGTTGAGAGATTTATTATTCATTTATAATGAAGATATCATGTTATAGACACAGTAAACAAGAGTCGTCATTTATAATGAAGATTTAAGGCTGTTTATATCATAAGGTTAGAGCCACAAAGGAGGTGTGGAAATTTGCATACTTGTATCAACACCGCTCTAACAAAATAGACTATAGCAATGTGATTCTTTTTTTGGATTTCCGTGTCAGCTCTCATTTTTTTACTATGAAATATGGACTAATTTTATGTACTAAAGAATCAAGGCTAGTGAAATATGATAATTTCCTGTTATTTGTTCACTCAGTAGGTGTACAAACGTATTGTTGACCTGTGCACTCTAAGGAGGAAATTAATGTGTTTAAAAATATTTGATATAAAAATCATCACTGAGCAAGAGAGATTAATGAAGAAGCGGAAGTATGCGTATGAAATAATTGTACAGGATGTATATATATATATATATATATATATATATATATATATATATATATATACAAACACGCACACACAGATATATATATTATATATTAAATAATATATATATCACAAAGCCGATTAAGTATATACTTGACTATTTTCTTCAATTCTACCGGACTTCAATATAATACGTATGTCTGTAACATGATAAAACCTGGCTATACTCCTGAAGAATTGAATAAACTAGTCAAGTATATACTCAGTCGACTCTGTGATATTTTCATTATACTATTACTTGTGTAAATTTTGCGTTTTAAATCAGTAAATAGATAGATACATATGCAGAGAGAGAGAGAGAGAGAGAGAGAGAGAGAGAGAGAGAGAGAGAGAGAGAGAGAGAGAGAGAGAGAGATCTTGAAATGCTTGTAATACGTGTCATCGATTCAACGAAATTATTTCAGGGTCTTTATAACTTTCATTTTTTAGGAACACGGTTAGAAACTGTCAGAGACTTTAGAACTTCTATAGATCTCTTGAGGACGAACCTCAGTTTTACCACATGGCCTTATATACACGTACTGTAATTCTGATATACACGTACTGTAATTCTGATATACACGTACTGTAAGTCTGATATACACGTACTGTAATTCTAATTTACACGTACTGTAATTCTGATATACACGTACTGTAAGTCTGATATACACGTACTGTAATTCTAATTTACACGTACTGTAATTCTGATATACACGTACTGTAATTCTAATTTACACGCACTGTCATTCTGATTTACACGTACTGTAATTCTAATTTACACGTACTGTAATTCTAATATACACGTACTGTCATTCTAATTTACACGTACTATAATTCTATTCGTTTGAACAAACTACCATGGACGTTTTGTGTGATTGTTTTAGTATAGCTTCGCTGTCACAGAGAAAAGTCAAAACTGTGAAAACGCATTGTAGCAGACGTGCAGGTGCTATTCTTGTATACGACTTTCACCAATGAGTCCTAAAATTTTATTTAAAATTCGTTTCCGCAAATTTTAAGTTTTTCTTCTCAATTTATTGTACCACTTCCTTAACTTATTCCTTTTGACGTAACATAAGTTTAAATCGCCAGTTTATTACTGATGTACAGGTTCAGACATAAGCTAAAGATGGCGTAAAATAAATATTTAGAAAATCCAACGTTGATCGGGCTGTGACGCTGATATTTACTTACATATGTCAACGGAATATTGTATACTTCGTAAAACAAATAGATACGGACCGTCGACAGTGCCATTATAAGATATGTTTCTCGTCAGTGGATGATAAGATGTGACTGTTTGTGGACCGGAACAAAATAACTATCATCATTATGTCAATCACAGAGAAAAGGAAAGAGTTGTGTAACATGACAAGAGATCACTGTAAGTATTTTTTTCTCTCTCAGTTTTAGAAATAGCATCAAGGACATTTTGTTCCTGAAATAGATATCATATACTTGTGAGTGTGAGAAAATATGCGATCATATACACAAGAGTTTTCAAAAATTTTAAAATAGGTCTTTAAAATATTTGCTTTCGGAAATACCTCAGGTTTTATGAAAAGTAGTTTAGAACTTCCTGTTGAAAAGACATGGTTTTTGTTTTCCACCCAAATTGGCCGTTGTTTTCCTGCAGTTCATTTGGGTGATTACTTTGTAATTTGATTTGTGATTAAATGTGTTTACGAAATTGAAATTGTATGTTCATTTTCATGGGATTAGTTTAAATGTTATATGATAACATGGAATGTTTCTCGACATTGTATAATGTCAATGGCAACATCGGGATAATAAGACCCAAGGTTTCGGACACTCAGTGCCACTCTAAACATTTCACTGCCTTATGAAGTCACTTCTGAAATCTTTATTGGATTTTTGACTTACATGAAATTCTGAACAGATTGCTAAAGTGACGTTCTTACCGGTACATGCTTGCACACAATTAATCATTATTTCAGTTAAGGAAAAAAAGAAACAAAACTCGAATGACAAGATTAGAGCACTCCATGGTGCACTCCCACTAAGACGCCACTTTCCACAATCATTCACTCTGTTTTGTCGTGTCAATGGCTATTAAATACAGATGATATTTCACGACAGCATTGTGCTGCTTTTCCATTCTACAAAAACTTCTAGTCGATCATGCGAAGAAGTCAGCTTGTAAATCGGCCCTTTTTAAAAACCATAAATAAATAATTTAGATTTTGAAAATATTCGCCTTACATTTACCATATTCGTTAGTTAAGGGTTGCTGATACGATACTGTCAGAACAAAGCGTTGTCCTACCGTGCCATTAAAAGCTAGTCTGTCTTATTGTTGGATACATATTTGGACATACCATGTATCGCTTGACCAAATGTACAGAAAAAAAATCTAAAATTCGGGATGCTTCTGGATTGTTCGCAATGTCAGCTGAGAACAGACCACCTCACAACCGGTGTGTTGTATGTAATATCTATTCCTTTGTACTGAATATTCAAAGGTTCTTCTACAGTCAAACTGGCTTGATTTCTTCATGCTTTAGCCCAGTTTCCAACCGCCCCTACAGCATGACAGTATCACAGGCTGCATATGAAAATGTTTGTCTTCATTTTAAGAAATTGCCAATCTAACATTTTCCAACGGATTACTCCGTTTACCTGATCAAAATATTGGGATAACGGCGGGTGTGATCGGTCGACAGGGGATGCTTACTCCTCCTAGGCACCTGATCTCACGTCTGGTATATTCAGAGTCCGTGTTTGCCCAACTCTTAATTTTGTATTCCGTATAGAAGTTATGAGATTGATAACTATTCATTATCTTCGCCTTTACATTTGTTAAGCACCTCAACTATAATGTTGTTATTCTAATCTGAGGAAATAGAAGATTTCTAAAAAAAAATTTAAGACGTACATTTTTGTAAATCGTTTCTTTAAACGTCAATAGAATGCATACTGAAATGTGTATGTGTGTGTGTGTGTGTGTGTGTGTGTGTGTGTTGCTCTTTTTTCTGGGTTTTTTTTTTCTCCCCTCAAAAAGATTTTTATCAGTCTTAAAGCCTCTAGAAAATCGCTATATTTTCTGGAAAATGGTCTAGAAGAACCATGAAATGTGTTCTCATGTTGTATAGCTCTAATAGGATACACAGACAACACGGAACCCGCACCTTGGTACGAGAAACGATTGATAATGAGGCTGTAAACGGGACCGCATTGTGAGACCTGAATTATACATGTCCGATTGATCCACAATTTCCCGGAAGTTCTACCAACAACTCCATGAAAAGCCAGAAAAATGTTCACGTGTTTAGAGGACAAGGGAATATTGCGACTCATTTTGAGTGAACCAATTCATGGATATCGATAGTGATAATATTTACTCAGCATTGCCTGTGGGATTGTAGATGTCACATGTATAATTAAATCAAATTGTATCTTTAGGTTAATTTAAAAAATATGTCCATTATGGTCTCATTAAATTATTTTAAATCCCTTTTCTGTTTTAGTAACTCTTGTTTGCTAAACCTGTTATGCATTGTTATAAATGTGTTATTCTTTATAAGATCTAGACCCAGCAATGAGTACGCCATGTTTGGAACGCAGATGAATAATAACATAAAGTGTGCACTTTTTTTTTATCTGCTAATACATGTAGTGGGGAATTTCGCTGAACTAGTTCACACATGCCAAGCATACTACATGTACTATCTTCCCTGTGGGGATCCGGATTAGAGCAGGTCCTCAGTACCTCTTGAGGGGCCGAGTGGTTAGAGCATCGGGCTCAAAATCACAAAGCCTCTTACCTCTGTCGGCGCGTGTTCGAATCTTGGCCGCGGCGTTATGTGAGCAAGTTTGCCAGTTTACTTGCGGAAGGTCGGTGGTCTCTTTCCAGGTACATTGTATCTGGGTTCTCTTCTCCACCAACAAAAACTGGACGCCACCAGATAACTGAAAAATTCTTGAGTGTGGCGGAAAGCAATAAATAATCAAACAATCAATCAACCTCTCGCTTGTCGTAAGAAGCGACTGGGGATTAAACCACAAAAACCGAGGGTCCGAGTTACAGCAGGTGTGGCAATATAAAGATCCCTCCCAGCTCAAAGGCCTTAAGCGTCGAGTTTCCAGCCCTTCACTGCAATGGTGACCTCTCGTTATGAGTGAAAAATTCTCGCCCGGGACGTTAAACAATATACGACCAATCATAATACTACCTTCATTGACGTTACAGACTAACATCTCAAATGTTGTATATATTCTGACATCAGCTGGAATAGTCATGTATGTGTCGTATATCTATTCTTGTATGAATCGTATCGTTGTTGAAATAGAATCCTTTGAAGTCCTTGTGATTTTGGTGATTCAGTACAATGAAGCATCGTGTATTTCGACTGTTTCTTCGTGATAACTCGGTTACATAATCATACATATACCAAATTAGAAATATGTTGCACCTACTCACAAATAGTATGCTTTTCAACCTTTTTTGTACACAGTACTAGTATATCTTTTTAAAATCCTGTCACTGCACCAAGGAATTTATTTGGGGGGGGGGGGGGGGGTAAATATCTGTTCCTCCATTACTGATGGAGATTTAATTTCTTTTCCCTCATTTTCTTTCATTCTAATGATCAGAGAGAGTGATCTATGTTCATCATCATATACCTCGGTCCCGAGTACACGCGTACCCCGAAACCCCAAACCGGGATATTTATCTTTATATTTAAACCCCAATGAGGGAGGCCTCTGTGGCCGAGTGGTTAGAGCATTGCGCTCAAAATCACAAGACCTCTCACCTCTAGTCGGCGCAGGTTCAATTCTCGCTCGCGCCGATATATATGAGAAAGTTTGGCAGTTTACTTTCGGAAGGTCGGTGGTCTCTTCCCGGGTACATTGTATCTGGGTTTTCTCCTCCACGTACAAAAACCAGATACTGAAAATTTGTTGAGTGTGGCGGAAAGCAAGAAACCATTAATCAATATATTTAAACTGTATCGTTTAAAGTCAGCATTTCGCAAATTCTATGGTTGTAACAATGATTTGATTTACCAACACAGCCTGACATTAGGATTTTATCTACATTTTATCTACATCAAATCCTGTCTGACACGTTTCATATCAATTGACACACAGATTTTAAATACGTTTGAATTTTAATCCGTTTACTTGACCAAGATAGAGGCTTCACGGCAGTTGTGACCGGTCAACAGAGGATGCTTACTCCTTCAGACACCTGATCCCACTTCTGGTGTATCCAGGGGTCCATGTTTGCCCATCTCTTAATTTTGTGTTCTTTATGGAATTTATAAGATTGAATACTGTTCGTTATCGTCACTTCATGTGCCCCATGTACAGTAATGAGATTTGCAATACTCTCTTAATGTAGATAAAATCCGAAAACGAGCTGGAGGACATTTTCTAACCCAAGACTGTATTTCTGATATAGGGAGGGGGAAACATTGGATGTGTGCGCGGGAGGATTCTAACTAGGGTGCTGTCTGTGCAAAGGGAGGGGAGGGGCGTTTGGGTTAATAACTTTATGTCACAACACCGGAAATCCTCCAACATATCTCGAAATCAGTCACACGTGGTGTTAAAACATTATTAAACTAATGCTTAATATAATTAAGAGATTCGCTTAATGTAACCAGAATCACATGATACGGCCAAAGTGCACATACCGTATAAAGGTACATGTATACAATACTTTCAGTCTCGCTCAGCGGGATAATTGGACGGTATTCAAAGCAACTTTTAAAAGTTCCTGTTCCAATTCTATAACGTTAAAGAACAACCTTTTTCCGTTGAGTAATAAAGACCTCTAAATGTTGTGGTAACACCTCATAACTCGGTTAATAAGAAAATACTACTTTGTGTAGATGATCATAGCGCTAGGCTATTTAACGTATTGTGATGTGCAACGCAATGTAATGGACAAACGCGGTTTGATCATGGCTTAACACCAAAATAAATTTCATTATAAAGGTAAGATCTGTAAATCTGTTATATACGTTAATTTTAGAATTCACGAGGAAGAAAAGAAACCAACTAGCGTTCTCTCTCTCTCTCTCTCTCTCTCTCTCTCTCTCTCTCTCTCTCTCTCTCTCTCTCTCTCTATATATATATATATATATATATATTATTATTATTATATATTAGTCAGTGATGCATTCTAATTTATAAACGAATCTTGTAAAGACCTTTAATTTACGATCTCGCTATAAAGTTTATCATACATCCGAACTATATCGACATACTTCTGAGAAAACACATGGATTATTCCACTATTTATAGCATTAAACATTTATGAATTATTGTACTATCTATAGAATCTAGCATTATCTGATCTGTTAGTGGAGACATAATCAAACTTTGATGGAGATACTCATGAGGAGTGTTTGTTCATCGCTCGCACAATTTGAACCTCAGGATAGATTGATTATTTGTAGCTTTAGTTTACATCACTCCATATTTGTTTTTTCAAGTCAACAAGAATTGCATGTTAATTTCAGTTGTATATTTCTAAAGCGTGACATAGTTTCCCCAGAGTCTACTGCATCAAACAAGTGTTTATAATTCGGGGACTTGCTTGTACTATGTAGGGTAACTGTAGGCGGAATCCTTTTTCTCACGTATTTACTTTAGGAAGCACAGTGATCGGACATTTTCTAGATGCTAGGGAAAATATGATAAGGAGCATGCGGCAGTTTGAATGATCAAGGACGGGGGGTATATTGATAGGGAAAGCTTCTGTATGTTTCGTCAAACATGACGAGAAGATCTGTGTGAAAGTTAAAGCACGTGTGATTGTTTACAAAAGTCTTAAAGTTATTGACAAGAGTTGGGCCTGCCTTCCACCGTATTCTATTGACGGGTAATTAATCACTGAATCTCCTTTGTGAAGGAAAGTAGTAGTTCATATTGAAATTAGGATTATCATCCTAATTTCGACATTGTCTGCTATCTAACGATAAAGTTTTATGAATGTCACTGGATATAAATTTCCGACCTTTTGTGGAATTGCAGTTTACTTTTGGTATAAGTGTCCACCTTTATTACACAGCGGATTGATTTTTTAAAACAAAATCAGGTAAGCACTTCAGCCCGATTTAGCAAATTTTAACGAAAGACAAGTTTTGACTACGTAATCTTAATTAAGAATGCATATCTCTCTGCTTTAAATTTTCAAAGGCTTTTACTATGATGATAACAGTTTTCAGAGCATTTGTGTAGTGTTATCAATTAAATGGCATGATATATTTAATTGCTCTATATCAATGCTCACCTGCCAACACAACTGCATCTCGATGTTGGAAAGGATTTCAGAAGTGCTGAATGGAAGCATTCTAATTTCATTTGTGCACTTTCCTACATAATGAAGCTTTTTCTAAAAGGAAAAGAAAAACATGTGACCTGAATTCAAAAAAAGAGAATATGTAAATTAAGATAGAATAGAATTTATAAAACTGAAGGAAGGAAAAAAGGCCTTCAGCGATGCTTATGTAATATGTCTATTTACCTCCGCTCCTCATTAATTCTTTTGTCTAAATTTACTTAAACATCAAGGAGGAGAAGATATTTTAAGAATTTGTGTCACTTTATATAGCTCACATTGTTCATGTTCTTAATCTCGCATATAAAACCCGTCCGATTCCTCGGTTATATTTTGCGACCGGTGGTTCGGTATGTAAAATTTATTGGTATTATTGACACCCAATGCTATTCAAAACTTTAACCCTCTTCGTAGTGCAGATGCTATCTAATCTTTCACAGGTTGTAGAAAAATAATTAACAGTTTGCGCCGAATGTGTGGAAAACAGGGCAGAGAGCCGCCCTAGCTAAGGTGAAAATTATATGTCCATGTTGCGTCCAGTTACTCTATGACTTCTGTCTGTGAATCATTCAGACAAGGGTTCACTATTGCTTACTGTACAATATCTGTCTGTTTTTGCGTTTGAAGGTGATCAGCAAAGGTGGACTATCTTTGTTGAAATGTTGTAGTTTCAAAAGGTAAGTATTTTAGCATCAACACTCTTTCACGAATTTGGCCATTTTAATTGTTCGATGTCAGTAATGATATCCTTTGCATCATTTAAATGATAGGGACAAACAGAGGGCTGGCGACGCGTCTTACTAATCACTAAATATCTTCATCTCTCTTGTACAAATTTTTTTCGATTGTCAGGTGTACACCATGTAAATAGAGAAAATAACCATTTCAGAACGCAATTCCATAACATAGTCGTCTTTGTCTTGACATCCATAAAAGTTAAAAGAATCGAAACCACAATACCCCCGGATGAGCCTTTCGTGGAAATGATGGAAACAGTGGAAGTTTATTTAATTTGCTTCCCAGACTTCTGTTGGTCTTCTCATGAATCTTGTAGAGCAGGCAAGGGGGACAAAACTCGTGTTGCTGGCTGCCGGATGATAAATGTTGTTGATAAGATCAGAACTATACTGTCGCCATCTTTCTTGCTAAGAGGAAACCTGAACAACTGGCGATTCTTCAGAGTTACAAGTGGCTTCTGTCTAGCAGTGTTGATCGACTGAAGACATTGAATTGTTGAACGGGTTGTAGTGATTGTGCGATGTCGTCGTGATCATGTCCGAGTTGAAATCACCCGATTTTGGTAGGTCTCTGAATGTCATCGCTTTGGTGAACTCTCTCCTTCTGTGACTAATTTTCAAATTCAATGGCCGAGTTGTCTAGTTTTCGATTGCTTTTCTGATTTCAGCCAAACTTTAAAGTTTTTTCTCAAATGAAGGGGAATACTCCCTTACAAATAGAAATAATGGTAAAATACATTAGCTAAAGAAGGGTGGTATGTTAATAAAAACAAAATTCTTAAGAACTAACCATAAAAGCGAAACCTTACATAAAAACTTTCTTATACATGTATAAAGATTGCTTAATTTTGGTCATCATCCCACCCACCTAACCAGCAAGGGGCTACATTAGGGAATCTAAAGTTATCTATGGAAAACTTGATCAAACGTCTTCCTCTCCAGAACCAAAAGGGTACATATGCAAAGGAAATATAGAAATTATAATTAATATAACGTCATTTTCTTTGTTGTAATCACACCTGATAAGCTGATTTAAAGCGATTGCTCTTCTAATCGTGATTTATGAAAAATATTGAGACTCTTTAGTCGTGTAGACTTTTGTTACAAACGTAGAAATAACCAAGATCTCTTATTTCAATCAAAAAATTCACTTCACTTGTTATAAATAAAAATTATATATCATGCATGCATAGTAAATGTCCATCCGTAAGTAACATCTCTAGGAAACAAAAGGGGAAATTTTGTCTCTCAAATGCAATATCAAAATTCTATTCAGCAGTGAGGTTTAGGGATGGGGTGGGGGTGGGGCTGGTTATGAGGAAAATCCTACACTATATCACCCGGGAAGGGAAATTGGATAGCACATTGATATTTTCTGAGAGTCACGTAATTTTTTTTCAATTGTTTATCGGTTTGAAGTAGCCCGTGGTGGGTCGTTAAACTGCAAATGGAATGTTATTTCTTTCCTTTTTTTTTTTAATGACATAACCGAAATGTTTCAATGTAGTCCTGCATTAAAGATTCATTTTGATGCATACTTGCACAGTAGTGCACGTATATAATAATCCTCTAATACTGAGGTTATAATTTCTGTAGGTAAATGTATGAATGTACATCTTCACATAATGGTATCAATCTTGTAGCAAACTTAAAAGAAGCGGAACTCGGTGCAGCTGTTTCCCTCCGACTACGAATCTCTTTTTTTAAATTAGCCGTGAGATATTTTAATATTGTATCGCAAATTAACTTTCAAATGCCCTTGATTGTTTATTTTTAAGTTTGAAGTCTTTCCTGGTGTGTATCAACACTGTAAGGATGTAGGATTTCTTGAGTACTAAAAAGGCAATGTTAATTTTAAAAAAAAAACCAACTATCTAACAGGACATACATTTCGACTAGTGATGTTTTTTTTAAACAAAACTAACAAAGGTCGATAAAAATGGGTCTTGCATTTTCAGAACGAAATTGAGGCGTGTGCTTCCGCATGTATTATCAGTCATAGAGTTCATATTGTTTGGATTTGATGTGCGTCCGAGTCTACTTTTGACCATGTCTGAAACGGAATCAATTGTGACCTACATGTCATTCTCCGTCAAGAATTTTTTCCGCATGCGTAGATATCCCTTGTAAACACCTGTTTGATTCCCCTGTGTTTACTAGTAGTAGTTGTGTTTACTGGTAGTAGTCGTGTAAACTGGTAGTAGTCGTGTAAACTGGTAGTAGACATGTTTACTGGTAATAGTCGTGTTTACTGGTAGTAGACGTGTTTACTGGTAGTAGACATGTTTACTGGTAGTAGTCGTGTTTACTGGTAGTAGACATGTTTACTGGTAGTATACGTGTAAACTGGTAGTAGACGTGTTTACTGGTAGTAGACATATTTACTGGTAGTAGTCGTGTTTACTGGTAGTAGTCGTGTTTACTGGTAGTATACATGTTTACTGGTAGTAGACATATTTACTGGTAGTAGTCGTGTTTACTGGTAGTAGTCGTGTTTACTGGTAGTAGACATATTTACTGGTAGTAGACATATTTACTGGTAGTAGTCGTGTTTACTGGTAGTAGACATGTTTACTGGTAGTAGTCTTGTTTACTGGTAGTAGACATATTTACTGGTAGTAGTCGTGTTTACTGGTAGTAGACATATTTACTGGTAGTAGACATATTTACTGGTAGTAGTCGTGTTTACTGGTAGTAGACATGTTTACTGGTAGTAGACATATTTACTGGTAGTAGTCGTGTTTACTGGGAGTAGTCATGTTTACTGGTAGTAGTCTTGTTTACTGCTAGTAGTCATGTTGTAATAATGGTTATTAAGGAATCTTTTGATCAGTCCCCTACATCGTATAATTAATTAGAAAGTCAAATTAGGCAAAAATGTTCACTCAATAATATAATAAAAAATCTTCAAAGGTCTCAAGAGTCACGAGAGAAAAAATTGGTACACAAGTATCATCATGTACACTACAAACAAGGTCGTTGACGTCATGACCCCTAGGGGCTAGAAGGGGACTTCAAAAATAGTTTAACTTAGTTCCACATAAGAATACACGGGAATTGGTTTTTTATTGGGGGGGGGGGGGGGGGGCTTTTCCTTAAGGCCCACAATGATACTTTATATCAAATCAGTACTCATCCTCATTTAGGGAAGGTTCAGGTTCCTTGTCATGATTTCCAGGGTCATGGATGGGTTGCAAGAGGGGTTTGATGTTTTACATAGAAATATTTAGAGTAAAAAATATTTTCACTCTCTTCTCAACAACCACAATATCTTAATTTCTCTAATTAAAATAACAGCATCCTCACATAGTGTAGATTTAAATTTGTGAAAATCATGACACGTTGGGTCCAGGGTCGGGCCACTGTAGGTACTTAAAGTTTTACAAGGAAACTTATCTGAAAATTCTTTGAAAAGCTTTACCACATGTACCACATGGGTTAAATTTATAATAAGAATCATCTTTATAAAGTCTAAATAACATCTTATTTACACTATGGCACATGCGCTAAAGACGATGTCACAACAGAGGTTTGAAATTCAATTATGAATGAATAGGGATTCTTCGAAAAGAAGAATTCTGAATTCTTTCATTTAAATTGATTACCATTTAATTGTAAAATGAAGTGTTATAAAAGGCGAGTTAGATGCTATTATTGTTAATGTATTAAGCACCAAATTTTCCACAGCGATACGTTTTAAAATGATTTGATGTAGGGTGATATTGGACAATACTCACGTTTTAAAAGTTTAATAAAATGCAAGACATTGTTACCTGGTTTACATACAGAAAGAAACAAGGTCTGAATTAAAAACGAAACTAAATTGTAAAGCATGAGGCAATACGTGATAAATTTTTGATCTTTTGTAAGATTTTTTATGGTTTCAATATCATGTATTGATGTGTGGTAATGATATTTTTCGGTTCATTTACGATAAACTCTCTTGATATTTGCATTTAATTTGTTAATAGCACTTTAAAAGCCGCCACCGTCTGTCTTTGCATGCGTGTTTTGTATCAGTTTTTGAAATCTTGACGTGACATCAAGTGTGTGGTTTGTTTTTAATTAAATTACAAAAAAAAAAAGAAAAGAAAAGAAAAGAGAAGAAAGGAAAAAAGAAGAAGAAGAAAAATCGTCACCCTCTTTATTTTTTTTATGACATCTGCAATATCTTAACACCTGGAACTGTATTCATCATCGATGAGAAACAATTTTGGTATTGACGAATATATATATATATATATATATATATATATATATATATATATATATATATATTATACAACTGTTAGGTGGAATGTTCGAACTAATCCCTTCAATTGTACATTCCATGATCATATATCTAGTATGTAAGTTATTTAATGATAATCAGAGATTGGATTTCATCATACATAGGATTATAGCTTGATAACTGAGATTTGAATTGAATGCATACTTCACTGTATATCATTGATCCGTTGTTTACAATGGATGTTTATCTATTGTCGATAGTAGCACTGGAATCCCCCCAAAAAACAAAAAAAAAAACCCAAAAAACCCCCACAACAATCCCCCCAAAACCCCCAAAAAACAAAACAAACAAACAAAAAAAACCAACACATTATGTATACGGAAAAACTATATTGCAATATCGTTGTTTCTGGAGACAAAAAAATCATCGATGCATCTCCTCCCACCAAGAACAGTACAACTTGTGACTAGTATGAGAGTGAGCGTTTCATTTTCCTAATAGACGAAGCAGTGACATATTTATAAATTTCGTTAATCGGTTTTCTTACGAAAGTTTCTGACCGCCTGGTAAACTGTACACAATCAGATAAAGGTTTCGAACTGCCTTTGAAGTTAGATTGTAAGGAAAATTTAAGTTTGGACCGAGTGCATACCTCTGTACAAAATTGATATAGATGTGTTCTCTCATCTAGCCGCAGAGCTTGCATACTGATTAATTTGTTATTGAGAAGAATATTTGTTTTGCATTATGATGCAGTTGGCCTACGGATATTTGGGTTTTCGTTTCAAATGTAGCTTGACTTGTCAATATTTTGGTGCGACATGTTGCAAGTCGGACAGCAAATTTAATGAGCATATGCCGTAAAGGCTGGAAGTGACATTATTTTACTAAATCAAAATATTTCAAATAAAATGGTAAATTTTAGCTTTGGAAATGTATATTTCTAAACGGCATGATCAAAGCACTGAAACGCTCCAGTGGTAAAATTTCCATTTCCTTGTTTTAACCCTCCGGTAAGAGAAGTAATAAATACACATGTGGGGGAGAGAAATTTCATTCATCTCCTGAATCTTGATCCTCGATCTCTGTTGTCTGTCCGGGCAAGCATTTTATTGCATTTCCGAAGTGCTTCATTTTTATTTTTTTTTTCTAAATGTCGATCGCGGTTTGCGCAATTCAATACAATTCATGTCGAATCAAAAGTCCCTTTTAGTTGATATGAATAAAAAAATGAATATAACTAACAGTGATCCCCCTCATAAATAATAATAAAAAAAGAATACAAAACAGAGAATATGTATTTTATTGAATTACCCATCTTATCATTTAGTTTATATCTTTATTGAATTCATCTGTAATTATGATTTATTCTATATTCTTGAATCACGTTCATGTGTCCATTAAATAGATAGGAATTAAACGTCCTCGTATGGTGTGTACTAAATTTAATTCTGTCTTAATCAGGCAGGAGTTTTGTCTTGTTTGAGGATGATTCGGAGTGGATAGATCATCACCAATCATGATTACCAAAACAAAAAAAAACCAATCCTCGGAGGATGGACACGATTTCACCCCTAATAACTTCATCTCTTTGACTTTGTTTACATAATAAACTGTAAATCAATGTGTTCTATTTAAGTGGGATGTATCTGTTATAATACGCTGAACAAAATATCGCAACGGGAATTTCATATTCAATTTGACAAGCTCTAAATTTCACTAGCCTCCACTAGACATCACTCTGACGTAACCACCAGATCAGAGTCAACATATTGAAAATGTCGATAATTCCGTATGTATAATTTCAGGCCTCATAGAAGATGATATTACCCTGAAAAACGGAGAATATGGATGTCACAAGTTACCAAGTCACGCAATCGACGGGTTTGTTCTCGCGCTTTCTTAACAACGGCAGTGGGACGCAAAACTTGTCTACAACAATGACAGACGACCGTACTCGAATGGACAGTCCTTGTGATTTCAGCAACAAAACTGGTTGTGCTGAAGAAGGACTAGGAATCAGGTTATCTACTCCAATAATCATGTTTACCACCGGAATATTGGGGAATATTCTGGCACTTTTGGTGTTGTATACGTCACGAAAAGAGGCCAAACGAACAGTGTTTTACACCTTACTCGCCGGTTTAGCTTGGACAGATTTGATTGGTCAGCTAATGACGTCACCAATTGCTATTATGGTGTATGCCAACAATCGGAAATGGGTTGGAGGAAAACCCCTTTGTCGTTACCATGCTTTTGCCATGATCCTTTTTGGTGGATTAACTCCCCTTCTCGTATGTGCTATGTCTATAGAGCGTTTACTAGCTTTGAGGTTTACATATTTTCACGCAAGAGTTATCACAAAGAAGAAAGCTTTCCTAGCTGTAGCGGTCTGTTGGACTATTGTCATGTTCTTTTGTTCATGGCCTTTCATTGGATTAGGTAGCTATGAACTTCAATATCCAAAGTCATGGTGTTTTTTGAACTTTCACAAAGAAAGTGTTAGCGATATAATATATGCCTCAATATTTGCTTCAACCAACATTCTAATAATTCTGTTGAACCTCGGCTGTAATATTGCTGTTGTTGTGACTCTGCTACAAATGAGGAGAAAAAGAATGGCGAATAGTTCCCCATATTGTCACAGACGACATGGGACAAACCAAAGTAAATCTAAGTCCATCAAGAGGGAAGCGGAAACACAAATGGTGATTTTTCTCTGTGCTATCACTGCCGTCTTTACAACCTGTTGGTTGCCCATCAACGTAAGTAATTAAGATTACTTAATCTTTAAACACAGCCCACTACATGGATGTCCCGTGAAGGGTCGAAGGGATCTTATTCTAAATAACAAATGAAATTTAATAATTGATCGAGTTCTGTTGGTGGCCTTGGCCTTTTTCATAATACTGTAAAAATTATTTACTTTTGTGATTGTATGAAAAGGCCAAGATAACTAACAGTATTCAATCTCGTAATTCCTATAGAAAATAAAAATAAGAGAGATTTCGTTGTTTTCGTGGGGTAGACATATTCACGAGTTTAGATTTTTACGTGATGCTTTTAATGACTCTTCAGACAGTTATAAAATTGTAATACATATCTTTACAACTGCCATTAAAGGCAGAAAGCGATTGCAGTTAAAATGATTCTTTATTTGCTCTACGTTTTATTTTAATCCGACCCCCCGTCTTTGTGAGATAAAGTTATTGGTGTTGTCAACAAGCAAAATGTCATTAGTCAATGGAAATCAATTATTGAGATAAACCGCAGAAGGCGTGTTTAGTGCATCTTTTTCAACCACAAAATTGTAGTTCTTACTGAAGATGTACTAAATGTTTTAGGTAATTACAGTTACTAAGTATACAATGAGTTTTACAATTATATTCTTTCAAAAATAGACGCAGAACGGCATGTCTGAAAATGAACTCTTGAGATAGTATTTCGGTGCATGAAATTTTACAGCCTTTCCTAGAAATTTTTGAGTGCGCACAGATTTATACAAGAAATGATTAAAGTCTTAAAGTTTTTCTATTTCAGATAAACATCATTATAAATCAGATAACAGGTGTTGAAAATCCGACGGCAGATCTTCTGGGTGTTCGATTTGCCGGAATAAACCAAATCCTTGACCCATGGTTATACGTTCTGTTGCGGAAAGCTCTGATCTCAAAAATTGTGAAGTATCTTCATCACAAGGTTTGTAGGCGCTCTGAAATTGACGGTGCTGGCAGACGAACGTTACACTCGTATGAAAATGTTCCAGTTGACAGAGAACAAATCTCACTCGGTCCTCTTGAAGATCTTCAAATCAAAGTGTTGTGTGTCACTACTGACAATCGTTCAGGTGACCATGATCGTGAAAATGAAAGTAGTGACGAAAGTATGTCAAGTGTATCCAACCTTATATCAAATCACCAACCTGGTGATGTGCGTTACCATTTGAATTCTGAGCAGCGAGAAACTGTAATAACTAGTAGCAATACAAGAGATGAGAATGATTGTGAACAACGCCTTAGTCAGTCTACGAGAAACAGTCCTGTGAAAAAGACCAGAGTGAAACTTAAACGTAATCACAGTTCCCCGGGTCTTGAAACTACAAAATCTTTAAAACTCCGCTCAAATAATGAAACAATTGATGATAGTGTTATAACAGTATGACGTGATATCATAAAATGGGTAAAAAAAATTTTTTTACATTTCTTACGTCAGTGTTGATTGTGACGTTTTAATCACATTGACATTGCCAAGCCCATTCGTAAGTGCCAACGTCAGGTAAAGCAACATCTTTTTTGTAACCGATGTATCAATTAAAAATAATCAGTTATGTTCCAGTTTGGTTCAAATGTCCATTCACTTTGTTTATTACATAAATGTATATTTTGGTAGTTTATTTCTATACAGTTTACATTTGAATTTGATTTTGTCTGTTATTTTTCACTTTTGTTTTTAATAAAATTAAGCAAATATTTGGGAAGAAATTTTCACGTGATATACACGGGAGTTCCATGCACATGTATCCCATGATAAGATGGTAAGAAACCAAACCTGGAACAAACATTCTGGGATAAAGATATACTGTCAAATGAACCACGGGAAATAATTAGGAAATGATGATGAGGGGTGACGAAATTGGATCTAGTCCAGAATGTGACATTTTCATTTCAAAGGTGGCGCCCCAGTAGGGATCCAAAACTCAGGACGTTTCCAAGTGAGGAAAAAAAAATATCGGAAGGATTCGCAATCAATCTTACAAATATAAGGTTATGGTAGAGGAGAGAGATATTTTTAAAAATGTGTAACCTTTTATTACAGACATCTCTTTGATTATATTGATTGATTGGCTGTGTGTTGTTTAACGTCCCACTCCAGAACTTTTCACTCACATGGAGACGACAGCGTTACCGGTGAAAGGTTGTAAAAGTTAGGCCTACGCTCAGCGCTTACGGTTTTTAAGCAAGGGGGATATCTATCGTGCCCACCTGCTGTAACACGGGGCCTCGGTTTTTGCGGTCTCATCCGAAAGACCGCCCCATTTTGTCGCCCTTTACGACAAGGAAGGGGTACTGAGGACTTATTCTAACCCGGATCCTCACTGGATTCTTTGATTAAAAGAAGGATCATACATATAAAAGATAAGATTTGCTAATAATCATGGCAAGTTTTACAGATACCAGCAACTGTCACAAATGTTTAAAAGAAGTCTTCAGATAGGGCCTGTTATCGACTTGTAGGTCAGTGGTTAGTTGCTTGTTTGTTTTACGTCAAGTCGAGAATTTTTCACGTGTACTGAAATGTACCTGTGTTTATCGCTTACGGCCGTAGGAGTGAGGGCTGATTCTGTAACGTGCCAACACCTGTCGCGACACGGTACAAATGTACCTCCGTTATCAAGGTCATATCCGAAAGACAGGATATAACCATAGAAACGGAGGTCTCGCGTCGCGACAGGCGTTGGCACGTTAAAGAACCCTCACCGTTACGGTCCTGAGCTCGAAGCATAGGTCTAAAGGACCAGGACCATGTTTGACCAAATTTGGCCTCATGTCAAAAGCAAACAAAATTGTATTAAAAATAAACTCTTACATCTACTCTTTCATAAAATGCTATTTGTTTTCTTTTGGAGTGTATAGAATTGGTGATATTAAGGTCTAAACATATGGTGTTGTTGTATGCAATTTGACGTTTTTTCACAAGTTTTGACGTTACGTCAAAAGCTGAATCCCAATCATTCAAAAAGTAAAATGCTAGTAATTATAAAAAATGTATGGGCACATTTATTTAAATAGTATTTCCATTACAAATATTTACATGTCTGTTTCAGGGATTTTCTATTCTGCTACATTGTATATCGGAGGAAGTGGGGGGGGGGGGGGGGGGGGGGTGAGAGTTATCAGCAATTCAATTACGGGTTGGTCTTTTAAACTTGCACCATGTATGTTTATTGATCTATTGTTGTGAATAATACAGTCATGTCACAAACATATTCCATCTTGTAGAAATTGAAATAAAAACAAAAGAATTTAGAATCAATGCATTAGATAGTCATAGTTAGATATCACCATTACGATTCACCGTAGTTTACGGCGGTCAACCATGCCGAGTGCGAAACATCGCAGAGGAAATTCATCTATGACGAGGATAACAAATACGATTTCTGATACATAAGGTAAGTGTTTAGAAGATGTATGTGCTATTGAAATGTTTATTGACGTGCAAAAGAAAGTTTATATTGATGGAAACGAATCTAAATAAATCAGCATGTTGTTAAGACTATGGAATCCCGTTACAACACGCGCAATCTTTTAGGTTCATAATGTCTCACAATACCTTTTTATGCTGAATGATTTGATGAATAAATGTTTCATCTCATAATTCATGAATGGGTAATTGATGGAAAATAATAATTCAATCTGGCTTGTGACGTCATGGACAAAGTGAAAACAAGAAAAATATATGCTAGAGACGTGTAAAACTGGCGTTAGAAAATGATACAAATGTTTCCAATTTTACTTTACACTAGATGTACACTGGTCTACCTGGATATTTCTGTTAAGTAAACAGTAGATCAAGTGATATATATATATATATATATATATAGATATATATATAATACCTTTGTGAACACGTTTTGTCTGGAAGTAGAAAGAAGCTGGAAACAATTGTATTGTTTCCACCCAATTTTGTTTTATTTTTTCTTGAGATATTCAATAGTTTTCTTTTCCTTGAAGCATACATTTTTTTTCATCTAAATTAAAATATACATGCATATGATTGTGTAAGCAGTACTTCCAAATGGTATTGTTACATGTAGTTGGTTAATGATTTAACAAAGATTAGAAACAATGTATTTTGGCAAATCATCCGTAGGGTTGTTTTAAAAATTGTAGTAAGTGTGTTAAAAAAGACCACACGGCAGGGATATATAATATGACACAAACCACTTGTGTAATTAAAGTTACAATTATCCAAAATTTTCATATTGGAAAACTAAAAAATCTAGATAGCTGATCTCAAGAATGATATTTCAATTCTAGCTTCTGACAAAACACAATTTTAAAAATAGGTAAATGTACTGATGCTGATCATTATTTACAAGTAAATATTACGACTGTACACATCACTACAATAAAAACTGTACTGTACATGTTCTTAAATAATAATCAGGTTGTTAATTATACATAATGGGGATTTTGAATTTACCGGTAGTTAATTTTACATAAATAATAATATTTATATATTCAGTACAGTGTGCATTTTTAGAATCTGGCATGTATTTAAGCCTCTTAGTTTAAACCAGAAAATTAAGCATGCACATGTACATTCAAATAATAAAATTGTGTTTACTGTAAATTCTACATTTTATGGCTAGTTTCTGTCTTGATTTGATGAAATAAAAATGTGTAGATTCTTTCACGTAGAACAGCTATTTTATATATCAATGAGGAAATAAATGATAGAAGATATACATGTAAATAATGACAAATTAATTTTTGCCAGGCACATGGTTGAAATGCAACATGTACTTCACTGCACAATATAATAATGACATTATTTATTGTTATCAGGATGACAAGGCAGAAGTTTACTAGGTCTGTGAAACATTAAAGAAAGTCTTATTCCTCAATATCACTGTCATCTGATTCATCAATAATGGTGGCATCTGTAACAAACTGAGAAATGGATAGCATCTACTTCCAGGAGGAATGAGGACTGCTTTGTGGAGAAAAGCTTGAAATCTAGCAGAGGATGACACTACAACAAGTTTTGGCCCTGGTCGCTTACAGATGAAACAATAGGCATATGATGAGGAAGTTCGCTGCTGAGGCAATGAAATAGAAGGTGGACTGCATAAACCTGGAGGTTGATGACTTGCAGTGGCTGCAGTAACCTAAGATTCTTTTGGTTTCTTTGGTTGATGGCCATAATACAGTCTGGATTTGTTGCATAGGATGTCAATTGCAGTGGCTTCAATGAGAAAGTTTTTTCGTAAGAAACGATGAATGGCTGTGGATTCACACTTTTTCCTGTCCTTTGACTTTGTTCTCTTTTTACATAATATGCAGGGAAAAGATTTCTGGCCTTTACTGGTTTCCATTCTCTTGTAGCTGAAATAAATATTTATCAAAATATTTATCATGTCTTTTTTTTTTCATTATTATTATTAATTGATTTTTTTTTTTATCTTACAGCTATTTATTATCATATTTTATGTTGCTGTTTTTCAATATATGAGGAGTGGAATTTTTTGTGCTATCATTAAGCAAAATTGAAAAAAGATTGAAAAAATAAAATGTGTTTTGTATCAAAATTATTTGTAAAGACGAAACAAAAATAAATTCCCGTTTAGCTGGGGGGAAAAAAAATACTCCTCCATTTGAGGGATTTGAACCCAGGCCGCCGGGATGGAAAACGGCCTCGCTAACCACTGCGCTAGTTTAGATGTATATATTATATGTAGTTAAATGAACTAAGAAGGATAGAACAACCGCATCTTCCTTAATTTAGCACATTACATATGCTTTTCATAATAAATAGGCTTCTTGAGTAATGGAAATTTGTACTTTCGTATTTTTATTTTTTTTGTTTTGTGATGCAAAGTTCGTACTCGATGTCTTGATGTACACATTGGTGATATAATCTAAGCACCAGATGTTGGCCAACCGGACAACATGACAAAATATACGTGTGTATGTGTAATTTTATTGGTTTCCAGAAGTTACTAAATACTTGATCTTCGTTGTTTTTAAAATATATAAATAAACACAAAAAATATATAAGATCTCCGCACCAACAATGTCAGAAGCGCAGACGATATCGGCCGAATATTGTCACGGTTATGACGTTTCTGGGATATAAGTAGGCTAGAGATTTTTTGTTATTAAAAGCAAAATGCATACACATAAAAGACTTACCTTTCGTTTGATATTTTTCTCTCTCCTCTATGTATGTAACAGCATACCGTTGGACGATATAGGTCTTGGTGACATTTCTCATACAGTGTTTACATATTCTATTAATAGACGTACGGCGTTCAGCAAACTGTATTTATAGAAAATTAGCACAATATTTTTTTTTTTCTGTTGAAAATGTATTCCGAAATTAGGAATATAATTTCGTCAAATGCATTTCTGAGTGAGTTTTAAGTGTAATAAATCTAAACAATGTTATTTTTGACATTGTTTACATTTTCCGGATTGCTCTTGTATGTTCTTTTTTATTAAATTACACAAACGTCGCAACTCTTGATCTGGAAAAACTTGTACCAAAAACATTTGGTTTGATATATACATTATGTATTAATTAGTACATTTTAGATCAAATGTTGCGATATGGACGAAAAAGTAGTTCAAAGTTGTAAAAAGGTGCTGTTTTTTTTTAGAATCGGGCAGGGACCAGTTTTGACATTTACGTATCTCAGACAGCAGACGTTTTGGCGGGAATTCAAATACACGTTGTATCAATACCAAGTGTAGACTTATTAAAAAATATCAAATTTTGATGATTCATTTTTATTTTGTTTTTGTTAAACCACAGGGCCAAATCAGCCAAACATGGTCCTGGTCCTTTGTGGTACTTCACCTACAGCTGGTGATGTGTCAATGAAAGTGAAAAAATTCTCGACGGGACGTAAAACAAACAATCAATCAATTAACCCCTTCACATATTGAAGAATAACTGTGTATGTGATTATAAAGATCTATCTCCAAAACTTTGCATTCTTGACTCCTTGGCCAGTGATTAAGCTGTGTGGTGGGGCCTAAATGGGTATATAGCGAAAAATGCAAAATTACGTTCTGAATATCATCTTTATTACAGTTGTGCATTGTAACAAAATAATGTTGTGTGCATGTTAAAATAGTATGTAGCTGTCTACTACATGTAAAATTGTGAAATTCTCTATACCCATGGACCAGGGGTATGGGTTTTAGAGAGTGGACTGTAAAAATACTTTCCATCTTTAAACTTCGTCCTCTATACTTCTATATCTGTGTCCTGAGAATAAATTTTTCTTGCACGATTGTGAAAAGGATATAGCCATTGCGAAAATTGTGAAATTAGCTATCCTACGTAAGGCTGTAAGTTAAAGAGTTAAATAAGTAAAAACGTGTTAACACATTTCATTTAGGCTAATCGCCTAGTGTGCATTGTGACAAAGTACTGTACACATATGATGATGGAGCTTGTAGCGTTCATTATTCCTCGACGAGTCAGTAAAACTTCAAGGAGCAATCATATGAAATATATGTATACATGATTTATAAAATGTTTATTTACTCTTGAACATTGAAAAAAAAAATTAATCAGGTTCGCTAACGACAATTTATTTTCATTTATAAAATATAAGACGTCTGATTGACCTGTGACGACATTTTTGTTCCCTTCAGTGTACACACAATGGGTAAAAATAGCATGTTGACCTAGTACCATTAGACCTGAATCAGAAAACATTTAAAATTGAAATATCACTGTAAATAGCTTTTTCTGTTATGAAGATGTTAAAGATAAATATGATTGACGTAGTTTACATGTATGAGAGACGAAAACTACACCAACAACAGGAGAAATGATTTTAGAATAAAGGATATCGTTTGTTCACTTGAGCACTCAAGTGATGTTATCTTTAATAATTTCCTTTAAATACGAGTACTGCTTACTGCCTCAAAGATATTCGACTGAGAGGATCATTCGTTACATCACAATGAATAAGTACATTTGTGTTATATATATATATATATATATATATATATATATATATATATATATATATCCAACGAAGACCAAGACGATCCACATTTAGAAACGCTTAGGGTTTTCGCCGTGTTGTCCGCCTCTCCTGAAGAAAGAGCCGGACAACAGAGCCAAAGCACAAAGTGTAATTAAATGTGGAGCATATTTACTCAGTCATCGTTGGGTATAAGTATTTATTCCCTTCGTGCTGTAGTATGCAGTACATAAGTTCTTGACCAATGTTCACCACTCCACTCCCGTCTCTCGTCAGTCTTGTTTTGTAATTCTCCCCAGGTCTTACCCGTCTCCTTTATCTCGCTCTCTAACATCCATTGCCAGGTCTCGTCGGGCCTTTTCTGTTGTTTTTTCCATTTGGTGACAGGTTAAAGGGGCGTGGACGCGATTTTGGTACAAAAATTACTATGTTATTTAATTACTAATATAGTGTTTGATTCGTGTAAAACGTAATAAAAAACCTAAATATCAAAAACTGACGCAAATGTCCGAATTTTTTTAATGTAGGTTTGTTGTTATGTTTAACATGAATCAAATACTATATATCATTAATTAAATACCTTAGTAATTTTTGTACCTAAACAGTGTCCACTTTCCATTTCCAAAACAAGGCTATTAGTGTTATATTATGTTTACATATCATGTAACTCAACAACAAAATTGATAGCTTCGGTGAAAAAAAAAATTACAACGGAATTTTTCTGTTCTTTATTTTTTGTAGTTGCTCCCTAACTTGATTGATCATTAACGCATATCGAAATGATTAATTAATGCTTTAGACATACTTTTTTTTTTTTTTTTTTTTTTAGAAATACTGGTGTTCTCGCCTCCGTATGTGGTTTTTTGGCTTTGACAAGCGTGTTGACAATCATGAATTTGGGAGCCGGATTTTATGTAAATACGAAGTGATCTTGTGTTAAAATATTTTTCTGATCCACTTTTCATAAAAGTTCTTTATATCTATAACAAAACACTGTCAATTTCAGTCGATCAAAAATCATGTTAATGTCCCTCGCGATGCTGTATTTCTTAACACCTGCCAACCCCATCTCCATCTTTTTTGTTTTATTTCCATCTGTTCGGTCTGAATACAGCTTTTCTCTGGAACATCAGTTAGTTCGATGCAGTGAAATTGATGTAGTTTGTTACTTTAAGTAGAAATAGCAACACATTCTCATACCATCAATGTTATTTCATCACTCCCTGCAGTTATAGTTTGGTTTTAGTAACATGTTATGAAACACCTGGGACAATTCTGAACGGTTGCTTTTAATTTTTCAATTTTCAAACTTTTCTCTTGTATATTTCAATTTGACACTTTTGTGTTTATAGAATTTAAATGTATACATGTATTTCAACAGATTTGACATCAAGTTAAGGCAGGACATAAAATCCTCACGTGTTCAAAGTGAAAAACCGGTCCCATAACATATCCTGTATCGTTACCGGTTTTATCAAACTCGAGTTGTATAATTTCATTAATATTTAAGAGACTCGTATCTCTTGAAAACTTTAAGAATCAAAGAAAGTCGGGTGTGAGAAAACCCTTTTACTAACTCGCTCTGGTTAATATATATTCATTCATTTTTATTTTTATTTATTTATTTGTTTATTTATTTTATTATATTTTATTTTTTATATTATTATTATTATTATTATTATTAAGTAACAAAGCACAGGCATGCGTCAACAAAATGTATGTACTGATACAGTGTATAAAATTAAAAATATCAATATGATATGTGAAAATCGAAGCACGCCGACGCTTTTTTATTTCTAATGCATGATTAGTTTTAGAGAGGTAAATGGCCGGAAATGACTCGTTTCGTGACGTCATAAAAGCAATAATAAACATATCGATCCATGTACGTACATAATTAAAATACAGTTAATTAATTAGGCGCTTCATTCATTCTTTTATATCATTGATTTTATATTGGTAATGTATCAAATATAGTAATTCCGGTATATGCGCATTTTAGACATCAGTAAACTTTGTCCCAGTACTGCCGTCTAATTCCTCTCAGTTCTACGTTGTATTGCGCATAAACAAGATTTTTCATACCTCGTGTCTTCATTCTGCATAATAGACTTTGGACAACACTTTTGGGAAAATGAATGTTGAATGAACAGGATGTTGAAAGCTTTGTCATATAAAGATTAAGATGAAAATCTGCGTATTAATCAGTCATCACGCGATTTCGACAGCATCTTATCAAACATTTGATTTTGCCTGTTACATGTTCCTTAGTAACAACAATATTGGATATATCGTGAAAACTTCTAACCACTACGTAACAAAATCTATGAAACTTGCGTTAATACGTATAACAAGAACTACGAAAGCAAATTTCTGCATTTTGTCAGTTAACAGTCGCGAAACGTATAGTGACAACACCATGACGCGATCTCGCTATAGATCAAAGTTATTGTCACATGAAAACTAACCGAATATGGAAGCTTGATGTAAATTTAACGTCCGATTAACCTCAATTTATTTGATGCATGTGTTTAAATAGATGAAAAATGGATGGGCTTTAAGTAACCATCTCAAATATTTTCTCAGTTAAATATTCTGCCATTATCGATTGGATATTGAGAAAGGATATTGGATGATTACGAAGTTTTAAGCTTTCACCATCTGGTGTTTAATATTTTACACCTTTTTTATTATCTGGTGTTTAATATTTTACACCTTTTTTAATCTGCTGGTGTTTAATATTTCACACCTTTTTTATTATCTGGTGATCAATATTTTACACCTCTTTTTTAATCTGGTAGTGGTTAATATTTTGCAACTTTTTTATTATCTGGTGGTTAATATTTTACACCTCTTTTTAATTGGTAGTGGTTAATATTTTACACCTCTTTTTAATTGGTAGTGGTTAATATTTTACACCTTTTTATGATCTGGTGGTTAATATTTTACACCTCTTTTTTAATTGGTAGTGGTTAATATTTACACCTTTTTCCATGTTTCTGACATGTCTACATTTCATTCCAAAACTTACATTTCCTCCTTTCTTCACGATTTGAACTTCCTGTATTTGGTCAGATGAGGCATACTGTCTCTCAAGGTCACATTTACATGAAAGTCAAGGTCACTTGTGAGCTTGAAGAGGAGGTTGCGATTGGTAGACATTTTTAATTTTTGTCACATATGTACTGATCCCCATGTTGTTGTGAACTTTTCTCACATTGCATAAATATATATTTATAAGTTTTATGATAAAAAAAAAAAGATATGAAAAATACGCAACTCTACATTTGCAGTCATCGTTATTTAAAACTACTTTTCTCCTTCAAATTTCTTTATACAGTTTGCCTGGGCAACGTTTTCAAATAAAATTAAGCATATCAATACAAGAATTGTTTTAGCATATATTTTGATCAGCGGTTATTGCATCTGAAGTCGTTGGAATACTGTTATTATTATTGAAGTTTACTTTTTGTTTCAGAACCGGGTTCAAAGTATAGTTACTTTCTTATATATACACTCGTGTCCTAGTACTGAGATATTAATTCTGAAAGATTATATATTTTAAGAGAGTATGCCATTTAAAAAATTAAACCATAAGATATATTTTGTTGAGGGGTATCTCAAGACAGTATTATCATCACGGAAAATTATTTCAAGAGAACAGTACTTCAAGCAAAGATTGAATTATTTTTTTATATAACAATTGTTTGACACATATTTATTAACTTAACGCAAGGGCAAAATATGATTTCAGAGTGAATTCAATATAAATGTGTAGTTTAATGCTTTTATTGTCATACGCAAATTGTCGCTGCCCAAAGTAAAATCCGTGTATCAATAATAGAGATAAATCTTGTATTTGGAAGAGTTCGTTGAACATAACTTTTACACGGAGGTTCCAAGCCTGTTTCTAGAGATAATGATTCTTTGGATGTCAGAATTGATAGTCCCATTCTAACTGCATGGAGCTGTACCCCCCACCCCCCACCCGGTCCAAACTTTTCGATTTCTGCAGAAGAACATCCATCCCATACGACTGAAGCATATTCTAGTATTGGTCAAAAGTCGCATATACAATCTAGATAATTTGTTTCTACATAAAGTGAATTTAAAGGGGCAAGGTCACGATTTGAACTGATTTTTTTTTTCAAATTTCATTTTTTCCATTTCCAATGCTTACAATTATCTCCCCATTTTTTTAATGTTTACAATGCTTAACTAAGGTATTTCTAATGGTCAACAGAATGTTTTGTCGAGTTATATGAGAGATACGGAGTTCATGATTCTTTGTTATGTAAACAAGGCTCGTGTCACGTTTTTTGTTTACAAAGGTTAAATATGCTACTAAATGTTTAGTTTAAGGCAGATTTTCTCTCTCCAATTTATAAGTTAATTCTGAACACAATCAAACAGTTTCTAACGGTTGTTACTTTTTATTTAAACATGATATTTGCTATTTAGATAAAATAAAACGAACAGATTACGGTACGATGTTGTTCAATATGGAATTGCCCTAGTCAGACTTTATATGTTTGCAAACAACAAAAAATGGTAACAGGCTGCAATCGAGAGAAAAATCAATGCATATAGGACAACTGTATGGGTAATACTAGACATGATCGACCAGGAATGATATAGAAAAAACATACAACAAAACCAAAACACGCTTATAAAGACATGAAAAAAAATACCCCCCCCCCCAAAAAAAAAAAACAACAACAACAGCAACAACAACAACAACAACAAAACAAAAACAAAAACAAAAAAACAAAAAACCACCCCAAAATTAAAAAAAAATACAACAACAACCAAAAAAACCCAAAAAACAAGCGCTAAAAAAACTGCAATTAAAAAACACATATTACTTGGGAAAAGAATGTAGACACAGCAGTGGTAAGCGAAGAATAACAAAATCAGAATCTGTATGAAAATACAAATAAATTACGTAACATTGCGTAATGTGTGTATCTACACATGTAAAAAATAGATCACAATTATATTAAGTATACGTTTTATTTATATATAGTAAATATATTAATTGCTGCCATTTAAAAAAGGATTGCAATACGTGGACTACAGACATGCGTTTCTAAAAGATAGTTAGCATTCTAAATTAAAAAGAAAATGCATTTTAAACCAGATTTTATTTAAATAATGAAACAAATAAATATTTCACATTTATGTATTGCAAGAGCTCTGTGATATCTAGAACTAATGGATATAAAATATTTGTAGCTTTGCCCTTTAACCTCAGAATAAAGAATCATTCTTCTATTTGAGCCCGACTTAATCTAGTCTAGATAATAGTAATCTAGTCTAGATAATAGTAATCTAGTCTAGATAATAATGTTCGAGTTTCATACATGATATATATCTGACAACAACAGAATACCTTAATCCAGTGATACACCGTTGAAGCTCACAAGCTGGAATGTCATTTTTCGTTTCAAAAGCTTGGTGTAACTTTACAAACGATGAAACATGGCTGATACTGAGATAAACTACTTGTGCGTGTGCAAGCTGACGCCCCTCCCCCTAATAAAAAAAAATGTGTACCGTCACGCGCTACCCTATTATGTTCCAATCTATAAAAAAGTCGCTTCAACGAACTTCGGTGGAAGCGGAACGTCGCTCGGTCCTTTCCATCAAGTCAAGAAGAAAAACCGCGTTTTTTATCCACTTGACGAAAAAGGCAGAGCGAGGTTCCAATGCGCTTTGTGGAAACCGTACATGCGCAAACTGATATTTCCCCATAGCATCCGTTTTAACCCCGTTTATTTATTTTTTCCACCGAGATTTTACCGCTAGTGGAGCACACTTTTCACAATCGACCGCGACTACACAATTGTCTACAGAGGTACAGAAGTTTGTCCCTGAATTTTGTCAGGTCTTCGTTTATTCTGATGTTCTTGATTTTTTTGTATGATAGTAATTTTTTCGGTACGGAGAAGTCTGAATTTAGTGTCAACGGTTTTCAAGCGTGCGATGATTTGGCGATGTCCTGTAGTTCCTCTGTGTGAGTTGATTGGAATGAGAGTACCAAACCCCCGGATGCGTAACCCGGACGCAGTTTACCCCAAAACTGAGCGGAGGTATAAATGTTTAGGTGTGGCGTGATTGGCTAATACCAAGAGTGAAATTATTTGAAATTGAGAGAAATAATATAGAAGTTTAAATCAATTGTCGGAATGAAAAAATTATCGGACAAAATCGAGAAATGACTGAGGAAACTGCAATGGTAGGGGTGTGTTTGAAATGAAAGGTGTAATTTACTGCAGATTGCTATGTGTTGTAAAAAAGTACAAATATAATCTATAAAAGCAACGGGACCCTATACAATTTTTGTCGTTTTTTATTAACACTTGGAATGAACTTTGAAATCTTGGCGGTCATTTATCTAAAATTAATTTCGTTAATTAGTGAGAGGACCAAATGTTAGTAATGAGGACTATGGGAAATGAATTGGTACTCTCTTCCCGATTACATCATTTACAAACAGATCAGTTCCGGTGTAACGACGAAAAGTGCCCCCGTAGAATATTGACCGGGAGTCATTTTTCTCAATAGAAATGGTCAAAATTTTACATATAAAAATGATCCACTTTTTTGTAGAAAATATGGCCTTTGGGTCATTTTTCTACGTGTGGATTGTAGAAAAATGACCCCGTAGAATAATGAACCTGTGTCATTTTTTGATACAACCCCCCCCCCCCCCCCCCCCTGGTTTTGGTAGGAATATTCTTGTTAGGCAAATACATAGGGGTAAAATCAAGTATCCTTATGATATGAAGTGTTTATTTCTAAAAGCTTTAAAATTTAAATAACAAAATTAAAAGGTTATACTATACCTTACATCAATGATACAAGATTTTTATCGCCATTAAAGGAAAACAAATAACAAGGCTATAATGATGTTCTATGACTATTGGAGCAAGGATACGCGGATTCTTAGATTTGTTTTATCACATTTTATAAAACAAGTTTTTACAGTTGTCATTATTTTAAAAAATCAATATCATTTTCTTAGTTGGTGTCAGAAAGAGAAACTTATATGAATAAAAATGTATGATTTCCATAATTGTAATCCTCTTTGATTTTACTCTAGGTAAATAATGTGCAAAAAATCCAAATAAAGTCTAAAAAAAAATTTCTTCAGAAATTATAAGAAAGGTTTTTGAACCCTTCTGAAGTTTTCAGCTAATTGATTTTTATTGTGTGACGACTAAAAAATATGGAAACTTTTTATTATCTTAATGAATAAATGTTGCAATTGTTGAAATAGACCTGAGATTCAAATTATGGTTGTGATGATTGATGTGTTGCTAGGCAACCAAATTACGGGGATAACCAGAAAAATATATTATTTGCTGTTCGGATTAGGTATACCCTATAACTATATGCAATATCAGCATTTTTGAAGACAGGGCCAGGAATGGCTCTTGTCCTATCTTGTTCTCTCTCTCTCTCTCTCTCTCTCTCTCTCTCTCTCTCTCTCTCTCTCTCTCTCTCTCTCTCTCTCTCTCTCTCTTCTGGCCATGTACATCTTTCCTATACACAAATTAAGCGTTATGGCTGTATGGTACGAGGTTTAAAAGTGTAAAAGGGTTTTTAGGATAAAAGTGAAAAAATTATTTCTCTTTTTTTTCATCGAAAATCCTTTTTATAAGGAGTTTATACAGTTTTTTTGGTATCAAAAAGTGACACAGGTTCATTATTCTACGAGGTCATTTTTCTACAACCCATAAGGAGAAAAATCAACCCAAGGCCATAATTTCTACAAAAACGTGGGTCATTTTTCTACGTACAATATTGATCAGGGGGTCAAATTTCTACGTAGAAAAATGACCCCCGGTCAATATTCTACGGGGATACTTTTTGTCTTTACACCGACTTTGGTGGTTACTTCCGGGATTTTGGCCTTCAACTGCAGTTTCAAAAATTTCAGAGAATTGCATCGGAGGTCGTCTTCCTTATTGTTTTAGTTCATCCATTTTCTGCTCGCAGCTCCTCAACCTGAGTGCACAGTGGCTCCACCTTCTTTGCTGTCATATGAGACGTTCCGCTCGTGAAGGGATTCTCTTATGGCGACCTTCACAACCTCATTAATCCTTTGTAGGGCCACCGATGAAATTGTTATAGGTGTGCTGATGACGTACTGAGGCCGGAAAAACCTGTTAATGAGGATCTACACTAACAATGGTCCAATGGGCATTGGGTACACGTGTTCATGGTTACCTTTGGTGTAATATCCTGCTCCTTAGTTTCTTGGGTGAGCAGATTACTTCAATGAAAGACACAGATAAGTTTCCTCGAGTCACTTATGTTAAGTTACACATACATCACACGTGATGTTACTTTATTAAGTATTATAGTACAATTACTTCACAATCCTTGTGTACGGTTTTTGAATGGACACGAGAGTAGTGCTGTGAATTATTTTCATCAACATGTGACAATTTTTACATTAATTAGCCTTAAATTACATAGTCATTGCATATCTAGCATGCCTTTAATATCTAAAATACATTCTATTTATTTCGGAAGACAAAGGTGGGATTGGGGCCTCCGTGGCCGAGTGGTTAGAGCATCGGGCTCAAAATCACAAGGCCTCTCACCTCTGTCGGCGCGTGTTCGAATCTCGGCAGCGGCGTTATGTGAGCAAGTTTTCCAGTTTACTTGTGGAAGGCCGGTGGTTCTCTCCTCCACCAACAAAAACTGGACGCCACCAGATAACTGAAAAATTGTTAAGTGTGGCGGAAAGCAATAAATAAATAATCAATCAATCAATCAAAGTTGGGACCAATGTAGTATTTAGGGCTGTATGGACCATGATGTCGGCCCGCATAACTCAATTGGTAGAGTACATGAGTTTCAGGCAGCCAGAGTTCGAATCCCTGTCTGGTACGTTGCATTTCCTCCTTACTGTTACAGTTGCTGCTGTAGACCAGCCCCTGGAACTGACAGGTGAAAATGCCTGCCAGGGGATAAAGATCCTGGAGTGATGTCTTCAAGGTGTGAAGACATTTAAGGAGGGAGGAATGTAGATAATCTGACGGGTTCGGTCGTCAGTGGCCAATTTGCTCAGTTGCTAGAGTATTTGACTGGAGATTAAGAGGGTCCGGGTTCGAATCCGGTCTAACCCGTTGCATTGTGTCTCTTCCTGTTAAAAACAAAATAAACAAAAACGTCAACCACAATAGCGAATCAAAGTTGTACATAATTTATAAGGAACATCTTTAAAAATCTTCATCTCAACAACAGAAGGACCAGCATTAGTGATATTAATATGAAAGCATCTTTTTTATATAGGAAACTAATTTAAACAATTCATCTGAAGAGTAGCAAGGCCAAACTTAATCATATCCAAGTGCAAACGTTCCTAAGTTGCGTGAATTTATATTTTGTATGCCCCCACGACGGTGTGTGTGTGTGTGTGTGTGTGTGTGTGTGTGTGTGTGTGTGTGTGCTTTTGTCCTGTCTGTTTGTTAGAAACTTTAACCTTGCTCATGGCTTTTGGATGGTAAGTGATAGAGTTTTAAAAGGACTGACTCACGATTTCCTCAGTTTATTTTTCACTTTTAATGATCAAAATCTACTGTCTAATGTGTTAACAGTTTTCACAAATAATTAAGGTTATACATTATGACAGAAATTTATTATAGAGTTTATAATTTGTTTAGTAAACAAGGATTTGATTGATTGATTGATTGATTGATGTTTTCCGCCACACTCAACACTTTTTCAGTTATCTGGTGGCGTCCAGTTTTTATTGGTGGAGGAGAGAACCCAGATACAATGTACCTGGGAAGAGACCACCGACCTTCCGAAAGTAAAGTGGCAAACTTTCTCACATATGTCGGCGCGAGCGAGATTCGAACCCGCGCCGACTAGAGGTGAGAGGCCCTGTGGTTTTGAGCGCGATGCTCTAACCACTCGGCCACGGAGGCCCCTCTAACAAGGATTTGAGTATGTTACGATACCTATACATTTTCAAAACTTTGTAAACAATAACAAGGATTTGGGTATGTTATTGTTTACAAAGTTTTGAAAATGTATAGGTATCGTTCTAGCAGGGTCACACAAAATTCAAATATTCCTAAGTTGTGTGAAGTCAGGTTTTTATGCCTGTAACTGGAGATTTTGGGATATATAGATTTTGTTCTGTCCGTCTGTATTTATGTCAGTAAAAAATTAACGTAACTTTTAAAATAGATGGTGATATGGCTTTCATATTTTAGATCTGTATTCACTCCGTTGTGGACCCGTGGGGACCCGGGTTGTTAGAATTGATCCTCAGTACCCCATGCTTGTCGTAAGATGGGAATAAATGGGGTGGTCCTTCGGATGAGACCGCTAATACCGAGGTTCCGTGTCACAGCAGGTGTGGCACGATAAAGACCCCTCCCTGCCCAAAGACCATAAGCGCCGAGCATAGGCCTAAATTTTGCAGCCCTTCACCGGTAATGATGACGTCTCCATATGAGTGAAAAATCCTCAAGTGGGACGTTAAACAATGTATAATCAATCAATCACTCCCTTGTGACAAAACTTTTTTTCGTACTAAATCTTGAACTCTGGACCTTGACCTTGGAATTTAGATATAAGGGAGCATCAGTGTGTCCTGTTTTCTATAGGGTGGCATCAGTGTGTCTTGTTTTCTATAGGGGGGGGGGGGCATCAGTGTTGTCTTGTTTTCTATAGGGGGGGGGCATCAATGTATCTTGTTTTCTATAGAGGGGGGGGCATCAGTGTGTCTTGTTTTCTATAGGGGGCATCAGTGTATCTTGTTTTCTATAGGGGGCATCAGTGTATCTTGTTTTCTATAGGGGGCATCAGTGTATCTTGTTTTCTATAGGGGGCATCAGTGTGTCTTGTTTTCTATAGGGGGGCATCAGTGTGTCTTGTTTTCTATAGAGGGGGCATCAGTGTGTCTTGTTTTCTATAGAGGGGCATCAGTGTGTCTTGTTTTCTATAGGGGGGGGGGGGGGATCAGTGTATCTTGTTTTCTATAGGGGGGCATCAGTGTATCTTGTTTTCTATAGAGGGGGCATCAGTGTATCTTGTTTTCTATAGGGGGGCATCAGTGTATCTTGTTTTCTATAGGGGGGGGGGGCATCAGTGTGTCTTGTTTTCTATAGGGGGGAGGCATCAGTGTGTCTTGTTTTCTATAGGGGGGGCATCAGTGTATCTTGTTTTCTATAGGGTGGGGGGCATCAGTGTGTCTTGTTTTCTATAGGGGGGGGGGCATCAGTGTGTCTTGTTTTCTATAGGGGGCATCAGTGTGTCTTGTTTTCTATAGGGGGCATCAGTGTATCTTGTTTTCTATAGGGGGGAGGCATCAGTGTGTCTTGTTTTCTATAGGGTGGGGGGGCATCAGTGTGTCTTGTTTCTATAGGGGGGGGGGGGCATCAGTGTGTCTTGTTTTCTATAGGGGGAGGCATCAGTGTGTCTTGTTTTCTATAGGGAGGCATCAGTGTGTCTTTGTTTTCTATTGGGGGGAGGCATCAGTGTGTCTTGTTTTCTATAGGGTGGGGGGCATCAGTGTGTCTTGTTTTCTATAGGGGGAGACATCAGTGTGTCTTGTTTTCTATAGGGTGGGGGGGCATCAGTGTGTCTTGTTTTTATAGGGGGGAGGCATCAGTGTGTCTTGTTTTCTATAGGGTGGGGGGGGGGGGGCATCAGTGTATCTTGTTTTCTATAGGGGGATCAGTGTGTCTTGTTTTCTATTAGGGGGAGGCATCAGTGTGTCTTGTTTTCTATAGGGAGGCATCAGTGTGTCTTGTTTTCTATTGGGGGGAGGCATCAGTGTATCTTGTTTTCTATAGGGGGGGGAGGCATCAGTGTGTCTTGTTTTCTATAGGGGGGGGGCATCAGTGTGTCTTGTTTTCTATAGGGGGGGGGGGCATCAGTGTGTCCTTGGTTTTCTATAGGGGGGAGGGCATCAGTGTGTCTTGTTTTCTATAGGGGGGGTGGCATCAGTGTGTCTTGTTTTCTATAGGGGTGGCATCAGTGTGTCTTGTTTTCTATAGGGGGGAGGGCATCAGTGTGTCTTATTTTCTATAGGGAGGCATCAGTGTGTCTTGTTTTCTATAGGGGTGGCATCAGTGTGTCTTGTTTTCTATAGGGGGGAGGCATCAGTGTGTCTTGTTTTCTATAGGGGGGAGGGCATCAGTGTGTCTTGTTTTCTATAGGGGGTGGCATCAGTGTGTCTTGTTTTCTATAGGGGTGGCATCAGTGTGTCTTGTTTTCTATTCAGATTGTTATCCTAGGGTTAGGGTGCACCAAATTTAACACAATGTATTTATGCAAGAAAGAAGATCTCTTAAAAGGTCGCCTTGTTCAGAACAGACCGGTCATACTGGTAATGAGGCATCCCCATGTTGTTCGGCTACACGTATGCCTTTGACCCTCTGTGGCTAGGTCACAGTATGGAGTCAATATTTTTCTTAGGAATAAAGATTGAACAGAATTCTTTTAAAAATCACAACAGCTGCACAACAGGAGGACCAAGATGATTCAGATGAGCGATGTGGCCCATGGGCTTCTTGTTTGTGCATAGAGTGATTTGCCCTTGGATGGTACTCTTGTTGCTCTCTAGCTATTTTGCTAACTTAAAGGGTTCTCTTTCTGTACAGAAATAAACAGAAATGCAATGAAAGGGTGTTAGTATGGACCTTTCTAATGCCGGATTTGAAAGTACTAAATGATAGGTTGTTTCCAGTTGATATGTTTTAATTGTACCTGTCTGGTACAAAAGATTTCCTGAGCATTTACGAAGAGTGCGTGCTCCTCCCGGTTATGTGTATTTTCATTGGATTCTCTATTCCCAGTTGAAGGGTAAAAAAAATTTTTTTTATCATTTTTATTATTTTTAGACATTCAGGAACTCAGGCGTGATGTATTTTAAACATAGTGTTCAGTTTTGCGACCCTAAGCCTTTCTGAATGAAAATTGGAACCCAATGATGAGAATGCAATGGGTGCCATCTTTATACGTAATTCTAAAGGAAACATTATTCTTGTTGTCAAACAAACTGCATTTCTGATTGTTGTATAAAAGATCCAGTACCTGAAAAGACAGGTGACATAAGATGTCAAAGTAGTATCGAAATTTGTTGATATAATTTCATTAGTAAGACATCTGGCTAGTTATCGGCCATATACTACACGTTCCTGCGATAAATAAACTCAACTGGCCGCTATCGCGTAAAATAAATCGAAGGAGTTATGTTTATCTTGAACTGTTATCTACACGCATCGCCCCAGATTTTGGCTGCGGAGTGTGCCTGAGGGAAGGTTTTAAAAGTTTGCAGATAGGAACATGTCTTCTTTCGCACCGACTTCTACAGATGGTTCCAGCGGAGACTGTGCTAACTTCCGTGAGTTTGATGCACCAGATGCAGAATTCTTCAAAGGTAAGGTCTAATCAATAGTCTTTCTGTTGATTGATTTCTCCAAGAAACACGTTTGATCATTCATTGTATATCTAACAGTTGTTTTCTGACCTCGTCTTTAACACAGCTATCTAACAGTGAAAACATGACAGAATAGTTGATTGCATTCATAAATTCTTAAAATTTATTTCTTCCTCATTTCTTTGATGACACTTTTCTAGGTCATTAATTTTCGTTCAAAGAATTATATAACAGTGTGAAGTCGACCAATGGATTACGACGTTCAATTTTTTGCACTGTGATTTAGGTACAATAAGGTAGTATCAATATTGATATTTTTGTTCTTTAGATTATATACCATTATGACGTATGTATGATGCCGTGAACGAGGACACATGACCTTGACTGACAAAGCGTATTAAAATTTTAACATTTATCATTTTGAAAATGAACTTGAAATGTA
This sequence comes from Ostrea denselamellosa, assembly GCA_024699665.1. Lineage (NCBI taxonomy): Eukaryota > Metazoa > Mollusca > Bivalvia > Ostreida > Ostreidae > Ostrea > Ostrea denselamellosa. Next base: position 10,517,903 of record JAMZEH010000019.1, on the reverse strand, counting down.
TCTGATTGAGTTGTAATGATAATTCTGTTGACTGTAATAATTATTGTGTTAAGTATCAATCAGACAGAATCGCCGGCTTACTACATACAAGGATCAAGACCCCCCCCCCCCCCCCCCCCCCAAACCCAAATCGGTCTCTGAAGCTGGTAGAGCGTTCGCTTTGTAACCGGGAGGCCGTGAGTCCGAGCACCGCTCATGCCACGGCCGCGTCAAACCTAAGAACTTAGTGATTGCTCCTCCACCGAGCGCTCGCAGTAGGCGTTAGCACGTTAAGGAACCTTCACTGCCACGGCCCTGACCACTAAGCGTAGATCTAGATCGGCAGTTTTCACCTACAACTGGTGAAGTTTCAATATAAGTGAAAAGTTTTCTTCGGGACGGGAAACAAACAATCAGCCCCCCCCCCCCCCCCCCATTTGCGGCGAAGGAAATGAAGCTAATGAAACAGGAATTTACTTAATGTCGTTATTTTTCTGTTTAGGCATTAGTAAGATTCCATTGAAGAAGGATGGCGGTGCCGGCGAAACAATGGTTTTCAGAATCTATGAACCAGATAAGGTATGATATCTCGCTGTTTACCATGAAAGAGCTACGTTGATGATGACAGTCTTTCTAAGCTGTGGAAATCTCAAAATTTTGAAACTTTAAAGAACTAAATATTGTATTTCATAGAGGAGACCATGCCTTTGATATTTGTCGTCATTTTGAGAACATAGCGTCAACTTTGACTTTCTCAATTTGATTCAAATTCAGTTAAATTTTTATTTTTTGTTAACTTTTTTCTTTCGGGAAAGCTTTAGACAAGCACAATTATATTGCCATATACAATTGTATGCGTACTGATAAGGCAAATCTATGGTAAAAAAAAAAAGAAGAAGATTGTCCAAGTCCAGAATAGCGTCGTGAAAAGTAGCAATTTTATGTCAAAATACCGAAAATAAAAGGAAAACGTCATGTTTATAACATAATATCCTAATTGTTGCTCTACGTCATTTTGATCAAATTGAAAATATAGATTAATTGGTATCGGGATTCATACACTTAATTTGGTCAGATCCCTTATCATGTACAGTATGTAATTCTTTCGATGTCTTTATGAGATTAATTGAACATTTTGTGTGTGTATATATATAAATATATATATATATATATATATATATATATATATATATATATATATATATATACATACACACACAAGGGGATTGGTTGCAACTTCTTTCAACTTAGACATACCTTTCCCAATGAGATTTTTTATGAGATGAATCAGCGATCATCACTGATTTTTATTCCCCCCCCCACCCCCCACCCTTCCACTCGAGTGTGTGTGGGCATATTGTTTTGCACTTGTTCATCGATAGACCAAGTCTTGTCCGCTCAGTATCTAAAGAACCCATTGCTTGACAGTTACCAAACTTGGTACAGTAGTTAGCCTAGAGAGTAGAAAACCCCTATTGATTTTCAGGTCACAAAATCAAAGGTCAAAGATCAGTCTGATGGTCTGTAGAGCAAGTCTTGTTCGGTCAATATCTAAAGAACGTTTTGCTTGCCAGTTATTAAAGTTGGTACAGTGGTTGTTCCTAGCGAGTAAATGATTTCAGGTCACATGGTCAAGAACTGGACATTGTAAGATATTGTCCAGTCAATAGCTTGAGAACGCTTTGCTTGACAGACATCAAACTTGGTACACTGGTTTTACCTAAAAAGTAGATGACCCCTATCAATTTTGAGGTCCAAATTGACATAATAAATATTGTCCGTTCAGTATCTTGAGAATCATATGCCTTTTGAATGACATAAACAAAACTTGGTACACTGACGTCTCCTAAGAAGTATATGACACTTTTGATTTTGAGGTAACAAGGCCAAAGTCAAGTTGGGGTTAAGGTTAAAGGTCAAACAAGAAACAGTAAGATATTGTCTGCTCAATATCTTGAGAACCATTTCCTTGACAGACATCAAACTTGGTTCACCGGTTCTACATAGAAGTAGATGACACCTACATGTATTGATTTTGAGGTGAAAGGTCAAACTTCTCTAGACATAAGGCATTCTAAAGAACACTTTGTTTTACATTAATTTACCAACCTTGGTTCAGTGGTTGTCTCTAAAGAGTAGGAGACCCCTATTTCTTTTCATGTCACAAGGTCAAAGGTCAAACTGGATATAGTAAGATATTTTTCTGTTTTTATATTGTGAGATCACTTTGTTTGAGATATCAAATTTAGTACAATGATTCTACCTAAGGAGTGATGATCCCTATCGAATTTTAAATCACAAGGTTGAAAGTCAAACTGGGCATAATAAAATATCGTCCACTTTTTATCTTGAGAACCATTTCCTTAACATCAAACTTGGTACAATGGTGCCTCCTAAAGAGTATATGGTCCCCATTGGTTTTCTATTTCCAAGGTCAAAGGTCAAGATTTGAATGACAAATCATTTGGAAATGTCTGCTTAGGATGTTGAGAGTATGGTTATCCCTGACAAGTAGATAACCCATATTTTTCATGATCACTACATACATTCTTAATGAAAACTTGATCTTTTTCAATATTACCACACGGTGGGTGTATATGTTTCTAAAACATTGCTTGTTTTACCTCAATTTCAGCAAGTGATGGGAAGGACCATGAAAGACTGGCTTCGTTTTTCTGTCTGTTTTTGGCACACCTTTCGTGGAACAGGTATGACTGTCTTGTAATTAGCCATGAAGATGTAGAACGACAAAAAAACAAACTTTTATATTCAAGAATTGTAATCCTCTTTAGTTAGTAAAGACAGCAATTTAATTAATAAACTAATTAATTATAGATGTCAAGTAATCTTAAGTTTGACATATCTGAGTTAATGACATTGTTCTCATTATTTCTATGAAGCGTATTTAATTGATATACAACTATATGGATTATATATACAGTTTACTCCATATCTATTGAAATTCATGGGGACAGACCTGAATTTATCTCCAAAGTTGAATATGACCGATACTAAACCGTATAAATAATGGTACTGGGGTTCATTATAACAATCCCCGCGGAGATCCGGGTTAGAATAGGTCCTCAGTACTCCTCGCCTGTCGTAAGAGGCAACTAAATGAGACCGCAAAAACCGACGCCTCGTGTCACAGCAGGTGTGGCACGATAAAGATCCCTCCCTTCTCAAAGGCCCTGAGCGCCGAGCATCGAGCATAGGCCTAAATTTGCAGCCATCCACCGGCAATAATGAAGTCCCCATATGAGTGAACAATTCTCGAGCGGGACGTTAAACAATGTATAATCAATCAATCAATCATTATAACAAAACGTTCAATATAAGTTACTTAAATATAACTGATAGTTCAATATATCAAGTTACTTCAATATAACTGATAGTTCAATATATCAAGTTACTGCAATATAACTGATAGTTCAATATATCAAGTTACTGCAATATAACTGATAGTTCAATATAAGTGACTTCATTATAACAAATAGTTCGATATAAGTGACTTCAGTATAAGAGAAGTAGACTGTATCCATAGCTTATGGAATGATAGCTATCTCTGCTTCCAGTCATCTCTGAATAATAAGAGTGCATTGTAAGTCACTGCATGAAGCGAAAGACATTTACAACGCCCCATTAAACAGATGCTAAAACTCTCTTCAAATACTGAGGTAACTTTCCAATTGATTTAGATTGAATTAGATATGGATTGAATTAGATAGAGCTTTAATTAATAGAGATTTAATTAATAGAAATTTTATTAGTTTGGATATACCTCTAATTCTTTCACTAAATATATACTCTAATTTTGTTAGAACGCACTCTAATTAGGTAAGGGACTGGTTCACGGTTTTTGTTTTTTTTTGTTTTTTTTCAGAAAAATATTTTTTTGTTTTCATTTTTGACGTTAAGCAATAAAAGTATAAGTCATTTAAAGTTGACAACCAAAATTTGGACTTCTTAAGATAAGGATAAGAGCAATATTTTAGCCTTAACTCTGTGTTATGTAAACAAAGACTCGGTTATTTCTATGTTTATAAGCAAACCAGTGAAAGTTTAATTTTGTAATTTAAAGCATCCTTATTTTGCATAGTTACAAATTTAACTTTTAAACGCCATATTTCACCTAAAGGTTAATTGAAATGTGATATATACCATGAACTGCGATCGATGACGACGTATTTCAAAAGTTTGTAAAAAATGATATATCTCAATTTTTGTTTACACAATAAATAATAAATAATAACAATTTTTGTTTACGCAATAAATAATAAACTCTCTATGATGAGCTTGTGTCATAGTGTATAACCTTAATCTTTATGTAAAACCTTTCAAACACATTAGACAGGAGATTTTGATCATTAATAGTGAAAAAAAAAAATGTAGGAGAAAATCGTGAATCAGTCCCTTTAATGAATTAGCAGCACCTTTCATTCAGTTGTGTCTAACGAAATCAGAGCTATCCGTAATCACCATCAAGAGAGAAATGCTGCAAATGTGGATCAATGTCAATACTGCATTTGGCTCTTCAACTGAATTAGAGCGCTCTCCAATTCACCCATATATAACTCTGAAAGATACATTTTTCCAATTCCGGCAGAGATAGCCGCAAAAGATATATGTCGCTCTGTTTCATTTATAGATGACAGCTCTAAAAAATACATCGCTCTTGAAATGAATGTGGCCATTAATTTAGAATGAATTGATCATATCTCAGATTCGAATAGGAAATCCAGATATATCTAATTCCGCTGATGATATCTCTAATGCCACTGATGATATCCCTAATTCCGCTGAAGATATCTCTAATTCCGCTGAAGATATCTCTAATTCCGCTGAAGATATCTCTAATTCCGCCGAAGATATCCTCAGTGAACAACAAAAAAACTCGTTACGAGTTTCCAAGTATCATCAAATTAAAAAATAAATTTATAAAAGAAAATTTAATACAAGTTAATTTGGGAGATTGAATTCTGTTAGTTATCCTGGTCTTTTCCTTTTTCTTTTCCTTTAATTCCGCTGAAGATATCTCTAATTCCGTTGATGATATCTCTAATGCCACTGATGATATCTCTAATTCCGTTGAAGATATCTCTAATTCTGCTGACGATATCTCTACTTCCGCTGAAGATATCTCTAATTACATTGAAGATATCTCTAATTTCGCTGAAGATATTTCTAATTCCACTGACGATATCTCTAATTAAATGGAGAACAGTCAAATAAAATCAGCTTTTTATGATAATATTAAAAAAAAGAAATCAATCGAGGAGCTGATTTTAATCAGATTGTGTGAAGAACTAATGTTAATTGACTATACGTTAATAAATGATCCGCATGAGGAAAAATTTAACGTGATGGAGACATTACTATGGAAAGCAACATGGTATTGACACGACATCTTTGAAAAGCAACATGGTATTGGCATTAAAGGGGGCATGGACACGATTTGAACTGAAAATTTTCAAATTTTATTTTTCTTTTTTTTAATGTTTACAATGCTTAACTAAGGTATTTTTAATGGTAATGTCAGTTGTTGAGTTACAAGTAAGATACAGCACTCAGTAATGTTTGTTATGTGAACAAGACGCTTACTGCAAAATATCATGTTTAAAACAAAATGAGATGTAGCAAACACTAGAAACTAATTAATTAACTTGTAAATTGAAATAAAAATGTTTTAAATAGAACTTTTTCTAGTATATTTAATATTTGTAAACAAGACCATGACTCAAGCCTTGTTTATATAACAAAGAATGCGCAAGTTCAGATATATCGGCTCTTCTGTGAAGGAGGTATGTTCAGTATTCTGTTGAACTCTTAGGTTGGTACAAGATGCATGTATATATTATAGACTGGCTATGTATATAACGATCAGAGTTGTAAATCCATAAATTTTGTTTATATCAGCCGTTCATATACAATACATGGCCATATCAAGAATAATTTGTTTGAATTAGGCCATTAAATTAAATATGAAATTATTATTTATTTCCTCTTCTATGCGATTTTATCAAAGAAAGATGGTAATTATCTATTTTTGTTTGAGCGATTTTATTATACAATACTCATAAACTTACTAGATTTGTGTTTTTCTGTAGTTCTGATGTTTTTGACGTTTGGTAATCATCCTTTAGGCAATATATGACGGCAGCAGTAAGCACTTGTACCCACCACCTGAGTACTTAAACATATGCGTCTCGCGCAAAAGAGTTCGACTATAGGAAATAACTATTGGGAACTCGGAACCTGCATATTGTGAGCTCTGTATCTCTCTTGTATCTCGACAACTGATATTCAATGGTTGTTACAACGATCTAGTTTACCGGTACAACCTTTCATTAGGTCACGTGCTGTCTGACGTGTTTTATCCCATTTGTTAGGTCATTCTTAGCACAGTGATTCTGAATGCGGATTACTTCGTTAACCTGATCAAGATATAGACTCACTTACTCCCTTACTCCCAGCACCTGATCTCAACTCTGGTATATCCAGGGGTCCATGTTTGCCCACCTCTCTGTTTTGTATTTTCTATAGGAATTACGAGATTTGAATACTGTTCATTATCTTAGACTTTTCATTAGAATTTTTGTTGACCATTAGAAATACCTTAGTTGATCTTTGTAAACATTCAAAATGGAAAAATAAAATTTGAAAATTTTCAGTTCAAATCGTGTCCATGTCCCTTTAAAGCTATGGAAAGCAATGCGATATTAATATTATAACTTTATGATTACAAAAACAATATGAGTGAGTGTTCTCGTGCTGTAGGAGCGGATCCCTTTGGTTTCCCCACCTTGATTCGTCCTTGGGATGACGGTAGTAACTCCATGGCCAACGCCAAGAGGCGTCTGAGGGCAGGATTCGAGTTCTTTTCAAAGCTTGGTGTACCATACTGGACATTCCATGACAGGTATCATATGAAAAATAGCATCGTAATGAGAATTATATTTTGTTAATGTAGTGAAGCGTCCTAATGATTTTAACTGGTCCGTGCAGTTTGGGATGTGACTCGCTGTACTACAGCTTTTATACAAGAACGTTACAGACAAAATCTACGGATTGTTAGGCATGGACAAACAGAATGTTTCTTTACATAGCCACGTTTTAATAGTACAGCTGAACTTCGGTAAGTGAGAATCACGGGTCTTTCGGATATGACCTTAAAAACGGAGGTCCCGTGTCACGTTGGCACGTTAAAGAACCCTCACTGCTACGGCCCTGAGCGCTAAGCATAGGTCTAAATTTGTGGTACTTCACCTACGTGGTGACGTCTCAATATAAGTGAAAAATTCTCGACGGGACGTAAAACAAACAAACAAACAAAATCGGTATCTCGAACACCGATATCACGAATACTATGGATATGTCGAAGTGATTCGAAAGTCCCAATCACTTATTCCTTAATCCTCGGATATCTCGAAGTTTTTCCTCGGTCCCATCGAGTTCGAGATAACGAGGTTCGACTGTAATTTTATTGCTATGGCAAATATTAAAGTCATTCAGAATTTGTAGTTTGGTTTTATGAGACCCGTGTCGTCTTAGAATTTTCAATACAGTAAAACACGGTTACAGCGGACACGTTTATAATGAATTAACGCTTACAACAAAGTTACTTTCATACACTGTAGTTTAAAAACATATTAATTTATTAGATATAACGATTTACGTTTATAACGAATCAAAATCGTTCGTCCCCAGCACTTCGCTGTAAGTGTGTTTTACTGTACTATAATTCTTGCAGACTGAACAATTTGGCGGAAACAGCATACCAACACACTGTCGATCTGATTACAGTCTGCGTGTTAAATTGAAATATTACAAAATGTTTTGATCAAAGTCCCTATGCTCATTACATACACTGCTAAATTTTAACAGAGACATCGCGCCAGAAGGAGCCACCTTGACGGAGACCAACAAGAATTTGGATGAGATCGTTGATCTTGCCCAGGAGTTGCAGAACAAAACCGGGGTTAAGTTGTTGTGGGCAACATGCAACTTGTTCGCTCACCAAAGGTATCTCATTTGTATGAAGGATTATGATATACAAGCACATTTAATGTTTGAGAAAAACAAAAGAAAAGAAAAAACAAACACAAGCCATACAACCCTCATTAGCAATCGTCATGTTAAAATGACTTTTGGTTTGCATAAATGATTTTATATCTTTCATAACCAGATTTTTGCAGTAAAACAATTAAATATGATGCCAGTGAAATTTAAAGGAATTTAAATACTTCTGAGTAATGCCTGATATGGTTTTAAAAGGTACATGAATGGAGCAGGGAGCAACCCCGATGCACACATATTTGCAATGGCAGCAGCACAGGTCAAGAAAGGTCTGGAAGTGGCCAAAAAATTGGGTGCAGAGAATTTCGGTACATACCCCATGAAATATGTATTGATTTACATGTACATATTGAAATTTATGTTCTCTTCCCTTACATTACTTACTAGTAAAACATTCACCTTTACAGTGTTTTGGGGCGGACGAGAGGGCTACCACACCATCCTCAATACTAATGTTCGCAAGGAACTTGACAACTTGGCAACATTTTTCCGAATGGCTGCTGGTAAGAAAATAACGAAAGCATAATGAAATATCGAAATTGTAGCTTTCTCTTGTACTCGGAGTTTATTTAACAATACTGTGATTACAATATCTTACGATTCTCTTTACAGATTACAAGAAAAAAATCGGATTTACAGGAAACTTGCTGATTGAACCTAAACCTAAAGAACCAGCTAAACATCAGTACGACTATGGTATAAAACTCGACCTTCTGTACTTTTACGTGATTTTAATTCAGTCATATATTATCATGTAGATTTCTGATTATGTTTTACAAATGTGAATATCTGATTGCGTGTTACAGATGTGAATTTCTGATTGCGTGTTACAGATGTAAATTTCTGATTGCTGTTACAGATGTAAATTTCTGATTGCTGTTAAAGATGTGAATTTCTGATTGCGTGTTACAGATGTAAATTTCTGATTGCTGTTACAGATGTAAATTTCTGATTGCTGTTAAAGATGTGAATTTCTGATTGCGTGTTACAGATGTGAATTTCTGATTGCGTGTTACAGATGTGAATTTCTGATTGCGTGTTACAGATGTAAATTTCTGATTGCGTGTTACAGATGTGAATTTCTTATTGTTTGTTGCAGATGCCATGACGGTTATTGGGTTCCTTAAGCATTATGGACTTGATAAGGACTACAAGGTGTGCAATTTTAATAACATAACCGTGTCAATTTTGTCTTTCTGTCCCACTGTTAATTATTCTCGACTGTGTAATCTATTGTTTAACAGCTTAACATCGAGCCCAATCACACCACTTTGGCAGGCCATGGTTACGAACACGACATAGTTATGTCTTCCGCGTGAGTAGAAGAATTTGTTCACATCTATGCCTATCTATTGTCATTTAATCATAAATCCTCGGATGTTTTGCACAAACAACATCATGTTGATGTTGAGCGTGCAAGACACCCGAGATGTTCCGATTGGTTGTCAATACTACAATGTGCCTAAATGAACAGCGATCCAGTATATTACGAGATGAGCACTGTCTGTACACGTTTTTCAACGCTGGGTCTTTCAATAGGGCATATATTGGTTCAAAAATGTCTGTTTATCTGTCCATCCTTTTATGTCTGATGCTTTTGCACTATAAATAAAATTTGCTCTTTACTTTATGGAAAATTACAGATCATACATGTATACTTGATCAATTTTGACGCGGTTGCACTTAAACAAAAGGCATGCCTCTTCACTTGAAATTAGATTCCAAGTAGAGAGTACATGGTTTATCTATCTAACTCTTCGCACAGTTATCAAATAGGATCCTAATCTTTCACAGTGGGTATTGAAGATATGCATATTGCTTTGGTATTTCTTTGTTTTATAATTTGATGGAATTTGCTGGTTGTAGCTACAAGGAAAGTTAGAATGGTGACAATGTTCACGAACATTCTCGTAGAAAAGCATAAGTATCATTTCAAACAAAGGAAAAGAATTTTAAAAGCGTGATAACGTAAATGAAAGGCATAATAACATGAAAGAAAAGCGTAATAATGTGACAGAAATGCGTGATTACGTGAAAGAAAGGCGTGATAATATGAAAGAAAAGCGTAATCATTTGAAGGAAAGGCGTGATAACGTGAACGAAAGGCGTGATAACGTGAAAGAAGGGCGTGATAACGTGAAGGAAAGGTGTGATAACATGAAACAAAGGCGTGATAATGTGAACGAAGGGCGTGATTACGTGAAAGAAAGGCGTGATAATATGAAAGAAAAGCGTAATCATTTGAAGGAAAGGCGTGATAACGTGAACGAAAGGCGTGATAACGTGAAAGAAGGGCGTGATAACGTGAAGGAAAGGTGTGATAACATGAAACAAAGGCGTGATAATGTGAACGAAGGGCGTGATAACGTGAAAGAAAGGTGTGATAACGTGAAAGAAGGGTGTGATAACGTGACGGAAAGGCGTGATAACGTGAAAGAAAGGCGTGATAATGTGAACGAAGGGTGTGATAACGTGAAAGAAAGGCGAGATAACGTGAACGAAAGGCGTGATAACGTGAAAGAAACGCGTGATAACGTGAAAGAAGGGCGTGATAACGTGACAGAAATGCGTTAAAACGTGCAAGAAAGGCTTGATAACGTGAAAGAAAGGCGTGATAATGTGAACGAAGGGTGTGATAACGTGAAAGAAAGGCGAGATAACGTGAACGAAAGGCGTGATAACGTGAACGAAAGGCGTGATAACGTGAAAGAAAGGCGTGATAACGTGAACGAAATGCGTTAAAACGTGAAAGAAAGGCTTGATAACGTAAAAGAAAGGCGTGATAATGTGAACGAAGGGTGTGATAACGTGAAAGAAAGGCGAGATAACGTGAACGAAAGGCGTGATAACGTGAACGAAAGGCGTGATAGCGTGAAAGAAAGGCGTGATAACGTGAACGAAAGGCGTGATAGCGTGAAAGAAAGGCGTGATAACGTGAAAGAAGGGTGTGATAACGTGACGGAAAGGTGTGATAACGTGAAAGAAAGGCGTGATAACGTGAAAGAAATGCGTTATAACGTGAAAGAAAGGCATGATAACGCAAAAAGGCGTATTAAAGAGAATCACTGGTGAAAAACCTCGACATGATTAGTGTAAATAACGCGAATCGGGGGCGTTATAATGCGAAAAAGGTGTAATGAGGCAAAAGTTAAAGGAAGCGCATTATCGATCGCGAATTAAAGGCGTGTTTACGAGAATAGAAGATTTATTGATAAAGCATATTAACATATTTTTCCTGAATTCCAGAAAAACTATGATTTTAATTGAATGACGATTTTTTACACTTCAGATTCGGTATGTTAGGATCTATTGACTCCAACACGGGTTCCCCTGATTTAGGGTGGGACACAGATCAGTTCCCCATGGACATTAAAAATACTACTATGGTCATGAAGGTATTTTATATTTCTGACGTTAGAAACAGATTGGTGTTTTGTAACAAAAGTGGTTGATACATTCCATTGTGATTTAACTTGGATTTGTAACGGTGCCATTATCTGAGATCTTGGTGTTGTAAGCGGTCTTTTCTGATCAAAGTCTGTCGTCTGATGTCTACCCATTACCTTTTTTACGTTTTCAACTCATTCTCAGGAACAAGGGGTTCATGCAGTTTTGTGCCATTCAACTTACCAGAGCATGTCATTAGGTATAGGGGATGTTGAACTATTCAAATGAAGACCCATGTCCCTTTCAAGAGAGATAATTAAATTTTTGACAAGGCATAAGCTCTGGGACCATGTGTAATATGTCGAATTAATTAGCAAGCTCCTTAAGTATCCTCATATAGTGTAAGTTCAAGATTGTTCACATCATTACCCATTGGGCCCGGGCGGGGCCACAACAATTTTAATTCTTAAGTAGGAATGTGTTGTGGTGTTCTCTCAAAATCTTCTTTTCCGAAACTAAAATGAATAGTCAGGCATCTTCATTAGATTAGGGGGCCTCCGTGGTCGAGTGGTTAGAGCATCGCGCTCAAAATCACAAGGCCTCTCACCTCTAGTTGGCGCGGGTTCGATTCTCGCTCGTGCCGATATATGTGAGAAAGTTTGCCACTTTACTTTCGGAAGGTCGGTGGTCTCTTCCCAGGTACATTATATTTGGGTTCTCTCCTCCATCTACAAAAACTGGACGCCACCAGATAACAGAAAAATTGTTGAGTGTGGCGAAAAGCAATAAATAATCAATCGATCAATAATCATTAGATTACATTAAGGTTTGTTCACGCGAAGAACCTAGGATATGAATGGGGTCACTTTATTTCTCCTCTAGAATCATAGGGATGACATTTGTTATTGAATCTCCGTGTACTGTAGATCGGGAGTACTTACACAATCATCCCGGGACTGGTCATGATAGATGTTTCAGGTTTTACAAATTTACAGTAATTTGAAATCCATTGAAAACTTTTCCTCTCAAGAAATTAGTTTGTAAACATCTTCGTATAGAAGTTTGTTCACAACATGACTAGGACAGAGTCACAAGAGAGGTTCTGTAACAATCCATGGAATTGTATGCGGTATGTGTCATGTCTAATTTTTTATTTATTTATTTATTTTTTTATTTATTTATTTATTTATTTATTTTTTGTGATTTGAGTTTGACAATCCTTGAAACAATTGTTATCACATTTGGCCCAATAAACAATAAAATGCTTGCTTCAAGTTAGCGAGTTATGCAACATTGAAATACTTGTCGTTCATTATATTACTAGTAAAAATACTCACCTTTACATTGTTTCGGGATGTTTTGTTATACAACCTTTTTTCTGCAATTATGGCTACCTTCACCATCCGACAAAACAACAGAAAAAGACATTTTGTTGTTTACATCTATATTCTGATTTAATTTTTTTTTTTAAAGTATAAACTAGATATGATATCTTTGGCCCATTCGTTACTTAGAACGGAACAGCCAAAATGTTTGAGTCTTGCACATAAAGCCATACATCATTTATAATCTTGTACAACTGTCTACATTGGGAGGGTTCAGAATAATTATTCTGTGATTGTGTGATATGTGTCATGTCTTTACAGACGGTGTTGGAACAAGGTGGTCTTGCTCCCGGAGGACTGAACTTTGACTGCAAAGTTCGCCGAGAATCTACCGAGCTCCGAGACATGTTCATCTCACACATCGGTAGAATATTACGTCATTTCACATAACTCTTGTAAAAGCTGTAGTAGTACAGCTCTGATGCTCTTATAAATATCCACACATTCGTTAACGCCTCTCTAATTTGACAAATATCCACACATTCGTTAACGCCTCTCTAATTTGACAGGTGCGATGGATTCCTTTGCTAGAGGATTATTAAATGCTGAAAAGCTTCTGTCAGAGAATGTAATTGCAAAACAAGTCAAGGTGAAAAATACAAGTTTTTTCTTTGTCTCTTCATTTCATATCTCTCTCTCTCTCTCTCTCTCTCTCTCTCTCTCTCTCTCTCTCTCTCTCTCTCTTAGTACAGAATTAATGTAGTACAACTTACACATTATATTATACAATATGTTGTGTTTTAAGGAGAGATACAGCTCATATGAATCTGGAATTGGCAAAAAGATTACGGATGGTCAAACGTCCTTTGAAGAACTGGAGGTAGAATTCCATTACATTCATATATTTTTTTTCGAGGATGTGATTTTTAATTGTTACAGCGCTTGTAACAATAAATGACAATTTCTAAATATTTGCCCATCACTATAATTTATTTTCATAGTACTGTGATAAAGCCCTTGTACGGTACAATTTTGGAATGAAATTGATAGGAGGGGTAGAAATCAAGTCGTTCTTTTAACCCAGTTCCATATAACTATTTTTTTTTGTTGTTTTGCAAAGATTCATAAAGTATGTGACAGTCTAGGGTGTTTTTTAATTGTTCTTATTTCTTTTAATCGAGTTCTTTACAAACCAGTTTACTATGCACCAGTAAATTCTGCAAACAAAATTTATAACAGTTCTTATTCCTCAGTGTTTTAGATCATTAAGCTAAAATTTGTATGTTTGCAGAAATTTATCCTCGATAACGGAAATCCAACCAATGTTGCCTCGGGTCGCCAGGAGCATTACGAATCCATGTTGAATTACTATGTCTAAATCTCCGTGTATTGTCAGATGTGAAGAAGGACTTAGTTGACTACTTCAAGTGTAGCAAGTTTTATTACAGAACGCTCTCGACTGCTTGAGTGGACTCCACAGGATTCAGATGTCAAAGAACAAATTTGATTTGACCGTTTTCCTGAAATTTGTACATGTTGACTAATATATCAAAATAGTTTTCTGGTTACAAGTCACTCGTCTCATAGCATGGATTTGTCATTAATGTAGTTTCACGTTTTTCATCTAATAAAGGATTAAAATTATTATTTGAGGTCGCTTAGATTTATCTTTCTAAGAATCAAGTGCAGTCAAGACACTCTTTTTTATTGGTAAACTCTCTACAGACTACCAGAAAGACATTGACAATCAAGTCAACTTACGGACTAACCCAGCATTAAATATTTCCTCTGTTCTGATTGGATAATGATTGAACTAATCAAAACCTATTAGTACTAGTAAACAATGATTAGGAGAATCAGTAAAATCACCAATGATACAACTCGCAGCTTCGTTATCCTTATTGTAGTAGAACTCTGCATAGTGATGGTATGAGTTAATTCTACTATTGATGGTACGAATTAATTCTAGTGTTGACGGTACGAACTAATTCTAATCCTAGCGGATAAAGCAAGTAACAAAGTTGTCTTAGTTTGTAAAAATTACTATTATAAATGTCTTTTAAATGAACTGGGATGTACTTCAACATCTGGGAATCCTACTTATACTCGATGCAATCTTACAAAGGATGAAATTCTTAATAATCATCTTTCAGTTTTAAATACTTTCGACATTCCCAAGAATCAGCATCAGTTTGAATTACCATACCTTTATTGGATTCCGAAATTACATAAAAATCCTTACAAACAAAGATACATTGCTGGTTCCAGTAACTGCTCTACTATGCCTTTATCATTATTACTAACTAAACTGCTAACAGCTATTAAAGAGTCACTTCCGAGATACTGTTCCACCACATATTCCAGAAGTGGTGTCAGTCAGATGTGGATTCTCAAAAACTTTAAGGAACGTTTTGAAAATCTGAAGTCTCAGGATTTTTCTAAAATTGACAGCATCAAAGCGTATGATTTCTCCACACTTTATACAACAATATTTCACAATAAATTAAAATCTATACTTTTTCAGATAATAGATAATTGCTTTTTGAACAAAAATGGCACTCGAAAATACAAATTTCTAGTGATTGGAAAACAAGATACATATTTTGTTAGACACCACTCCGATAGCACGCACAAGTGCTCTGAAACAGACATTAAGTGTATGATTGGCTTTCTTGTAGAGTTTAGAGACCAAGTCTTCCAACAATCTATTGGCATTCCCATGGGCACTAATTGTGCTCCCTTATTGGCAGACTTATTTTTATATTCATATGAAGCGGAATTTGTTCAGAAACTGTTACAGGATAAAAACAACAACAAAAATTGCCGTGTACTTCAAACACACACACACACACACACACACACACACACACACACACACACATATATATATATATATATATATATATATATATATATATATATCGATGGCGTCTTATCAATCAACAATCATAATTTTCATAATTTTGTCAATTTGATATATCCCGATGAACTCGAAATAAAAGACACTACAGAATCTGACATGTCTGCTTCATATTTGGATATTTTACTTAATATTGACTCTAATGGCAGACTGACAACTACATTATATGACAAGCGTGATGACTTCAATTTTGCAATCATCAACTTTCCATATCTATGAGGGGCCTACGTGGCTGAGTGGTTAGAGCATCGGGCTCAAAATCACAAAGCCTCTCACCTCTGTCGGCGCGTGTTCGAATCTCGGCCGCGGCGTTATGTGAGCAAGTTTGCCAGTTTACTTGCGGAAGGTCGGTGGTCTCTTCCCAGGTACATTGTATCTGGGTTCTCTCCTCCACCAACAAAAACTGGACGCCACCAGATAACTGAAAAATTGTTGAGTGTGGCGGAAAGCAATAAATAATCAATCAATCAATCCATATCTATGTAGTAATATACCACTTTCGCCTGCTTATGGTGTGTATATCTCCCAGTTGATTCGATACGCGAGAGCATGCCATACGTATTAAAAAAATTTTTAAAGCGGGGTGAACTACTGAGAAAAAAGTTGATGTTGCAGGGTTATAACAAATTTCGTTTGAAGTCATCATTTTGCAAATTTTACGATCGCTATAATGACCTTGTTTGCGATTACAAAGTGTCTCTGGGACATATGTTGAATGATTCGTTTCATACCCTTTGTTAGACTGTCATTTTTAATACTAACGTTGACTACGGGTAATCGCGTATACCTAATTTCGACTAAGGGCTCACGGCGGGTGTAACTGGTCAGCAGAGGATGCTTACTCCTCCATGGCACCTGATCCTACCTTCGCTTTGTCGGAGGCACGTGTTGCCCTACAATCGAATTTGGGATTTATGATTACGATTAACACATTGTTAACTTCACCATTCGATATTTAATGGTACTATTAACAATTCGTCTATTTCCCAACAAAATCGTCTTTCTTTATACCGTTCTATCACCACAGAACGTCACAAAGACACTCTTTGAAATACGTTACACAATTTGTCAGGTGACCGCGATAGTCACAAGAAACACGAAGGACCACATTCAGAAGCTGCGTGGCCTATCTAGTACCGTATAACGGCTATTTTCTGCGGCTGCTCATTATTTGCGGATAGGAAAAATCCGCAAAAATTACAAGCGCAAAATATATGTACATGCACATACGTACATATAGATATAATGCAGTCGCAGAAATTAGAAACTCGGGATATAAATTGCTATCATTTACGGAGCAAATCGTAAAAATATTCAACCGCAGAAAATACCCATTATACGGTAATTTTCTTGCTTCCAGACATATCCCCTAAGCTTACCCTGAATACCAAGACTTATTCAAGTTAAAACACCAATAGACCATTAGGATCTAAATTAACAAGAATTGTTTTCTTACTGTAGGATTCTGATTGAACAAATGTGCAGTATGATTGGGTATATCTGATTGGTCGATCTTAAAATATGTTTCTTTACGTGAAATTTATTACAAATTGATTGAATAATATTGTTTAACGTCCCGCTCGAGAATCTTTCACTCATATGGAGACGTCACCATTGCTGGTGAAGGGCTGCAAAATTTAGACCTGTGCTCGGCGCTTATGGCCTTTGAGCAGGGAGGGATCTTTTACGTGTCACACCTGCTGTGACACGGGACCTTGGTTTTAGGAAATTACATATATGGTATAATGACTGTTTATAGCCTGTGGTTTTCTTCTGTGGAGCAATATAATACCCTTTAATAGCTGCATAATATGATTTATTTATTCCAAATTAGGACTCAAACAGGCATAACACTGAATATGTATGATTCATATCACAAATACAATTCAGGATTGCGTTCCATACAGATATAATGTTCATATATGCAATGGACATTCTCAATACTCATTACAGATTCAACTCAAAATAGAAACACGTGTGTATTGGTTAGAATATGATACGAAAGGTAGCAAGAGGCCAGGGATCCGTGTTTGCCCAACTCTTAATTTTGTATGCCTTATAGGAGTTATGAGATTAATCAATATTCGTTATCTGAACCTTTTCACTTACTCTTTTCAATCATTCTTTTATGTAAGGAGATTCTGAATTTTGTCAAATTCTTCCTATGTCCATTGTTTTAAATTGATAAATATGTGTCAAACGTCCACTCAAAGATAGTTCATCTTTTCTCATGAACCGAAACAAAAGATTCAAAAAACTGCTTCCATTGTGTTTTAAAAGAAGATGTGGATGCATTCAAATGAAATTATTTTTGGAAGTAACTGACCATATCAATAAAACCAAACCATGATGGCTATTGCTTACTATAAAAATGTGATTTAGAAGTTGACAATGCAGCTTTTAATATGGGATACGTTTCACCCAAACTTTCTAACCTGTGACAGTAAATCTGAATATGATGAACAATACTGAAATTCATAGGATGCCTGCCTAACTCGGCAGGAACAACATATTTAATACATTTGTTGCTTATGCCTAATATATATTGACAAAATGTAAGATTGATTGGTTTTGTTGTATGATAAAATACATGTAATACAGTCTTCACGATAGGGTTTAAAGATAGAAAGTCTTTCTGTAATTTGAAAAAAGCTTTAGTTGCATTTTTGTGCAATTCATCTTGAGTCAGTGAGAAGCTACCTAATGCAGAAAATACTTGTTCCCCGTGTGATTCGGGTTTGAATAGGTCCTCAGTACCACCTTTGCTTGTCGTAAGAGGCGGCTACATGGGGGTGGTATTTCAAGTGTCTACCTGCTTTATTAAGCATAAGAATTTTAGTTTTTGAGATGTTGACATCAAGACACCCCTCATTACAAAACTTATCAAGATGTCCAGATTTTGTTGAGGACCTGTTGGTGATTAAAACAATAAAACTACATCATATCTGAATCTGCAGGAAATTGGGACATAATTCTAACAACATCAATCAACCTATTTCTGATTTGTCGTAATCTCGCATCAAACCATTTCTTGTTTCTGTTAGTTTTGTATTTTGGTTTATTTTTATTTCTTAAATACAGAATTTTGAGAATATTGGAAGTTTACCGGTGCGAATATTTATTAAATCAAATGAGTTTTCAATATCAAAATATGCTAAATCAGACAATTTTTTTCTAATTGGGGTTGAGAGATTGTTGAAATTTAAAGGCAGAATCTTCCAAAGCGAGGTTCATTTCATCTCGTCACATATGTCCTGTGGCAGTTCTCTGTTTCTATAACATAACTTGCCGATATTTCCTAATGCAGCAAACAATGAAAATCATATAACCTGGGGTCAAAATCATCAACACAGAAATACAATACATGATTTAAAATGCTCTCTGATGTAATCACGTGATCAAATACACTTGTATCGCGAGTTGTATAGCAGGTGGGTTTTCTATAATATATATATATATATATATATATATATATATATATATATATATATATATATATTCTCAAATGTTCTGCCATTTGGAATTTTCAATTTTGATTGATATATAAATCAATTAGTTCTTCACCACGACTATCTAACTTAGCATCCCCACAATTCTGTCATATAGCGGTACAAATGAGTTGTCATCTATTGATGTAAAATCTTCGGCAATAAAATCACCACGAAGTAATATATGTCCTAGTTTACTATTGTAAGTATATCGTTTCTTTCTGGAGGCATTCTAGAATATTGTACTAAGCCCAGGAGTGTCTGGTGACGTGGTTGTTGGATCACACACAATGCCGATGTAAAGATTATCTTCAAGACCAAAATATTTTCATCTAATTTGTAACCATTTAAAAACCATCCTAAATATTTTTGACGATTTTCTGCACGCGTTGTTTAAAGTTTTGTTTTGCATAGAATGTTTTATCTATCAAATTATAGATGACGATAACCTGCGTGGGTTTCCATCAAGAAAAACAATGCCATATTTATCTATGATATCCAAAAATCTAGTGTGAATGATGGGGTTTGTCTGAATCTTAATACAAATGATATCATTGATATATGTTTGCTAAAACTGACCACGTTCATCTAAAGTGTTTGTTTGCATGGTATGTTTTATTTACCGAACTCCCTGTAGTTGTGATTAGTTGTAGGCCTAGATACAGAGTGACAGCAAACGGGCTAACTGTAGATGACGATAATCTGTGTGGATTTCAGGAAGAAAAAACATTGTCATATTTATCCATTACATCCAAAAATCTACCATGATGGGTTTTGTCTGATTTTGTAAACGTCCTACAATCAAAAATACAGCTATTAATGATCTGTGTTTACCTGGCTACGTCAATCATTCAAAAATATATTGAAAATTAATCAACACAACTAGAATTAATCCTTGATTTCTATAATGGTACTTACACGAATAACGAAAAATCATAACCTTACATTAAAGAAAGAATTTCACCACATTGCCACCGACGAACAGAGGTACAATATAAATTATAGGGTGCTAGAAACTATAAAGCATCTATCACAATCACTTAAAACCTCTGTACCTACCAACTATAAAGCATCTATCACACCTATGTACATACCAACTATAAAGCATCTATCACACCTATGTACATACCAACTATAAAGCATCTATCTCACCTCTGTACTATCACACCTCTGTACCTACCAACTATAAAGCATCTATCACACCTATGTACATACCAACTATAAAGCATCTATCTCACCTCTGTACTATCACACCTCTGTACCTACCAACTATAAAGCATCTATCTCACCTCTGTACCTACCAACTATAAAGCATCTATCACACCTCTGTACTATCACACCTCTGTACCTACCAACTATAAAGCATCTATCTCACCTCTGTACCTACCAACTATAAAGCATCTATCTCACCTCTGTGTCTACCACATCCTGTCTCTTGATCTCATTCAACGCCTGTTGCGAATAGTTTTGATCCCTAATGTGTTGCGTATAGCTCGTTCCATGTTACGTGTAGATGCTATATTTAGGACTCTCCGTTGTCGCTCAGATGGACATCCATCGTCAGTCAGTGGATCAAGTGGAGGGTTGCCATCCTGTATTATACATGTACAAGAGTGATCTAAAGGTTGTAAGGTTGGGTTTCCATGTAGTAGTCATGCGCGGATCTAGAGGGGGATCGGGGGGGTGGGGGTGTTCCGGACCCCCCCCCCCCCCCCCCGGAATGTGCAAAGATAAAAAAAAATTACAGTATAACGATTTATAAGAAAAATGAGTTGACTATTATTATATTATAAATATTTCTGAATTGACTTTCTTAGTATTGTAATGTCATTATGAGGTTAGAATCAAATGTTATTTTTAGATATCCTATTACGAGTGATTGATGTCATTAACTTGTCATTATGCTACTGCATCGTCATAAAGTCATCAGCTTTAGTATACCTCTCAGTCTGCTTCAGAATCAATATGACAGACTAGTAATCGTTTATCGTTCTAAGTAAATATTAATAGAATTCTCTCACAGTAATCCGATTATCATTTCCTTCCAATTTTAACACTTGCTTAGTAATAGATGCAAAAGATATCATGGATGAAAGGGATTTTGATCTTTTACACGCCTCTTTACTGAAAGCAGCAGCAAAAGGCTGGCGAGCCTTGCAGTTTGATGTATCTTTAAGATTTGCAAGTTGCAAGAAAGACTACACCTATGATCTAAGTGTAATGTGGTCCGATATATTGCCCAGAGATGGTAATCTGGACAAAATTGCCGAGGCGCTTTATCCAGAAGATGGGCCAGTAGATATTTATCCTGTGAAAGTGTACGGGGATGGCAATTGCTCCTCTCTAAAGCCATTTTTGGTCATGAAGAGAGACATATCGAACTTCGTGTCATGACCGTATTAGAACTTGTAAAAAATTCGAGAAAGTATGCGTCACAGGCAACTTACGACAAGATGTGTTCTCATCCCACAAGTGTACGATATGTTGTGGAGACATCAGTATCGGACAGATCAATTGTACCGGGGATTTTTTCAAGTCGATTCAGAATGAACTCTAAATTCAATCAAATCAGGGGAATATTGTTCTTTCGCATCGGCAAATGCCCTGAATCATCCAATATATAGCACTTATCAAACAATACAAAATGTTGCTGTAAACAGACATTTTCTTCATCAAGAAATAAAGCCATTTTCAGATGAATTGGTACGTCAGGGTTCCCCCATCTACATCATGTGGTCACACACTGAAAATAGCAACCCAAACAATTAGTCACCAAATCATTTTTGAGGTTTGTCTTCCAGTTTTACCTACTAAATCCAAAAAAATGAAGGAGTCTGCCTATAAAAAGTCAAAACTTTGTATTGATTCAGATGATACCCCGGAAATCACCATGGACTCACAAAATGAAAAAAATGGATATTAAATCTGATGAATTTATTAAGACAACAGAACATGATAAAGATAAAACATCTTTTGACGATTCGGATTTTTCTGATCTTGGTAAAATTGTAACAGGTGCAATAAAGTCAAACAAAATGTCCTCAGCTGGAAAGATAGGTTATATTCAGAATCAACCCTTGCCAGACGATGTCGCCAAGTTAAAAACAGGTCGTGCTCTAACAACGAATACGGGTGAACTCAAAAAGACTTTATCATTTCAATCTTCTTGGATGAATCAGTTTTCATGGTTGATCTTCAGCAAACTGTTAAATGGCGGTCTGTGTAAGATTTGTGTCATGTTCCCTCAGATGTCCAACATCAAAATACCTTTGTTACGCAACCTTTTACTGCGTATAAGAAAGTCCTTGGATAAACCTCTGCCCTTTTTAAAGCATCAAAGTTCAGAACACCACAAGAGTGCCAAATCTGTTAATCGCAAAACCAAGATGACATCCGAAGTGACGTCTTCGTCTCTTCCGTATGAACTCAATAACCAAAATCAGGCACAGTATCAGCACAACATAAAGTTGCTTGAGAAAATAGTAGATGCGATCATTCTTGTGGGAAACAAAATATTCCTCTCCGAGGACACAGAGATGATACCACTAGTGATTCCTCAAATAAAGGTAATTTCCTGGCAATATTACAGCTGTTGGCAAAGCATGATGAGAAGCTCAGGTCTCATCTACAAAAAGCAAAAAAGAATGCCTTATATACCAGCAAAACCATTCAGAATGAGGTTATCCATCTCATTCGAAGTCACACCACAGGTAAAATTTTGAAGGGTTTACAAGAGAGGGGGTTTTATTCCATCATAGCCGATGAGGTAACTAACAATTACGCTAACAAAGAAGTTTTAGTCTTGTGTCTCAGAGTTTTGGATACTAGAGAACACCCTGCCATCATTAAGGAGGAATTTCGTGATTTTGCAAATATAGGCAGAACTACTGGGGAAGCAATTGCTGATAAACTTATTGCAATCCTCCGCTTGCTTGCAATTCCGATTGAAAACATGCGAGGGCAAGCATACGATGGTGCAGCAGCAAAACAGGGGGGGGGGGGGGGGGGGTCAGGGACGAATCAAGTTTCTAAACCAATTAGCTTTGTACACATGTATTGAATCTGAGCATCGCTTCAGCCTGTAAATTACACCTTGTGAGGAATATGATAGATGTCCTTTATTCGGTGTTTATTTTCTTTGACAGTTTCCCTAGACGACAAGGGTTTCTTGAGACTATTATAGAAAATGATGGGTCTGTAGATTTTTCCAGAATGAAACTAGTTGGACTCTGTAAGACTAGGTGGGTTGAGCGTCATATCTGCTTTGATGTGTTCTACACTATGTACAAGTTCGTCATCAAATGTCTGCAGCACATTCGTAATCAAAACCTTGATGAAAGTACCAGTGAAGACTGGTCTTGGGATAGACAAACTAAAGTGACCGCACAGGGGCTTTTAACTTCGATGACGTCCTTCTCTGTGTTGATAACATTTGTGTTTGTAAGGTATGTCCTACATACAATAAAGCATTTGACTCTCAAACTTCAGAAAAGAGATATTGACATTTTCACTGCAAATAAGTTAATTGAGGAACAATTGGATAGGATAAAAGAAATTCATAGAGCGGTAGATACCGAATTTGAAGATGCAAAACAAATTGCAGACGACCTTGATATAATGATTAAAACCCCAAGGGTTTGCTCCAAGCAGCAACACAGAGAAACTGTCTCCACAAGTAATCCAAGACATTATTATAGATCTGTTGTGGCCATTCCATTTCTGGACTTTTTCCTCAGTGAATTAAATACGAGGTTTCAGAAAGAAGATCTGAATATTCGATATGAATTTTGTTGCCTGTCAATGTGAAATATTTCACACGAGGAATTGTCCAAACTTGCCTCAGGAATAATATTTTGGGAGAGCGACCTGCCTTGTCCTTCTGTAAAGGACTTGGAGAAAGAACTCGGAGATTGGAGACGTTATTGGGTTAACATGAGCAAAGAAACTTCAGACAAGCTCTGCAATCTGCTCAATCTTTTCAACTTTGTAGATGGAGACGTTTTCCCGAACGTGAAAATTCTTCACATTGGATGTGTTTTACCTATCACAACATGTGAGGCCGAAAGATCCTTTTCTGGGTCAAGACGCATCAAGAGTTACATGCGCAGTACTATGCAAGAGGATATCTTGACTGGGCTTGCACTAATGCATCTTCACCATTCATCAGAAATTGACCAAAAGGAAATTGTACAATCATTTATCAGGCAAGGAAAACGAAGATTGTTTCAGTCAAGTCTCTTTAGCTAAATAACACTTCCTTCGAAAAAACATCAACACACGACAAAAAGGTCGCCCGCGTGGTGCAGTGGTTATATAGAGCGTTTCCTTCGAGAGTTAGAAAATAAAGGGTTGAACATTATATCACGAGTTCGATTTTGTGAAAAGGTTCTCGCCCCCCCCCCCCCCCCTCCTCCCCGGAAAAAACATCTGGACCCGCGCCTGGTAGTTGTTGTTGTTTAATATGTGCGTTGAGATTTGTCCGTTTGTGTGGTAACTGATCTTGTCCACTCGTGGTGTAATCACGTGAGTGGATGTCCATTCCTCATTCATACGGTGGATGATGTTTTCCATTTTTCTGAACATTGTTGTGGAGTTATGTCGTCTGCGATTTGGGGCAACAACCTATGTCTGTATTTGGTTCAATATAATGGTATGTTTCACCAAGAATATACTCTACTCGTTTGTAAGTTTTTCTTCTTTAATCCTTTTAATATTGGATATTCCAATGAGTAATTGTTTGTAATGTGTAACGGCATTGTTGCCGCAATTGCAGCACTGGTGTCATAGGAGATGGCAAAAGTTGATTAATTCTCACTTCTACTCCTGGCAATGATGAGGACAAATCGACTTGATATGAGATAATCTTATCGCTAAGTTTTTCTAGTTTATCAATGTGATCATACAGGGAGGAATCATTTCTGAACATCATCAACAAGGCTGTTTTCTAATCCCTGCACACCAATGTGTCTATTAGCAGAGAGAGATATGGGGTTATTAGTTACATTGATCACGCTGCCATCAATGCAGTTTGCTTTGTGTGAGAGCTCGCTACATCACCTTCTAGAATCATGTTAAAAATAGCTTTGAGGAGATTGAAGTGCCTTTCTATAAATAGAGATTGCTGTAGTCCTTGAACGTGAATCTGTCCCAGTAGATGTGACGTCAGATTGTATATCAATATATTTGGTTCTGATTTTTTGCACACTTCAATGCATTGTGATCGTGGGATTAATTGTTTTGTTGTCCCGCGTTTTATCAGGCGAATCGTTCCATCTAAAATTAATACCATTGATATTGTCCATGTTTTCAAAGTAATATATGGACAATGCCTTGATCCAAGGTGACAATTTCCCATTATGTAATGTGTACCGCTTCATTATTATGGCCTAGATTGATATCTTCATATGAGCAGTTTTCGCTTTCCCCGTTCTGGGATGAAGTTTGCTGGGTCTGGGTAAGCCAACATGTGACTGAATTTTCTAATCCAAATCAATGTTCATTTCTTGTACGTTTATGGATTTGATGTTGTATAGGACCATTTATGTGTATATATATATATATATATATATATATATATATATATATATATATATATGATGAAATGCTTAATTCCTTGCATAGTATTTCACACATGGGATACGATAAGGTCATATCTGAAAGACCTGTGATTTTCATTTCTAAGTGCCGAGCGTCGTACGTTCGAGCTCCGCTCGTGTCATGACCGCGTGAAACCCAGTACATAAACATTGGTAGTGATTGCTCCTTTGCCAAACGCTCGGCATTTAGAAGTGAGAATCACGGGTCTTTCGAATATGACCTTATCAAGTTAGGAGCGCAAAAGATTGTGAACGCATGAATCATCCTCTACCCAGAGTGTCGCGCACTTTGGTGAGAGAATGGCCTTAAATTTCTCCAAGGAGGGTTTGTGGACTTCTCCCCAGAAATCAAGTAAAATTGTGATTTCTGAAAAATAATGTTGAACACCTAAAGACTTATATCATTTTAAGGACTTCCGGAGGGGGAGGGGGCGGGCTTGTCCCAGAAAATGTTTGTCTACAGGAAGCACAGTGGTGATTTGTGAGGAATATATGATCCCTGTAGGGCAGATTCTGAGGTTTGTCCCAAACGTACATGCAACAGAAAAAACAGGACATTGTTAGCTTAAATGAAGCAAAATAATACAAATCAAATCAAATAATCTTTACAGAGCCGGACATGGTATATAACAGTGCAACATTTGTTCTAAGGAACTATTTACAGACCAGTCGCGGTAGCTCAGTGGTTAGAGCGTTCGCTTGGGAACCGGGAGGTCGTGAGTTTGAGCCCCGCTCGTGCCATGGCCGCGTCAAACCTTAGACGAAAAATAGGTAGTGATTGCTCCTTCGCCAAACGCTCGGCATTTAGAAGTGAGAATCACGGGTCTTTCGGATATGACCTTAAAAATGGAGGTCTCGTGTCACGGTAGGCGTTGGCACGTTAAAGAACCCTCACTGCTACGGCCCTGAGCGCTAAGCATAGGTCTGAATTTGTGGTACTTCACTTACAGCTGGTGATGTCTCAGTATGAGTGAAAAATTCTCGACGGGACGTAAAACAAACAAATTTACAGACTAGACATAGATCATAATATTGAAAGAAAAGTATAACGCATATTACAGACACTTAAACTATATACAATACATGCAAACATAACTAACCTAGGATAATTGATTGATTGATTATATATTGTTTAACGTCCCGCTCGAGAACCTTTCACTCATATGGAGACGTCACCATTACCAGTGAAGGGATGCAAAATTTAGGCCTGAAGTGAAGGTGTTTTATTGTTATGGACATTGCCTCGGCACCTCTTAGTTATTCATATATTTTACTCTTTAACTAAAATTAATGTTTAAGCGTACTGTTTAGCATGATGTCTAATTATAATTTGTAATGGCACTCACATGATGTGTACATTAGTGTCCCAATGTGATTAAAATCAGCTCCTCGATCCGCTCCTTTATTTGTATGTTGTCGCTACCTCGTGCCAATTTTAATCAGATTGTTAGAGTTCTAGGTCCCCCGTGAGGATCCGGGTAGTTAGAATAGATCCTCAGCACGCCTAGCTTGTCGTAAGAGGCGGCTAAATGGGGCGGTCCTTCGGATGAGACCGCAAAAACTGAGGTACCGTGTCACAGCAGGTGTGGCACGTAAAAGATGTAGATGAGATACAGGGGGTTCTGTTGCAATTTCCAGTGTATTCGACATGAAAGTGACCAGGACTAATCCCCCCGTGAGTTTATAAGCTCTTGTCCGTTTTTCACGAACCATTTCTCTTTCTTCCCCTCCCCCATGACTGATTCTTTGCCACTAAATCCCCGTCTATTTACACCCCCCACCCCCGAATGTTTGAGAATAAAACGAGAATATTTGATCATCATCTCCTAATCATATCATTTTCAATACCCGCTCCATACTCATATCATCCAAAATATAAACATTACTCCCCGCTGAAAACCGAGTCTGGGGGTTGTTACGCTGCCTTATTCCAATAACAACAATCATAATTTCAAAGAAAGGTCGTAAATAAAAGTGATAATGTTTGGGAGGATAATATCCCAAGGGGTCGAAAAATTCTGCCGGTCCGTTTAGTGGGGAAATATAATGCTACCCAGAGAAGTATCTAAAGTGATAAAAGAAAGTCTCTTCCACTGACGTAGCTCGTCGATCTCTCACCCCCATGTCCTGACAAGTTATATGGTATTTATATTAGATTGACGTTTCCTCAATACACTAGAAACTTTTTCACCATAATAAATGACAGCAACACTGTTCTTGTAGGGGGTTGACAGATTTGAAGATTAATCTCAACTGACCTCTAATGACAGCAACACTGCCCTGTAGGGGGTAGACAGATTTGAATCTCAAATGACCTCTTTCGGAAAAGGTTGCCACCTAGGAGATTCGTATTTATTTTTAAGAGCATAAATGCAGTAACCCTTGTTAAAATAATCCCTGGATATTAAATAAAACACTCCTCTCCTCAATAAAGACCCAATAAATCTAAGTAGTTACACACACACACACACACACACACACAATTTGGAATTGAAGTTGAAAGGGTTTGGATTTCCTATCCACGTGAAAAGCGGCAAATTGCATTCGCAATGTTGAAAATTAAACGGGTTCTTGATGTAATTCCGTTGAAAGCTTCTGAACCGACTAAATCGACATTTAGGACACTAGGGAGCACGTTAAAAAAGTGACCGGCACTTTAGCAATGCTAAATCATTTGATCTCTGATCTGTGAATGGGGTACATCACGGGGTGGTCAGCCAATATTCTTTTATGACTCTTGACGAAGCTGGGGTGAATTTTAACAAAACACTCTTTAAACACGGCCTCCCTTAAGTTCAAACTTATATTTCACATCATGGATGGTCACAAATGAAAACTCGTATGCAGATCAACCTATCTTGCTGACAGAAATCCGCATAGAGTGGACCTCAAAATCTACCATTTTTCCTTCCTTCGTATATGAAAACTTAATTACCGTCCCGTATTAACCCCCCCCCCCATTTCCCAGTCAAAGAGTTCCATGAAACCTTCTGGATCCCGATAAAAGAGCTGACTGGGCAGACAGTCTTTCCTCAGTTTACTACTAGAAGCCGTGAACATTCAGGTAGGCTTTGTAGGATAAAGGGAGGAAACTCCCTTGGTCGAGTCTTACTACTGGAGACTGTTCTCACACCGAGAGAAAATGCTATGACGGGAATTACTAACTAACCCGACTTTCTTCTCAGTGCTAATGAGGGAATTATTTTCCAGTACTAATTTTAATTTTAATTTCGAAGTTTTCCAAATCTATTTCCCGGAATATTAAATCCAATGGGTCCGTCTTTCATTATCTGACCGGCAGATTTAATTTCTACGTAATCAATGGATTGTATGGCAGAGGAGGAGAAAGAAGGGGGGGGGGGGTGAGAGGAGGAGGGAGGAGAATTGTCATAAGTGATCAAGACAAATAAGTTCGTTGTCACACGAGTTGATTATCCGAGGACGAGAGGAGTA
Source organism: Ostrea denselamellosa (assembly GCA_024699665.1). Taxonomy (NCBI): domain Eukaryota; kingdom Metazoa; phylum Mollusca; class Bivalvia; order Ostreida; family Ostreidae; genus Ostrea; species Ostrea denselamellosa. Next base: position 10,488,679 of record JAMZEH010000019.1, on the reverse strand, counting down.
GGGGATTAGTCATCGGGTTTTTCGTCATCACTTTGTGTGTCCTCGTAATAACTTTCGTCAGCCTCAAGCAGTTGACCGAACTCCTTTCTGAATTCATTAAAAGTGCGGGATATAGCTTTATCATCATCCATATCCTTTTGCTTCTACACATTTGGGGGGCCTCTGTGGCCGAGTGCTTAGAGCATCGGGCTCAAAATCACAAAGCCTCTCACCTCTGTCGGCGCGCGTTCGAATCTCGGCCGCGGCGTTATGTGAGCAAGTTTGCCAGTTTACTTGCGGAAGGTCGGTGGTCTCTTCCCAGGTACATTGTATCTGAGTTCTCTCCTCCACCAACAAAAACTGGACGCCACCAGATAACTGAAAAATTGTTGAGTGTGGCGGAAAACAACAAACAATCAATCAATCTACACATTTGCATTCGAATCAGGAAGATATTTTTTTATATTTCCTGAAAAGTAAGTTTTTGTCTTGGGTAACAACATTTCGCTGACTTCTCGACTTTCTTTTTTGAAGAGTTCGGGATTCCCCACCACACCCCCATACGTTGGTCAGCTTTTTTATTGAAATAAGGTTGATTTTCCTTCCATACTTCATTCGTGGGGATCCGGGTTGTTAGAATAGATCCTCAGTACCCCTTGCTTGTCGTAAAAGGCGACTAAATGGGGCGGTCCTTCGGATGAGACCGCAAAATCGAGGTCCCGTGTCACAGCAGATGTGGCACGATAAAGATCCCTCCCTGCTCAAAGGCCCTGAGCGCCGAGCATAGGTCTAAATTTTGCAGCCCTTCACCGGTAATGGTCACGTCTCCATATGAGTGAAAGATTCTCGAGTGGGACGTTAAACAATATATAATCAATCAATCAACCGAATCCCATGTCGTCATCTTCCTTACTGACGTCATACAGTGCATCTTTTCATCCGTATTTCCGTTTATTGGACAACCAAAGCTGGCATGGTGCTGTAAATCGTTAGAGCTGACGTACATGGTTCCGCATTCGGGGCACGATGGGTACCTCTCGTCATTATGCGTATTTCTCAAAGACCATGAAAAGTTTAATTTTGAAATTACCCGGGGTTCCAGTTAGATTCTGTCGATAATTCGGCAATGTTATCGTCGGAGCCTACTGAGGGTGACCCTGCATTGGTTGTTGGTAGGCCACCTTCTCACTTTGAGCCTCAGTCGCGTCGTAAGACGTGTATTCTGGAGATGTCAACTTCACTTGCTGACTGTTTACAGTCAAATGATGACCAAAGTACTCTAGTGCTCTTATATACGAGAGTTTGATTAGTTGTTTGTTATTTGAGACGTCACCAGCTGTAGGTGAAGTACCACAAATTTAGACCTATGTCTAGCGCTCAGGGACGTAGCAGTGAAGGTTCATGGCCTGTCGCGATACGGGAAGTCATTCAAAAGGCCCACGATTCCGAGCGTTTGGCGAAGGAGCAATCACTACCTATTTTTACGTCTTAGATTTGACGCGGCCATGGCACGAGCGGAGCTCGAACTCATGACCTCCAGATTGCGAAGCGAAAGCTCTACCACGCGACCAGTATGATAATAATAATAATAATAATCATTTTATATAGCGCCCTATTCGATCAAAATAATCGCTCTAAAGCGCTGTACATCATAAATCATAAGACAGGTTACATAAATACTAATTTTTAAAAGACAGGTTACATAGTACTAGAAGTAAATGATTTTTATTTTTTTTTTTTAAATTAAGTAAAAGTGAAAATGATTAAAATTGAGACATTTAATAATAAGCGAGTCTAAAAAGATATGTTTTTAATTGCGTTTTAAAACTGTTCAAAGTCTGACACCGACGAAGGTTATCAGGCAATGCATTCCATAGTGTCGCAGCTGCCACGTCTAACCGCCTTTTCCCATATGTGGAAGTTCGACATCTAGGTGTCATCAGTGTCAGGGAATTTTCCGATCTTAAAGAACGTTGAGGTTTATAAACGGTAATCACCTCTTCCAGGTATTGTGGCGCCATCTTGTAAACCACCTTGTACGAGTACACAAGAATCTTGTACTTGATACGACTGTCTATGGGAAGCCAGTGTAGGGAAGTCAGCACTGGGGTAATGTGGTCATTTTTCTTAGTTTCTTAGTATGGAGGGTTCGAATATGCCCGTCTTAAGTCGCGTCGATTATGGGGGTAGTTTGCTTTAAATCTAACGCCAATTCTCCAAAGGAGATTGATACACCTTTTTATAATCGCCTAGAAGCTTCTTAACGTTTTCCCTGTACATCTGTCGTGGTAGGAGACCAATCTGCTGTCGATCTCTAGGATTTTAAATTAAACTATATGTTGACTGTTTAGACTCATAGTTCGGTTTTCTTTTCCATTCTGCAGATAGGTTACGATGGTGAGCGAATTCTGTAAACAATTCAAATATTTCCTTGTCCTGGGTTGCATCCTTCATCATGTTGTCAATAATCAACAGCGTTCTCCCACGAGAGTCGGTAAATTTATCTGATTTGATAACTTCCATGATGCCTTGAATAAATGTTATCCAAGGAATCCAACACGAGAGTTCGTCGTAGAGGCGTTGCCATCGCTTATAAATCCACAAGACTTTTTTTTCTGGTACAGGGTTTATGAGCTGAGTGTTTACTAGTAGTAATTCTTTGATCCAAGTGGATTTTCCCGACGTCATTGGTCCCGAAAGGATCATGGTGAAAGGGTGTACAAATTTAGAAGTTCCGTCGTCGTTTTCTTGTGATTTCCCTGGAGGAGGAGGAGGAGGAGGAGGAGGAGGAGGAGGAAATGCTTCGGTGATCCGGTTTCAGTACTCTCATAGTATGGCTGATTTCTCCAAAGAGCAATTCGTTCATGCCTCCTGGAAAACTTCCGCTGGGAAACAGAGCACGATGTTGATCGCATGGTTGAAGGGGATAAAATGAATAGCCCAAAAGTATCGGGGTTTGTCTGCATCTGATTATCAGAAAACCACTGTACTAAACAAGATCTACATGTATTTGAAAAACTTGCATGTGACAGAGTGTTATCGTCTGCGTAATTGTACACATCACAATTTGAGACAAAACGAAAGATATTCAAAAAGATTTTAAAAATTAACGGCCCAAGGATGGACCCTTGCGACACACCTTTGTACAAATCTAAATATCCACTTTACAGATCATTCACAGTAACACATTGTTTTCAGATTGACAGTATTGTCAGCTAATCCGCACGTCTTTAGTTTCAATAAAAGTAAACCATGAGATCAGCAGTCAAACGGCTTGGAAGGTGCAGACTTATCTTCATCTAACCCTTTCTTTAAAATCCTTTATCACTTTCAACAATACTGCTTGATACCCATATCCAAATCTAAAAACTGATTAATAAACAGTTAACAAACTGATGAATAAAAAAATTCAACCAGCTGACAATGTATAGCTCTGACAGTACTGGCAGTACGCTAAGAGGGCGATAATTACCTTTGTCTAGTGTACTGTTTTTCTTATGAAACGGTACGATGTGCTACTTCCATTTCATCTGGAAAGCTATAGTTTAAAAAGGGGGGGGGGGGGGGGGTACAATAGGTGTTAAAGGTTTAAGAATTTTTCTTGGTGTACAATCGTTACTGAAATTCCATCTGTATCGTGGCTTTCTGTACACCTAGCTTACCAGAATCATTTAATGACAAAACTCTCATCCACTGCTTCAAAATTTAAAAAAGTTCTTTATTAATGTTATTTTGGATAATCTGAACACGGGTTGTATTCATCCACGTTTATACTGATTATGATACATTGTTTTTGTTCAAAGGCGAAATTGCTATACTTCAAAATGAAAGTTTGAATGGTGTCTCCTTTAGATCCGCCACTCTGAAATACAGGATCACTAGAGTTATATTTCTTTGCTGAACTCTTCAATACATGAAGATGAGCAGATGAAAATAAAGAAATTTCAGAAAAACAGAGGGTGAAAGAAAATAGAGCATATATATTCATCATGGGAAACTCAGACACAAAGCTGAATTTTAGGAAAGCAGTCATTCAACTCACGACCAAAACACAGGTAAATAAGTGTTGTTATCTCTGGGATTTTAAATGTCAATGGTATTTTAGAATTTGCCAACATGTCGCCGTGTCAGCTGCACGGATCAATAAATTTCCAATAATAGATATCTTATTATGACGTGCAAGTATATCTGTTGGAGAATTTTACAGTCTGGTATATGTTCTACGTAGAAATTGATCAATATTCAAATATTAAAACTACGAATGAGTACATGTATTTTGTTTGTAAATTACCCCCCCCCCTAAAAAAAAAAATTAAATGTATTATGTAACATATACAAATCTGCTTGATTTTTTACAGCCCATTGAAGCAAATGATGAAGCGTTTTGGGAACAGTTTTGGTCAGAAAGTGTCACATGTGTTCAAGATGTGTTTACATTAATCCCAGCAGCAGAAATCAGGGCATTAAGAGAAGAGTCTCCGTCAAATTTAGCCACGCTCTGTTATAAAGCTGTGGAGAAGTTGGTCGCTGCAGCAGACAGTGGCTGCCCATCACAAAAGGAACAACAAACAGGTAGAATGGGTGATCAGTCAGGGTGAATCACAATACAGGTGTTCATAGAGGTGAAGTGGTTAGAACATCGGGCTCAAAATCACAAAGCCTCTCACTTCTGTCAGCGCATGTTCAAATCTCGGCCACGGCGTTATGTGGGCAAGTTTGCCAGTTTACTTGCAGACAGTTGGTGGTCTCTTCCCAGGTACATTGTATCTGGGTTCACTCCTCCACCAACAAAAACTGGGAGCCACCAGATAACTAAAATATTGTTGAGTGTGGCGGAAAGCAATAAATAATCAAATAATAATCATAGAGGTGATTCAATTATCTCATAAAAGTATATACATAAAGCATTTTAAAACTTGTATGTTAAATAACATAAGCACCACAAAACAACAAACAAACACACACATACACGCGCACACGCAAAACACAATAAAGACCATCTCAATGCCATACTATTACAGTTACTGCAAACCAGAAAGTGTATAGAAAATCTATTAAAAGCCAATGCGTTGTTCATAATTTATTCTCATGAACTAATTATTTGCTTGGAAATATGTTCAGTCGAAATTTGATCATAGAAAAGTATTGTATTGTAGGCTGTTGGATGTGTTTAAACATTGGGGAAAACATCAACGCTGACATATTTTTTCTGAATATTTATCCTTAGAATACAAAACAGTTTTGCTTTGATTGTTATTTTTGTATTGTTATTAGATTAATGAAGTCCACTTTTGAATATAAGTATCCAGTTGAAGGTCAGATTTGTAGTTTCAAGTCAAGTGTGTTCAAGTTATGACTTCTGAGGTCACCATGGATGGGGTCACAATAGGGTTGCAGTTCATACCCTCATGTATTTTCAAAAATCAAATTTATTTCTTGTACATGTATTTTCATTGGATCTACTTTCAATTCTGTTGGAATTCCCAGTCATTAAAATGGATGTGATATATATATGAAATAATTCACTTCTGTATGCTTACACACATTGTTTACAACTGCATAGTGTTCATGAGGAAATGCTGATCATAAAAATTGGTAACGATATTAAAGGCAAAAATATTGGATGTGTAAATATATGCATGTTGATAAAAAATTTATTTTTTTTTTTGCACATTATTGATATGAATATTCATGAAGCATGTAATTTTGTTTTGCAGTATTGAACTGTGTGCGACTTCTGACTCGCATTTTACCATACATATTCGAGGACCCAGATTGGAGGGGATTTTTCTGGTCTACACTACCAAACCAGTCAGAGGAATCTGAGGTAAATGCAAACTTAGACATTATGAGAGACCAGTGTAATTTCATTTGGCTCATTTTACTTTCAGCAGTATAGAACAAATTATCAGCTGTGTAATAAATACAGTAGCATTTTCATTGGTATTGTGTTTCTGTATTTGATAACACGAGTTCAGCTGCAGTACAGAGTCAATTGAATACCTGTCATAAAGGTAACCATCATTTGAAATCAACCAGAAATAATATTTTTTGGTTCCATTTCATCTTGTACTTTAGGGAGGAATTTAAAATATGTATATTGAGCAATGAATTCATTGTAGACTTTGGATGGCAGCTATTCTTCACTGTTGATCACTATAGGAGCCTTTTGGACTAATACAGAATTAGTACTCTGGGACTAATACAGAATCAGTACTCTGGGACTAATACAGAATTAGTACTCTGGGACTAATACAGAATTAGTAGAAATAACAGACACAAGTAATTCAAGGCAACCAAAATTGTGAAACACTAATCTGTTCTTTTATTGAAAATTTTCAATTTTCTGAAGGGTTATTAATATATAAACCCACAGGGCATATAATTATGTTTTAGAAACATTTCTGGTTCTTTCTTCATTCATTGGTTCTCACTCTTCCACATTGGTATATTGTGAATGCAATGCCAGATTTTTTTTTTTATTTTGATAAGGTTTATGAACACAAAAATAAAATATTCCAGGGAAGTGAAATTATAAAAGAGTTTGAAAACAGTTTTTCACATTCTGCATGGTTCATTCTTGCCGCTTTTTGAGGCTCTAGTGGTTATTTCGTTGATTTTAATGGTAGCATAAAAATTTATTTCAGTGATCGTTATAATATTTTTCCTTTTCATTTTACTTTTCTGAATGGTTATTAATATATAAGCCCAGAGGGCATATAATTATGTTTTATTATGTTATGGTCCAAATTCAGATTTAAATTCAGAAGGGAAAAAAGTTCCTAAAATCCTGATTGTATTTGTTTTTTCTTCTAAAAATCATATATTTTGATAGAAGGGTTTGCAAACCTAAGAAGAAAAAATGCAGGACTGGATATAAATTTTTGTACTTTGTTTTGCTTGTTTCAGATTGAGAGTGCACCTCTAGCACAGTCCTTACTAAATGCATTATGTGTGAGTATATTTTTCTACAGGCACAGTGCATAGGCAGTAAAATAATAGATAAAGCAATCAGACATTATGAAACATGGAAATATTTGTTATTTGACTGTTATGAATATGTTACTGTATATTAAAATGTATAGTGTAGCTACTGTCTACTCCACTTATGTTGAAGTCACTTATATTGAATTATCTGTTATAATGAAGTCACTTATATTGAACTATCTGTTACACTGAAGTCACTTATATTGAACTGTCTGTTATACTGAAGTCACTTATATTGAACTACCTGTTGTACTGAAGTCAGTTTATATTGAACTATCTGTTGTATTGAAGTCACTTATATTGAACTATCTGTTATACTGAAGTCACTTATATTGTTTTTTTTTGTTTGTTTGTTTGTTTGTTTATAGCCGCCTGAGCAATTTTTCAGCTATCCGGCGGCTGTCACCATTACCGGTGACAGGGCTGCAAATTTAGGCCTATGCTCGGCACTCAGGGCCTTTGAGCAGGGAGGGATCTTTATCGTGCCACACCTACTGCGACACGGGACCTCGGTTTATACGGTCTCATCCGAAAGACCGGCACCCACGTCCCACAGTGGGATTCGAACCCCCGACTCAAGGATCATCAGATCTTTGAGCCCGACGCTCTAACCACTGCGCCACGCGGGCGGCTTCACTTATATTGAATTATCTGTTATACTGAAGTCACTTATATTGAACTATCTGTTATAATGAAGTCACTTATAGTGAACTATCTGTTGTATTGAAGTACAGTATACTCCACATATATTGACTTGGCACCGGTCATTGTAGCTCAGTGGTTAGAACGTTCGCTTCGTAACCGGGAGGTTGTTAGTTTGAGCCCCGCTTGTGCCATGGCCACGTCAAACCTAAGACGAAAAATAGGTAATGATTGCTCCTTCGCCAAATGCTCAGCATTTAGAAGTGAGAATCACTGGTCCTTCGGATATGACCTTAAAAACGGAGGTCCCGTGTCACAGTAGGCGTTGGCACGTTAAAGAACCCTCACTGCTACGGCCCTGAGCGCTAAGCATAGGTCTAAATTTGTGGTACTTCACCTACAGCTGGTGACGTCTCAATGTGAGTGAAAAATTCTTGACGGGACGTAAAACAAACAAACAACAAACAATATTGACTTTGCTTATATTGATTACCTTTTGATACTGAAGTAAAAATAAATCCCCAGTAACAGTCTTTATATAGTTCAACATTGTTATGTCAAACTTTGGATAAAATGAGCAAGTCAGGTCAGTCCCCATCTTTGCTAGCCAAGGGTTTTCACTCCACTTCCTGAAGTGGACCAAAAACCGTGGACTAGTGAAGATGGTCAATCACCTGAAATTCAGTACATTGGGAGTAAACTGTATATTTTATGAAGCTACTGTAGGGTTTACTGGTGATTTATAGTAACATTTGAGTTGAAAGTTGATCATTTTATAGTAACATTTGAGTTGAAAGCTGATCATTTAATAGTAACATTTGAGTTGAAAGCTGATCATTTTATAGTAACATTTGAGTTGAAAGATGATCATTTTATATTAACATTTGAGTTGAATGCTGATCATTTTATAGCAACATTTGAGTTGAAATTTGATCATTTTATAGTAACATTTGAGTTGAAAGCTGATCATTTTATAGTAACATTTGAGTTGAAAGATGATCATTTTATATTAACATTTGAGTTGAATGCTGATCATTTTATAGCAACATTTGAGTTGAAATTTGATCATTTTATAGTAACATTTGAGTTGAAAACTGATCATTTTATAGTAACATTTGAGTTGAAAGCTGATCATTTTATAGTAACATTTGAGTTGAAAGCTGTTCATTTTATAGTAACATTTGAGTTGAAAGCTGATCATTTTATAGTAACATTTGAGTTGAAAGCTGATCATTTTATAGTAACATTTGAGTTGAAAGCTGTTCATTTTATAGTAACATTTGAGTTGAAAGCTGATCATTTTATAGTAACATTTGAGTTGAAAGCTGATCATTTTATAGTAACATTTGAGTTGAAATTTGATCATTTTATAGTAACATTTGAATTGAAAGTTGATCATTTACAGTATTTGAGTTGAAAGTTGATCACTTTTCCTTTTTAACACTATAGATATTGTTACTACATTTTTATATCAAAAATTAGATGGATGCCTAACATGCTGTTTTCTTTTTTTCATTGATGTAGGATCTCCTGTTTTGTCCAGACTTCACAGTTCAATCCAACAGAAAATCGGGACCTGTAAGCATGACTTTAAACCCCGATTTTTACATCACCATTTAGATATTTATAGATGAAATACTTACAACTTCAGAGAAACCCCGATTTTTACATCACCATTTAGATATTTATAGATGAAATATTTACAACTTCAGAGAACCCCCGATTTTTACATCACCATTTAGATATTTATAGATGAAATACTTATAACTTCAGAGAAACCCCGATTTTTACATCACCATTTAGATATTTATAGATGAAATATTTACAACTTCAGAGAACCCCCGATTTTTACATCACCATTTAGATATTTATAGATGAAATACTTATAACTTCAGAGAAACCCCGATTTTTACATCACCATTTAGATATTTATAGATGAAATATTTACAACTTCAGAGAACCCCCGATTTTTACATCACCATTTAGATATTTATAGATGAAATACTTATAACTTCAGAGAAACCCCGATTTTTACATCAACATTTAGATATTTATAGATGAAATATTTACAACTTCAGAGAACCCCCGATTTTTACATCACCATTTAGATATTTATAGATGAAATACTTATAACTTCAGAGAAACCCCGATTTTTACATCACCATTTAGATATTTATAGATGAAATATTTACAACTTCAGAGAACCCCCGATTTTGACATCACCATTTAGATATTTATAGATGAAATACTTATAACTTCAGAGAAACCCCGATTTTTACATCACCATTTAGATATTTATAGATGAAATATTTACAACTTCAGAGAACCCCCGATTTTGACATCACCATTTAGATATTTATAGATGAAATACTTATAACTTTAGAGAAACCCCGATTTTTACATCATCATTTAGATATTTATAGATGAAATACTTATAACTTCAGAGAACCCCCGATTTTTACATCACCATTTAGATATTTATAGATGAAATACTTATAACTTCAGAGAAACCCCGATTTTTACATCACCATTTAGATATTTATAGATGAAATACTTATAACTTCAGAGAACCCCCGATTTTTACATCACCATTTAGATATTTATAGATGAAATACTTATAACTTCAGAGAAACCCCGATTTTTACATCACCATTTAGATATTTATAGATGAAATACTTATAACTTCAGAGAACCCCCGATTTTTACATCACCATTTAGATATTTATAAATGAAATACTTATAACTTCAGAGAAACCCCGATTTTGACTTCACCATTTAGATATTTATAGATGAAATACTTATAACTTCAGAGAAACCCCGATTTTCACATCACCATTTAGATATTTATAGATGAAATACTTATAACTTCAGAGAAACCCCGATTTTTACGTCACCATTTAGATATTTATAGATGAAATACTTACAACTTCAGAGAAACCCCGATTTTTACGTCACCATTTAGATATATATAGATGAAATATTTACAACTTCAGAGAACCCCCGATTTTTACATCACCATTTAGATATTTATAGATGAAATACTTACAACTTCAGAGAAACCAATATTTATTTAAAATTCATAAAAGAAAAGCAATAGCATAATCTAATTAGAATTAGATGTTAGGTCCACTCGCATACGAAAATGCTAGCAGACCTAGCAGATTAATTAGACTTGAGTAATTGCACGGACATATTATCATGTGTAAATTCTTTGGAAGTCTGCAGTTTATAAATTTTCAAAAAATTACAGAAAATCAGCTGTACTTTGGAAAATGTAATAAATGATGAATAAGAATAATGTGGTGTGCTTTGAATCTGCTCTGGATAAATGGACCACAGATAATCAGAACGCACAGCAATAGACTGCATTGATTTACACAAATTGTTACTTTGAATGTGGATCTTTATGAATAATAAGAAAAAGAAATGAATTTAGTCAGATTAATTTTGAGTACACTCATTACATGTAGTGCTATTATATGAAAAAAACACATGAACACGTTGCAGTCGGTATTTTGAGGAAGAAATAAACCATGAATATAATTATGAAGATCAAAATACAGTGCAGGCTTTTGAAAAAAGAAAAGTACACTGATACCTGTGCTTTGGACAAAACTGCACAGGCAATATGTGTTTTATAGGGCAATATGTGTTTTATAGGGCAATATGTGTTTTATAGGGCAATATGTGTTTTATATGGTAATATGTGTTTTATAGGGCAATATGTGTTTTATGGGGCAATATGTGTTTTATAGGACAATCCTGAGGACATGGGCTCCATTGATAGTTGTGAATACATCTGGGAGGCAGGAGTGGGATTTGCTCACTCTCCACCCCACAATCTTAATCATGACCAGCACAGAACAGAGATTATCAAGCTATTTCTCACCTGCTTCTCAGAGACCATGTATTTACCACCAATAGGTAGGCACTGCTAAATATATACACACCATAGTCAAATTCATTATGTAAGTATACATATATGTAATTATACACAAGACTTTTTTAAGATGTTTTTTTTAATGTATTAATGTTTGTTTCTCTAAAACATCCTTATGGTTATATATAAGATTTATGAAAATGAATTATGAGAGTTAATAGTGAATAACCTATAAGCTATAATATATAGACATCTAGACAGGTTCATCATACTTTCTCACAATGTGAAATTGGAATTTTTTAGCTGATGCACACACGCTTCCAAATCAGTGGATTCATTATTTTACGTCGACAGACAACAGGTATAACATTCAACAAGACAGAATGAATTTTATTGACAAGAGTATTTCATAACAGAAAGTGTCCAGAATTTTGTAATAAAAGCCAACATTCCACAGACATGATCTGGAATAATTTGAGTTTTTCTACTCTGTAGACATGCTTTGCCGCTGTTCACATCTCTACTCAATGTTGTGTGTGCCTATGACCCTGTGGGGTATGGTGTTCCTTACAATCATCTCATGTTCACTGACTCCCGAGAACAGCTGGTAGAGGGCGCCCTGCAAGTCCTCTGTGTTACCATGGAGAATGAATCGGGCAATCACAGTGTGTCTGTGGACGGTACCTCTGGAGGCACAGCTATGGAGGCGCAGAGTGATGTAATCCTATATCTCTAATTAACCTTTCATCTTGTTTTCTATTTTATTGAAATTTTATAGTAAAATACAGTAAAACCTTTATAACCTGATATCCACTGAGGAAGACAAATCCTGTATCAGATTAGACAGGATTTCAGATTGCTCAGTACAAAGAACATGGTATGAAATGGAATTTGAAATGAAGATACGGTGGAAATTGACAGTGAAGCTGAGTACGGAAATGATGGATTACATTTGTTTCCATGTAGGAAGCATTATATTAAAATCATTCATATCTTGTATTGATATTTGTAAGATTTTTTTTTTCAGACTGGAGGACCAGATAACCTGTTTGTAAATTATTTATCCAGGATCCACAGAGAAGAGGTATGAAGTGTGTAAAACAACAATGGCTGTTTCAATCCATCAGATTGACATTTTTCTGAGTGAATGGTTATTTTATGTCCACTTATTTCAGTGTAATTCAAATATAGTACAATCAGAATTAATGCTCAGTTTTGCATAATCAGAAATTAAAATTTCTGTCCAGTTTATTAATGGATAATAGGAGAATTTTGTATTTTGACACAACTTTAAATTAATACTGTTGCTTTAATGCCAGTGGCTCATAAGCGTGTGTTCCATTAAGGTATGGGCACATACAATGTTCAGTCTCTCAATATTCTGGATACGGATTAAAATCTTGCTGTTGAATTTCAGATAAAAGATTTATGTTGAAATGTTTGTTTCGTTGTAGGATTTTTCCTTTATACTAAGAGGAATAACCCGTCTCCTCAACAATCCACTGACTCAGACTTATTTACCAGGCTCCTGTAAAAAAATCCAGTTCCATCAGGAGTTACTGGTCCTGTTCTGGAAAATGTGTGATATTAATAAGGCATGTGCTACTTATATGTGTAGATAAAAGCTAAATCAAGTTTTTTTTGTTTTTTAAATAAAACAAAGTTTAGAGATGTGTGATGTAACCATGGACATATGCGTTTTCATGTATACTGTCATTGAATTGTACATATTTCAAAATCACCAGTTGTGTGCTTGTTTCAGAAATTCATGTTTTATGTGCTGAAGAGCAGTGATGTTTTGGATATCCTTGTGCCCATTCTGTATTTTCTGAATGATGCCAGAGCAGACCAGTGTAAGTGTTTGTACAAGTGATACACACGCATAGAAATAAGTAAAAACAAAATGTTTCAGTGTTTAATGGAGGATTTTACAATCAATATTGGTTTTAACTATGATTAATTGTGTATAAAATGCTGATAAGGCTGCTAGTTATAAACATTCAGTAAATCATCAGACAGAAATCATTGTTAAACACATAAATACATACTGTGAAATCATTCATCTTTGTGGGGTTTAATATATGATTCTCTATATCCATTGAAAGGCATTAACTGCTAATCTCAAAGTGGTTGATTAGTTTGCAAAAAGTTGGTTGTGTGGAATTTTGTAAAGGGAGATGCATATATAAGAAAATTCCAATTTTTCTGGGGTGTGGAATACAGGAAAATATGTCACCTTTCAATGAGTGATGCGATGATAACTATAAATATTGACATAAATTTAGATCCTCAAATATGAGAAATTGAAATACAGTAAATAATAAAAACTCTTCAATGATGAAAATTTGACCTCCAGAAAATGGATGATTCTGCTGTAACAGAAATTGTAGATTATGTGCATTGGAATCTATAGTTCTAACAATGAATTAACTTTATAGTTCTAACAGAAATGGTGTGAAGCATGTGTACTGGGATATTGCCATCACATTTTATCTTTGCCCAATTGCATTCCAAGTCAATTGTGCCCAGTTTTGAATTTACCCCAAACTATTATTTGTTGTTTTTGTTTTGTGGGTTGTTTTTTTTTAAATACTGCAGACGAGTTTAATTCCACTGAGTCATAATTTCGCGGATTGTCATTTTTGGTCCGCAGGTACGAAATTCCACTGAGTTGCATATGACTTACAACTGTACATGAAAAGATCCAATATTTTATAGGTCCACTGGTGTGAAATTCTGCAGATTTTATGTGACCAAGGACATAGCAAAAATAAATACTGAGCATAATAATGTTTATTTACAGTAACATTTAGTAAATTTATAATTTTCATTCAAGACGGGTGAAATAAGCAAAAACAAAATGGAGATAAGGCGTTTTCCTGGTACACAGATATCAAGATTACATTTAGACTGGTGTTTTTTAATGTATGTAATTATAAACCAGTAAGTTACTGCCTATTTAAGGAAACATTAAACAGCATGTGATGATAAAAATAATGTAGAACAAAAGAGAATGCTGCAAGAAAACTTGAGTAAAAATTTATTTCAAAAAAATTTCAGTAGGATGTGAGCAAAATGATATGGGTAAGGTTATTAAAAGCATTGGTTTGGCTTTTGCAATTAAAGATATACATATGTACACATATTACAAGGTCTTTTGTCATTTGCAGAAGATTGTCTTTTAAAATAATAAGTTAAGGTACTGCTTTTTTTTCTTCTTCTATTTTTTTTTTTTTTTAATTTTTGGATTCATAGAGTGGAATTTTAAGGCATCAGACAAGAGACCCTCTCAGTAAATAGGCAGTAAGTTTATATCATTATAAAAGTGGATAAATATATCTGCTTGTCATTAACACAAAATTAACACAAATATTTATAATAGATAGTATTAACCTTTATTTACTGTTGTTTCTGTGTATTTGATATGAATGCACTGCTAACAGCTTATGATTTTAAAAACACTTCCGAGTTGCTTCTAGTGGGTAATATTTTTATTATCATACCATAAATGGGCATTTTGCTCTGTGTCTGAAATAGCTGATTATTTCAAAAAAGAAAACATGTTAACTCAAAAAGTAAACATGTCAAGGGGTGTGTACCCATTATGATTCTGCCTTTTAATATATGTGATTTCTGTCTTAAATACCTCATGACTGTGATTCACATTCGACTTATTTTAAAACACGTTTTTGCGTTGTTGTAGCTCGAGTTGGTCTTATGCACATTGGAGTATTTATCCTGCTTCTGTTGAGTGGTGAGCGAAACTTTGGAGTTCGATTAAATAAACCATACTCCGTTCGGGTTCCCATGGATATACCGGTATTCACTGGAACACATGCAGACTTCCTCATCATTGTCAGTATCATTTTATTTATCATTAAAGACATTCTTAAAGTCTACTGAACACAAGTTTTGACATCATTGCAAACCTCGTACTATTGTCTCCTTGGTTTGTGATGATGTAGTTTTGAAAGCCTTATTACAGTTCATTTTATTCGTGTATTTTACAGGTTTTCCATAAAATTATAACTACTGGTCATCAGAGACTCCAGCCGCTGTTTGATTGTCTTCTGACCATTGTAGTTAATGGCAAGTATAAACAGGTGTACTAGCAATAATGTAACAGTATGTAATTAATGAATATTGATGGGATATAGCCATCTCGTAATTTTTACAGAATTTTACATGTGTGCATTCACTGAGTGTATTCTGTATAATTTCTATTGAAATACATTGCTTGTCATTTGTAATAATGAAGACACATTCTGTTTCAGTCTAGTTAGGTCTGGTTTTTTAGTGCTGTCCGTGTAAATGTATACCTTCCATGAACTCTGTGAACTATTTTGTGGCATTGTTAAAATTGTTGGGAAATATTTTTGAGCAAACATAATCATTAAATCTGTGTTACTGCTTTTAAATATATCATATGTACATGTGTTAAATTGTACATGTATATTTTTGACAGTATCCCCATATCTGAAGACACTGTCAATGGTCGCCAGCACCAAACTACTACATTTGTTAGAGGTAGGCATTAAGTATTTATGGAAAATAGACAAATTATCTACTGTGTCTGTTAGATGTGAGAATTAAAATACACAAAAATGACACATTATCTAATGAAATAATTATAAAGTATGCACACATTTATCTTTATCATCTTCATTAGAGTATTATAGCAAATACATGAAATTTGCAGTTGTTATTTTCATTTTATTATCTGTTCATGTTGATTATAAGAGAGCACCTGTTCCATTGTTACCTGCTATGTATTTTGTGTTGTATTTTTAAGGCTTTCAGCACACCATGGTTTCTGTATGCCAGTCCTACTAACCATCACTTGGTCTTCTTCCTCTTGGAAGTCTTCAACAACATCATACAGTACCAGTTTGATGGTATGTATGCTCTTTTTAACAACCGGAGAGGATTTCTTGCAGGTTTAATTTGAGTGGTGAAAATTTAAATCACTTGCTTTATGAAATTGTGTTAACATATTACATTTGACTGTGAATTCTATTTAATGTCTGTTGTGGAAAACAGCTATCACTGAATCAAGTACATCACTAAATGTCTTACACACACACACACACACACATGCACACACACACACACACACACACACACAGAGGGGGGCCTTTAGAAAGTGTGACTTCATATCTACACCAACTTGCTGAAAAATTAATTTCCATCAGATATCATACACACCAAATGTGATATGGTTGCAGTAATTTTTATTCTACACGGTATGTAATAAATGATGATGTGAGTTGATAATCAAGTTAAATAAGAATCTTTCATATTTTCAAATATACATATATGTATGCAATCTTACAGACAATCTCTAGAAATGAATTCAAATATGAATGAGTGACAATGCTTGAAAACACCACTTCAGTAACATACACTTGTATGTCTTGCAACAGGTGGGTGCTAAGGAGAAGACAACTCTTCCATTGATATAAGGGGCAAGAATCACATTTTCTGACTAGATGTTCAGATATATCCATCTGTTTCTGCATTTTAGGCAACTGTAATCTTGTGTACACAATCATCAGAAAGAGGAATGTGTTCCACCAGTTGGCAAACTTACCCACTGAGCATTCAACCATTGCTAAAGCCCTGAGTAAGAGAGGGAAGAAGTTTGTACAACTCACCCCTGAGAGTGGGAAAGACCTCCCCATAATGGAGGGGGCCACACCTGCTATGGAGGCTGAGCCAGGGACACTCAAAACAACGCTGGCTGCCACGCCTAGTAAGTACTCAGTAGGAGATATAAATTGGTTAAGGCATTGGTTTGTTTTTTTTTAATGGAAATTCATGGTACTTTACATCCTGTAAAATCCTTCAGTAAACATAAATGTATAACATATGGTACAATTGCAAATTATTTCAATGCACTAGATAGTAGATTGATTCTCTGTATACCTGTTTAGCTGAAGTTTCCCTTTTAATGTTCTCAAATTTGCACACCAAGGGCATTGAGAAATTATATTGAACTGTTCATTGACCTATCTGCACTGCTGTTGTAGCTGGGTTGACATGGTAGAAATCTTGCTTGCATGACCACCATTGTTCAGTAGAGTGCATTGAAGTTTTCCATGTATTTACCATTAGAGATAATGATTTCATTTTGAACTGGATTTATTTAGTAGATGAAAACATGGAATCAGAATAATGAAAATAACTAAGGAATGTATGATTTACACCCTTGTAAGTGTCTTTGGCACTAAGTGAATTGACTAACTAGTAAGCATATTACATTTCCTAAGTGTATCTCCTGTCATAGAAATAGAAAATCACATCTTTATAAAAGGCTTCCTTTATATAACTGTATCAGTTCTCTATAAAATACAGTAAAATATATACTCAAATCTAATCTTTGCATGCCCATTATACAATCCAAGTAGTTAACTGATTTATTATTATTATTAATTAATTTTGAAACAATATTAAAAGAGAATATATTTTGACTACAGTTCATTACAGATTGCAAAGCTTCAGAGTACTTTGATTTGATATGTTATCATATTTAACTGATTGAACTGATCAAACAGTTTTTAACTATCTGAGTATTTCTTCGAATGTTCATGTATGCTGTAAACTAACTTTTATTTGCATGTAAGAAATGCCTCCAATATTTGTAAACATCATCTCTCAAGAATACTTTGCTACCCTCAGATTTCACAGGGACTAAATTTTCATGGTTATAAGCTTTCCCCCCCCCCCCAATTTCAAACCACAGTATAAATGATTGCTTATGCTCACATGACATGTATGTGTTGACTCACCCACAAATGTTACTCCCAGTAAATACTGATCCCATTCCTCATGAACACAGATCCCATCAGTGATTATGTTATGAATTTATCAGTGATTACTTCTCATGAACACAGATCCCACCAGTGATTACTTCTCATGAACACAGATCCCACCAGTGATTACTTCTCATGAACACAGATCCCACCAGTGATTACTTCTCATGAACACAGATCCCACCAGTGATTACTTCTCATGAATACAGATCCTGCCAGTGATTACTTCTCATGAACACAGATCCCATCTGTGATTATTTCACATGAACACATATCTCATTAGTGGTTACTTCTCATGAACATTGATCCCATCAGTTATAAGTTCATGAACATTGATCCCGTCAGTGATTACTTCTCATGAACATTGATCCCATCAGGGAATACTTCTCATGTGCATGCATCATGATTATTCCTTATGAACATGTACCCTGCCAGACCTTTTAAGTACAAGTTATTATTTTTTCTTTTCATCAAAACATCAATAAACAGTTACACTAGTTCTATTTTCTACATCAAATAATTGTGGTTGTAATCATACAGTTAAGCTCTCATATTCATTCTTATTCTTTGAATTCTCTGCTCTATAATTTTTCTAATACTTCAAACATTTGATATATTAAGTGTCACTTAAAGAAATATCAAGTCACAGTTGATTACCCTAGAAATTATTTCTTTTAAAGTAAATGTAAAACCAGAGATGCAAAGTAAGTGTTTTTGTAGACCTAGTTCATCTCTCTCTCTCTCTCTGGCTACCAGCATCTTTCTCTGCTAATAATAATGACACATCTTTTTAATCTCTTGCAATGAAAGCAAACATACTATCACATTAATATATAAAGCTTGTATCAAAGAGCTGTTTTACATGTTGGGTATATGATATGCATTTTTATCTCCTACACATACATTCCATTTTTGAAATATGTCCTGGTAAATCAGTAAAATCCTGGCTATTTCTTACTTTAATGTGGTACAGTCTTTATTAATTTAAAATATCACTGCTTCGGTGGTTATAACATGAATGTTCATTCAGAACTATTTATAAATCTGATACATATTCAACATTCAACATTGTTTGGACTTTATGTGTTCAGGTCTTGGTTTCATATTGAGGAGCTTGTCAAAATAAGCAGAGAGGCAGTGGAATTTTTAACTTTTGACTAAACCTATTAATCTTCTTTTCTGTATGCACAGTTTCTGATTCTTTCTCACATCTTCATGTCAACAAAATGTCCCTGCATTGCTGTATATTTTATAATAAAATCTACCACATTTTGTGTGTGAATCTGAAGCAATCAACTGAAGCTGTGAACTGATTAAGATGTCTTTTTACTACTGTAACTTGTAATGAACTGAAAGTCAAAAACATGATGAATGAATTTATTGTGGAAAAAGAAAGAGATAAGTTAAAAAGTGAAGCTAAGAGTGCAGTCAAAGTTATCTAATATGGATGCTGTACAGTCAAAAATATTGTGTAAGCCATGATGTTTTGGCATCAAACTTTGAATTCTGGATGTCATCTAATTTGACGCTGCACTAAGCATGCCCATGTTAGACACATTTCACTGTATTTTAACAATATTTGTTTTTGTGTCATATGGTTTTGTTTAATCCTTTATTATAATAGCATAGTTAAAGAAGAGGTTAAAGGTCAACATGATTTTAGATAAATATGTATTTCTATTTATTGTAAGGTTTTTAAAATTGTACTCTACATTTATGTCCAAATGTGAATTTAAATATATAGAATTATGCATGTAGTAAAACATTTGAGATTCAGGTTCCTCTCAGTGCATTTGTATGTTGTAGGACTGGATAAGATGACGGAGAAAGCTGCCCCAGATGATGGTCACTCTGAGCTCACGCTGAAAGAGCTGGCCACTTCCTCTGGTAATGTCAACATCCAGCCTCCATCTGAGATCCAGGACCCGGACTCGCCAGATCACAACAAACCCAAAACTAAGACACCCAAATCTCCTCCTGTTAGTATTAATAGAACTACTATTAATGGTCAAAAGTTGACAAGAGTACAATTATCATTCAGGAATGTAACAATTGCTTTTGCTACCCTGAATTTCTTGAGAAAAAAAATTGTGTCAGAAACTTGGACTTGAGTCTGAGGTTTTACTCAAATTTTGACTGCTCAGATAAGTGAAATCTCAAACTTAAGTTTGAGGGTTTTTTCAAGAAATCTAGGCCTGGTTTCTGAGTAATGTGAAAAGCCCCAGACTCTGGACAGTATGTTTTAAGAAGAAACTAGACTCTTAAAGATTTGCAGTGTGCAAACTTTAGCTATTGCTGAACAGTCCATCCCGAAAATGTTTCGTCAGATTAGGATATCTCCCAAAATTTACTCACCTGTTGCCAGTTGTAAGCCACAACATACAGAAATTTATTCAAACAAAAACACAACCTCCAAGGAAGAGATATTAAAATGTACAGTGACATAATATACATAATGAAAATTCCTTAAATTTAATGTCAATTTAAATTTAATTATTATCGTAGATCTAGATTTCTTTTATTATAAATCAATTTTACATATCTACATATCTAGTGGATTTCTTAAAATAAATTTACAATAAAATTAAATTTAATATCTAGATAATGTAGGGTGTAGAGCAATCTATATGTCTCCCCAGTATGTGTAGTGCTGACACCTAAAGTACATTAACTGGGGTTTGGCAGAATGTCTCTTCTGTGTGAAGTTCTCGAATGAGAATTGTTTCATGACATTTAATTTCTAGCACATATTTGAATTTACTACACATAGAAAATAGAAAATTTATCAATAGTAATTTGGCCTAAATTAGCAATTATAAACTAATGTTTTAAAACAAATTCTAGATTTATGGTATATAATGTTTTACAGTCATCATAAATTCAATTTCCATCAGATAGTCATCATAAATTCAATTTCCTGTCTACAATAAACTTGTGATGTGTATTTCATTAAAGTGTCGGATGTGTATTCTAAACATTTTATGCCAACCAAAGATATTCCAATCTACTCTGAAAGTAAAATGCTGCATGATTTTTTTTTTTTTTTGGCTCAGGGTAAGCAATTTGTTAAAAATCAGATTCAATTCATTTCATGAAGGCTGAAATATAGAAATTCTTCGGTATAGTAGACAGAATGAAAGATTAGAATATGCTAAGAATAATGAGTGTTCTTCAGATGAAGATTTTAGAATTTCTCCATTCAGAATTCCCCACCAGCAAGTCCCACTGTTTTAGAGACGGCAGCACGGCCACCGCTTGCCAGGACATCATCAAGCTCTAGCGGATCCTGGGTAGCCACACCAGAGTGGGTAGGTTACAGTATTCGTGTAGGAGGTACTTGTCAGAATAGGACTTGGAAGCAAGTCAGCTAAAGCAATATTAGCTGCCATTTTGGTGTTGAAAATTTTTTTGTAGTAAAATTGTGATTTACTATTTCAATGACAGAAAACAAATAAGGTGTATAGACTTTTTTACTGACATTTGTGCTAGAAAACTTTTCCAGGGGCTCTGCATGAACTAGCAGACAATAACATACATATTCAATAGAACCAAAATTGGTATTTTGATAAAATCTTGGTTTTAATTTTATCAATGATTATAGTTAAAGTTACATACAACACTATCATAATACATTTTTACAACAAAATAAAATTTTCAGATTTAGAGCTACACTATTGAAATCATTAGGTACATAAAATGAAAAGATGCAATTTTAACCATGCTTCCTTTTTATACTAGTGTGCTTTTAGAATGTTTTTGCTTCAAAGTAAAATGATATTGGATCAAGAGACATTTGATTATGTGAAAAAGGTATTTTTCATTCAAATTTTCAAAAGAATTCCAGTTTATGTGCTGTATTGAATACATTTATAATGCAGTTTTTGATGAGTTTGCTGTTTTACTGTTTAAAAAACGATTACTATTATATTTTTACCCACTAAAGATAATGTTGCAGTTTGGAAAGGAATGTTTGGCATGAGTTTTCTATGTGGTTGTGATTTTTTTCCTTTTGTGTGAACCTTATTTTGCTGTTTTTAAAATACAAATAAGTTGAATTTAAAAGTTATTAGTGGGTAGTACCTGTCTATTGTGTGGAGTATTTGTTACCAGTAGTACCTGTCTATTATGTGGAGTGTTGTTTACCTGTAGTACCTGTCTATTGTGTGGAGTGTTGATTACCTGTAGTACCTGTCTATTGTGTGGAGTGTTGTTTACCTGTAGTACCTGTCTATTGTGTGGAGTGTTGTTTACCTGTAGTACCTGTCTATTGTGTGGAGTGTTGATTACCTGTAGTACCTGTCTATTGTGTGGAGTGTTGTTTACCTGTAGTACCTGTCTATTGTGTGGAGTGTTGTTTACCTGTAGTACCTGTCTATTGTTTGGAGTGTTGTTTACCTGTATATTGTTTGGAGTGTTGTTTACCTGTAGTACCTGTCTATTATGTGGAGTGTTGTTTACCTGTAGTACCTGTCTATTGTGTGGAGTGTTGTTTACCTGTAGTACCTGTCTATTGTGTGGAGTGTTGTTTACCTGTAGTACCTGTCTATTATGTGGAGTGTTGTTTACCTGTAGTACCTGTCTATTATGTGGAGTGTTGTTTACCTGTAGTACGTGTCTATTCTGTGGAGTGTTTTTTACCTGTAGGTCCAGTCTTGGAAACAGAAACTGCCCCTGCAGACTATAATGAGGATGCTTCAGGTTTTAGTACCGCAGGTGGAGAAGATCTGCATTGACAAGTGAGTTCATTAAGAGATCCATGTTTTGTTACTGAGATACATTATAATTGCAATAACTTGATTCAAAGAGTCAGATCATGTTGCATTGACAGGCACAGATCAGCAGGTCAATGAGACGGAAGTGACTTGTTTGAATTGGTAACCTGTGCCTGTCAATGAGATAGATCTGCAGATCTAGTTACTTAGGATACTTCAGGGGCCTTGTGGAACCCATTAGGGTCTCACACATTCTCATATGATAATTTTGGTAGGAGTGTTGGACAATTTGATTGGTGCACATTTCCACCAGTGGTCATATTAAGATCTGTATAAATGCTTCTGTGACCATACTAGACCCACATGATGTTGCCTATATGACCTATGCTTATGTAAAACTTTCTACATGGGATGGACTCAACATGCTTGCTGACACCACAAGTGTACGTAACAAGGACAATTCATGAAAGCTCAAAAGCTTATTTCCAATGGGGTCTTTTGATGCACAAATGTTGGCACTAGGGGTTATTATGTGTCCGAGTAGGCACCCACCGTACTCTCTCGCATACAACCACTGCCAATTACGGAGATTGAACTTCAGTCACAGCAGTGAGAGCACTACCTCTGTGTTACCCAGGCACCCTGGAGTTTTGCTTTTTTCCATAAGAAAAGACACATGGGCATCTTGTCCCTAGTTAGGAAGTTTAACTAGCTATACAAAGTTACATTGATTTAAGTCATTATTATTGTAAATTTGGTAATATTGCTACCCTGGAAATGTTTTGTTTTGGCAGATTAAGAAAATTTTCCAAAAATAAATGTGCTGAATTTTTTTTTATTTTTTATTCCTATAAATTGTAGACTTGTTATTTAAATTGTGTTGTTTTTTTGTTTTGTTTTTTTTGGGGGGGGGGGGGGATGGATTATGTATTCTCCGAATCAAAAATTACTTGATACGTGGTATTACTTTGCGGTTGCTTTGTATTTTACAGAGGGTTAACAGATGAAAGTGAAATTCTGAAATTCCTTCAGCATGGGACGTTGGTTGGACTCCTCCCTGTTCCTCACCCCATTCTGATCAGGAAATACCAGGCCAACAGTGGCACCACAATGTGGTTCAGAACCTATCTGTGGGGAGTTATATATCTCAGGTATGTGGGAGACACTGACATTCCAGTAACATTATTGGACAGGCAACGTTTGGAAATGATGATGATCTGAAGCAGTACAGGGTGTCACGACACATTGTGAAAAGATGTATAGCCTAATATATTGCGGTACATGACAGCAGCCACGATACGTTTCTGTGGACTTTGTCTACACACATCTGTTGATTGAAAAGCTTTTACACACAATGACTTCCAGTCAATTTTGGCCTGTCTGTTAGGCTCTGATCAGTTTCAATCCCAGTACCATTTTAAAACATTACAAACGGAGGGTAAATTAAACATGCCATTTTGTAAACATTTCACACAAGGGATCATTTTAAACATGTATTTCTTTCTAAAACAAAAGAAGTGGAATGAGAATTCTGGTTTATTTTGAAATCATTAAGAAATAGAAAGTCATAAGCTACTGAATGGTTTGTAAACCCCAGGATGTACATGTAAATATGATTTCCATTTTACCTGTACATTGAGGCTAAAAAGGACTTGCATGTACAAACAAATGGCAGACAAACTGTATATGTCAGACTTGTATTTTGATAAAGGTGCTCAATTTAATGTTGATTAAGTCCAATACCAATCACAGAGGCTGTAATTTAATAATAATTTCACTTGTTGGATGCAATGTGATATGGCCAGTTGGTTTTATCAATATTCTTAACATTTTATAAACTGATGAGTTGATGTCAACCCCCCCCCGTTTCCATTTTG
This sequence comes from Ostrea denselamellosa, assembly GCA_024699665.1. Classification (NCBI taxonomy): domain Eukaryota; kingdom Metazoa; phylum Mollusca; class Bivalvia; order Ostreida; family Ostreidae; genus Ostrea; species Ostrea denselamellosa. Next base: position 10,463,790 of record JAMZEH010000019.1, on the reverse strand, counting down.
TTGCTATGGCAGGTGTTCTTCTTTGTCGTAGTAGGAAATTCAAATTTTTATTATAATTATTCATCACACAAATATGTTTTAAAAAATTAAACTATAAGGAAAGAAAATAATTTCTTCTCATGTAACACAGTATAAATTGAGATGCTTTTTATAGATTGTTTTGTTGTTATGGTTTATAAAGGAAAGTAAACTGTCCCATGTTACTTTATATTATATAAATAATTACTTTGATTCTTTGATTAATTTGTAGAATAATTACTGATTAATTAGGTGATATTACTTTTACAGAAATGTTGACCCGCCGATATGGTATGACACAAATGTCAAACTGTTTGAGATCCAGAGAATATGACAAGGTTAGTGACGCTGTGGACTAAAACTGCCAAAAGGAGCATGTGAAGTGATGGAGATCAGTCACAAAACAAAATACAGCAGACCAGTGAACGGAGATCTGTTATCATAGATGTAGTGTGTAACAGTATCGTGTTTTATCAGCTAGTGTCTATACACTTATGTGATGTTTTGTTTGAGTTGCACATTATGGACTTTGTTTAGAGGGCTTTGTAAACATAATGTAGGTATTTATATGTCAGAAATCTTCTATTTATGGAATTTTTTTTCTTTTCACATCGTTGGGGAGAAGATTTTAGGTATATGATAGTCTGTAGGTAGAGGTCTGATACAAAATCCCCCTAACTCTTTCACATATTCAACAATACCATTCCCACTGCATTCCAAATGTAATGTAAACTACTCATATTCATTAACAGTAAACTCTATTTTTCTGATAAAGGTACCAATAAGGGTACCAGTAAAGGTACCAATAAGGGTACCAGTAAAGGTATCGATACAGTTTATGTATATAGCTATCAAAACAGAACTTCAAAAATCTGCTTTTAATCATGGTATACACGAGTATATTTATACATACAATAAAAGGTGTGTGTAGATTTTTTCCCCTTATAATTCCAAAGAATTTCTTATTGCAGTTTTAACTCTGAAGATATTTTAAATACTGCATGGAAGTACATTGTTGAAATTATTTTGTCATCAAAGAACTAAAAAAATAAATGATGATAAAAATGATACTATTAGATATTTTCCAACCATTGGAGATTTGAGAACAAAATGTAGATAAGTCTTAGCTGACAATTTATCAGTGACTTTTGCTACGATTCTGTAGACCTTTTAAGAGTTGTTGAACTTGAATTTTACAATGTTTAAAACGCATACAAGTTACAACAGCGTGAATTTTATGCATAATGAATTTTATACAACATTAAGAGTTGAGTATATCTATCTAGGAGAGGTGTTGAAATCCCGTTAACTTTTTATGTTGTTGTATATTGATAGTATTGCATCCACAATGGTATTTTGTGTTTCTTCAGTACTTCTAACTCTTTGCTGATAAATAAAAATGTAATAGATCTATTATGGCGATGTAAATTATGTGCAATTAAATAATATATGGATATTGTTTATTTTGTTATATTTATGTAAAATATATACGTGTATGTTGAAGTGGTGTCCAAATTGTTAGTAAAAAAATAAAGAATTAAACAAATGGAATAGTTATTTATGTGTTGTTTGGATTCATTACGAATGTTTTGAAATGAGCGATAAGATAGAGATGCCCCATTCCTCCCTGAAGACTTCCCAAATCTTGTCATAAGAATTTTCAGAAGTCAGAAAATGGAAGGATTTGTTACTACTATGATGTCCTCAGTGGAATAGCTGCCATCAACGGCAAAACGCCCGGACTTGCACATCAATTTGACAACAACAACAAAATTATTGTTAATTTTTCATTTTATTATGCATGATTTTACAACTAGAACCCATAATGTAACCTAAAAATCCTCAAATCTCATGAGCTTCGCCCTCTGCCCCCCCCCCCCCCCCCCAGGGCCTTGCCCTGGACTCACTGGGGGCCTTAAGACGGCCCCCAGACTATTCCGGATTTGTCAATATGCGTGCACTTCAAGGATAGCTACGTCACTGATCCTGGATTCAATGAACAAGTCTACCACATTTAAAATCACGTGTTTTCTGTCATCGGGTGCCCAACTTCGTAAAACTTTCACAAGATTTACACACGTTGCAATGTTACCCCCCCCCCCCCTTCCCAACACAAGAAAGTCCATAAATTGCCCTGATTCTGTCGAGGTCAATAAAAACTTTCGTAGAGGTCCAAAACTGAAGTTTATAAACTTAGATATTTGAATGACAGATAGAGAAATTTTCTTGTTGCAGTCTATATTAAGAATTTATGGTGGGGCACTTTCAAAGTATACACACAATCAATACCTTGTCGCCTATAAAAGGAATAATGAATATGTGTATGTTTCCTTATGACTGGATTCCAAATGAAGGAGCGCAGTATTTAAACCAAAGTCAAACGGACCATGGTACGGAATTAATCAATTTTCCCTGTTAGTAATAGAAGATTTCTGCTCGCTATCCCGCTAATGTAAATTGAACATCTATGCGCTCCCCTGCCTCGACTGAAGGTTTGGAACATTGATTATTGGAGAAAATGCTCAAACTTAGGACTTGTAATATTTCCTTGAGGCTTTTTATGTTTTGAAATCACCGAGGTTTCCCTTCTTAAAAGAGGCAACCCATCAAAGCTTCCGTGTGATTTTGGAAACGTCAGTTAAATGCAGTTGGTTTGCCCGCAGAAGAATTTGTATTCGAAATTTGTGCAAGGGTTTGCTTATTAAATTGTTAGATTTACAACTTGTCACTGACTGTTATGTGAAGATCTATGTTTGAGATGAACTATGGTCTAGAAAGAGTATAAACACTAGAGAACTATTTGTTTATCAGTGGATTGGGTTTCCTTTGACATCTCGTGATTATTTTAGGGATATCATGGTATTTTAAACAGAATTTGCGATAAAGTAGCTTAAATACTACTATCATGGGAATCTAAAATGCTTGCTCCCATCGTCGTGCAAGTATTTACTGAACAATTACAAATACCCAACAATAGGTTTGCATCTCAAACAACATACCTGTGTACTCAGATAAAATCATTTGACAATGGAGGACGTTCACTTCTTTTCATCTATTGAAGCGATGTAATGATAGTTCCTTAATTCAAGACGCCAACATTCCCTAAACTCTCTTTAAAAAATTTGCATGAAAAATGTATTAATTGATTTCGTGTAAATAAATTAATTGGGTAGGTGTAAAAATAATTGTAAAAATATTTATTTTTCACGTTCAACATATACTTCCATTAATATACTAATAGACAATTATTTTGTCCATAAATCAGTTCTTACATTAATATACTAATAGATAAATACTTTCCCGATAAATCAGTACGTACATTAATATACTAATAGACAATTACTTTGCCGATAAATTGTTTGTTTGTTTGACGTCCCATCGAGAATTTTTCACTCATATTGTAGCCGATAAATCAGTACTTACATATATGTATATATATATATATATATATATATATATATATATATATATATATATATATATATACTAATGGATAATTACTTAGCTGATAAATCAGCACTTACATTAATATACTTCCCGTTACACGATACACACCCCGTGAGGATCCGGGTTGTTAGAATAGATCCTCAGTACACCTTGCTTGTCGTAAGAGGCGACTAAATGGGGCGGTTCTTCGGATGAGACCGCAAAAACCGAGGTCCCGTGTCGCAGCAGGTGTGACACGTAAAAGATCCCTCCCTGCTCAAAGGCCATGAGCGCCGAGCATTGGCCTAAATTTTGCAGCAATTTTGTGAAAAATTCTCGAGCGGGA